>CM031241.1:125670706-126120706 GCA_018340775.1 Taxus wallichiana var. yunnanensis
TTTAATAAATATTTACCACACTTCATGTGGACCACCAATAAACTAGCCTTTTTAAATTCTCCATTTATACTTGGGAGTTCCACATTTATACCCGAGATAGTATCTCATTTTATTCTCCACTCCCACTCTTATATAAAATAAAACCTTTGAATATGTTTATTTATTTAGTTTTCATACATTATAAGATATAAATGAATGGGGCCGCCTTTACATAGATAATATAAATGGTTATGGACACATGTTAGGTTTTATTTAACAAGTATTAAGATTTAAATAGTAATCCCTTCATGGCCAAACAATAAACATGGGCCCCTTACTAAAAAAGTAAACATTTTAGGTTTTTTTTTTTTAAACATATATAAATTAAATCTAATAAAATTTATATTTTAAGTGGTTTAAAATAACCATATATATAAAATATGATTCAAACTTAGGTTTGTTTCTTTTTAAAAAAATATATATGCCTAGATTTACAAGTTAAGTTTAAATATGATTTAAACATAGGCTTAGAATATGGTCTATTGACTCTTCCCTCAATCCCATATAATTTTAATATGGTTTAAGGCTTTGAATATATAGTTTTTTCCCCAAAACTATATAAATTTTAATACAATGTTTATATAAATTATTATATAAACTTTATTCTATATTATATATATTTGTATTTAAAAATAATAATGTAGTTTTCAAATTATATAGGATATAGTTATAGATTAACTATAAATTATGTTTTTAAAATCAAATCCTTTTAAAGGGGACCAAAGAATATGGGTATGATTGATTTTATATAGTAATAAATCATTTCTTTTTCTATATGTGATTTTCACGCGAGTAAATATTTGAAGCCCCTTTCACTGTGCACACATCAATCTCAAAGAAACATTAATTTTATATAATTTACAAAATGTAAATGAAAGTAAGAATCATATCATATTACATCTCCTCCCCAAAATTAGGGATTTAAAATTGAAAAACCCTAAATTTTTTATGAGAGTTTAATTGCACAAATGTAATGCCAAAATAAATTGGAAAAAAAAGAAGGGGACTAGATACTTTTAAATACCCTTTCGGGTTAGTTGAAAAAATCCATACAATTGAATAAAAAAATAGAAAATATTTGATCTTAATTTATTTAATTAACCTCACTCTACTTATGTTAGAATTTGAGGATTCTAATAAATATGGATTTAATTAACTTACATATTACATAATGTTACAATAAATATTTAAATAAAGATTACATTATAACATAAGTAAATAAAGAAATACTTACAGGAAATAAATAACATAGGTGACACAATATTTATAGTGGAAAACCCTAATAGGGTAAAACCACTTTAAAAATAACCTTTTACTTGAGAGAACTTATTTTACATCCAAAGTAAGATCACTTCCTCCTTTGAAACCCTATTTACCAAGGGTAAAACCAAATCATTTGATTTGCACACATTTGATATATTTCTTGAATATATTAAATGAGGACCTAAAGTCTTTTTATATAAGGTGATCGGGTATGTCTCCGACCCACCTTTTCAACCTAAAATGGTTAACACATACACCTAGGTTTATAATATTTAATATTAGAAATATAATTATTTCATGATATTAAATATTTAACCTAAAGTATATACCTAGGTTAACATATTTAATAATAGAAATATAAATATTTCATATTATTAAAATATTAACCTATATATTAGTGATGGAACTATATACATTAAGGGTTGGCCAAAACACTTAATCATTATGTTTCAATAGGAATGATGTTCTCTTGTCACAACATCTTACAAAATTTCTTTAAATAATCAATATCCTTCGATAAAGCTCATCTATTCTTCTTACATTGTAACTCCCGATCGCTCTTTCAAACATTATATCTCACCCTACAATCTTCTAATAACTTCCTTAGTTTATTGATAGACTTCCTTCGATGCGTAGGGTTTGGATACTTTACATGTAGTACCTCCTCCTTTCGCAATGACATGATTTTGTTTGAGAACTTGCCTCATGTGCGCGCCTCGGCGTGCGCATAGTGAATAACATAGGTAATAACTCGAGAATCTAATGCTAACCCGAATCCATTGATATTCCACATGATTGCATTCAGTACTCTAAACATTCCCACGCCCTTGTCTTGTTTGAATTTCTTACTCAAGTGTTCATATAAGTCTGGGAATTCTTTGTAATTTTAGTTCTTTTTGCAAAAATAAAAAATAACATCATGAGGGAATTCATTCCTTTAATGATTAGGGGATCCACATGTATAACAGTTCATCGTGGAAATCCATTCCTTCCACCACCGCATAATGTCGGCCTCTAAATCCTCCACAAGAACCTCAACCTCTACCACGTCTTCCATCAAAGTGCCCTTCATTGTGATCATGATCTTGGTGCTCACTGTTTTCTTAGAATTATTTGCAACAATGGTATGATGTACATAATATCAATGGAATCGTGAATCTGATCAATCAACCTATAATTATCAAGTATCGTGAGTGGTAGACCTCCACAAATATTGCATTAATAAGATACATTCTTCCACGCATCGTGCATTGTAGCAAGGGTACCTTCTTGAATCATTATCTAAGTAAAATATATCACGGTCAAATGACATGGCACACACTAATTTATGAGGGAAACTATACTTAGTATGTCCTTGCTACTTCATAGTCGGCAACAAATTCCACTACGTGTCTCATGCAGCTGAATTAGTGAAAATTTCTCTAACTATTTTTCCATCACTACAATCTGAGCTTCCAAAAATGGGCTAACACTAGTGTCTACACTCCCAACAAACCTCGGTGTGCAAAAATGCCTCAAGTTCCTCACACAGATCTATATAAGTCTTGTGTGAGAGAGCTCTTCTAAAATGTGTCATCGATCTCTAAACCATTGAGCATGTTGAATTGGGTGAATGTCATAAGATAACTTTGATAAAAGGGTCTTGAACTGTGCATCATACTCCCAAACACTCTTAGTTGTACCTTGCTTGATGTCCTTTAGTGCACTAATGCTCTTCTACTCAAACTCAGGTATGTGGAACTCTACTAAGAAAGCATCATGCAACGCAATATAGTCTACACAAGTCTAGTTCGGATCATATTTATTGTATTAACTATGCACACGCCCTTGCAAAGTAGTTCTGGAACCGACTTGCCTTGTTCTCGGAGCTGTAATCCCCTTCCCACACAATAATATTTCACACATATGCACATGATCAACTACTTCTTCAATTCCTCTCAGATTCTAAGAGATGAAAATAAATTTCCATATAAATCTCTTTGGGTGTGGTGAACCGTGCCCACGGATCTAAAACTGTATTTTCTCATGTGTTTCCTCTACCCATAGAACCACCAAATCATCTAGATCCCAAGCCACTTGATCCTCCTAATCCCCCTCCCGTAGAAGGCAATAGACTAGAGGATGCACTACCTTGTGTTCTAAAAATTGTACTAAATTGAACTCATACGATCTATAAAGTTGTCTACTTCCGAGACATGACTCCAACATTCGTGTGCTCACGTTCTTTGCTAATGATGCGCTAGAAAATATACATCCAATGGACCTCGAAAAAAAATATGATGATTGTGCTACCATAGATGAATAAGCTACCTGATTAAATCCTAAACTTGATTGAAAATTAACCTTATCTATCTCTACTCTCTCTGTCCACACTAGCTTGCTTATTTATATCTACCGTAGAAACTAGAAAACCAAGTGCAAGGGATAGGTCACCATGTAGGATCAGATGCGCGCTGTGGTCCTAAATATATCTTCAAATGCACCTTCATCCAAAGCCAAAGAGGGTTCTCTGCCATGCTTTCCTAAATGGCGAGTTCCGGATGCTCTGCCCACGTCTTCCACATGAGCTCTAAATCCTTCACGAGCCATCTCTCTCTGCAACATCATTCTTTCTAGGATTTCTTGTTATTTCTCTAAGTCCGTCTCACATGTTTCATTAAACTTAAGCCATATTTCTTCGTTGTGTGTCTCTTCCACTAGATCCACCATCTTTCACCGCACCCACTCCTTTCCCCATGTGTGGTGGTGTTTAGATAGCCATAGGATGTTGTTCCAAATCCAGGAGTTATGATCAAGATCTTAATCACTAAAGGGATACCGCGCAAATATGATCCTTTAGGTTCGTGCATGAAATGGAACTCAACAACCTCTCGGATAGGAATAAGTAGAAACTACGTACTCTAGAATCTAGCTATTAAGAACACCAATCCACTAATGATCTACAATGCATGTCCAATTCAGATATGCATCATACAAAGCTTGGAATTCTTCAAGGGTGTGAAACCTTCAATTCCTCTTTCGATACGTAAGCAACCAACCACTTGTAGAACTCTATACGAAAGATAGTGAATAATGTCTCATACATCTCATGATATAGATTTTATTCAACCCATGCACGTGCATAAAAATAAGGTCAAGTGCTAAATCTATGAGCATAGTATTTTTCTAGATTGTCGACTACTCTTCAATATTGGCCAAAGTCAATCAGTACATCTCCATCATGCAACATCTTGAAAAATAACTAAAAAGAGTTCCCGAAAATGGAACCAAAATGCGGCCTAGAGTTTATTACCAATGCCCAAGCGCACGCCGGCACATCACTCAAACTGTAACCGAGTGCTCACAAGCACACAAGGGTACCATGTTCCTCTTTTATGTCAGCTTGTTCCAGAAGTTAGCATGATTATATAAATATTCCAGATCCAAAATAGATAATCAAGTATATTACATAAAATAAACCAGATCCAGATCTTAATCATAAATAAGATTAACTCATACCAAAATTAAGATTAAATTTACCATTGAAGAATCATTAACAAATGGGTTAAAAATCAATATCTAGCAACAAAGATCCATTATTTTAATTCTTGTAAAAACACGAAGCTTCATACATTCATAACATAGTCACCATAGTTATGCACACTCACAAACTAGAAACATAAAACTAACAATAATTAGGATCCCTAAACCATGCAAATCAATACATATTTAAAGGTAGTGGGGACTTTCCTTCACCGCCCATGCACCTTCCAAAAATAGGTTACATGATAATAATAGCCATGTGCCCTTACATGATAAATACAAGAGCATGCAAGCTCGCTAATAATAGACTATATAATAATACAACTGCAGTCTAATCCTATTAATAGCTCCAAAACTATGCATGGCGTTTGATCCTTTACTTGTCCAAAATAGTCTTTGTGTGCTCTTCAAGTCTTCTACAAAATGTGCTCTTTGCACTCCATGTCTAAAATCAGCCTCATACTGCAAAATGGCTAAGTCTTGATTTCATGCTATCTTGGGTGCACCTCAATTACGCTATATTTCTGCGTGCACCCATGCACCCTATGCCCCGCACCTAATCCTTCTTCACATTTAGTACTTAAGATTTATTTCATCAACTCGAACATTAACCCACACTAATTTTATTTCCGTCTCGGAAAGCAGGCAACCATAATTTATCTCTCCATGAAAAAGAATAAAGAATGAAAGAATGAATGTACAATGGGAATAAAGCATAAGCTTCCTACACTTTTGTAGATAATTAATTTGGATATTCGAATTTACGTCTCCTTCCAACTCATTCCAGTCACTCATCTCTTTATTTGTTTTATCAGGATATCTTCCAGATTCTCTCTCTATCTCATCTAATGTCATGTTCTCCCCTTAATTTTGTAGTACTATGAGAACATTGGCCATGCTGGAGACCATCCCTTCCTTTATATACATCCATCAGTGCGAGAAGAGTTTTCCAATCTCTTTTACTATTTATTTGTGAGGGACTTGGGCGGCTTCAAGCGCATCACACTTTTCTTCTACCAATGTGAGTCTCTCCACACGCCCAAGTGCTTCATTCTTTGCTACATGAAGGACTTCATCTTCTTCTGCCATAGTCCTTATTTTTATTATTACATTAGGTGTTGCACACATAGTCAATGCCAGATATGCTTTCTTTAGTTCATCCTTCAAAGTCTACAAAATGGATTTATAACTTGTAATTTTTTGTAATGTCCCCAATTGGGACAATCTTTGTAATGCTGATGGTTTTTGGGGCAATCCAAACCCTCCCAAATAATTTAAAGGAAATGTAACAATTAGTTTAACTCGTAGATCGAGACTAGACTTAGAAATTGTGATTTAAAGTTGGGTATGAAATCCTTACAAGAACAACAATTTAGTAGTGATGCTCCCAATCTATGTAATTGTAGATTTTTATATAATCAAAATTCAATCTCAAATGATGTATTTAACCTTGTAACTTCAATATGAAGACTAAAATAATAAAATTCCAGTTATGGTGATTGGTATAAGAGGATGAAACTCATACAAAAGATGCTCCAAACAAATAAAATCCTTAACAAATCATATCCTTGTATTTTATATACCCAAAATCTGGGAAACCTGAATTTTTAGACACTAAATGGACTAAAAATAATTACTAGGAAATATGTCTCTTTAGAGGATGAAATTTACACTTAAATGCCTTCAAAAATTCTGGAAATCATTTAGTTTGAGCCATACATTTCAAATAAATAGCTAGCATACGAGAACAAAACTGGGAATGTTGCTTATTCCATATAAATCAACCACCACATGGGTTGCTCTAGTAGTGTAGAGGAGATATAATTGTCTGTCGATCAAGTCTTCAAACCCTTCGTGCAAAACTCCACCAAAAACACATATAAAATATCGAATTTATTTGCGAGGCACAGTAGGACTCCCTGAGTGGAAATCCCTCACACTTACCCAGAGGGTTTTTGTCCTCTAAAGTAATTTTGCAAAAGCACAAAGCTTAGACAAATTTCAGATTTGATAAAAGGAGTATGAGATGCCTTTCTAAGTCGACCTCTTCCCTTTATAAAGGAAATGACCCAAAAGGAACCTCCAAAAACCTCCAATCACATTTAGTGCTTATTATTAAACATAAGCACCACTTTCCTTGCTTGGGATGGTCGCATTTTATCTATAGGAGGATAAAATTAGAAATGGGCCTTTTTATTTTCTATTTTTCCATTATCATTTCTCTAGGTAAGTCACCATACTTCCTAGGAATGATACAAACTACATAAGATCCCCTTTTGCACTTTTCTAGATGTTACAAATTATTTTATAAGTGCATACATATGTTAAGCCAAATAAATAATTATAAGTGCTTTTAATATTTCTCTTTTATTTTGTTTCAGGGAACTTATAAGAATTATTGTGACTTAAGTCACCCTTGCACACACCCTTTGGCCGTCGGGTAGACAGAATGGGCCAAAGGTCTTCGATGCTATTATTCGAGAAAGAGGGACATTTCAGTCCTCCCTTCCCCAAATTGCTTGCCCACAAGCAATTTTGTACTCCTTTGTCTAAGTGCCATGCACAATAGACAAAATATGTTAAAGTGTTTCAGAAGTCTAGCACCTGTACCTGTAAGATGAGACAAATCTTGCCACCAATTGTCCTTGACCAAGTGCTCATAGACACATGAAAGTATCCAAGGTATTTCATAAGATATATTACAGATTTCATCATCAAGATCAACACTCTTATCCAAAGGAATCTGAATATGCTGCACATAAGAGGTTAAATCATACCTTAGGATGTCTCCATGGTCCACAAAAACTGATTTTTGTCAAAATCCAGCTGCTGCCCTGTTATTTCTCTTTCAATTTCAGCCTCTTCATGTGAAATCAGCTCCTCATTGAACTTTCCAATCATGCTATGGGCTGTCATTCTTGGAGGAACTCCCTTCCTCATGCCTTGCAAAACAATGTCCTTGTCTTGCACCTTGAACTTTAGCTCCATGGTTTGATAATTTTGATGAAATTCACCCAAGGATTGGAGCCATTGAACACCAAGAACTAATTCTAATCCACCAATGTCAACAATATAAAATTCATCACTTACCTCATGGCCTCCCATGGTGAATTGAAGTTGGGACATGTGATTGTATGCCCATCCACCATAATCACATCAAATCCTTGGAATTTTTCTCCTTGTAGACCCAATCTAGCAACCAAACTCCCATCAATGAAGTTATGTGTTGCTCCCCCATCAATCAAAATTGTGATCCTTTGCCCAAGAAGATCACCCCTTACATGGAATGCATAAAAACTAGGCAAAACGGTTAGTGCTGCTAAGGTAGCAATCTTTTCATCATCATTTGCTTTATCTTTTGGATCAGCATCATCATCTTCTTCTTCATCAATAACTTCAATATAATGAATGAAGCCCTTACCTTTGCAATGATGATTGGGTGTCCATGGTTCTTTGCAATCATAGCACAATCTCTTCCTCCTTAGCTCCCTCCTTTCCTCAATTTCAACCTTGTTTTTCTCCCATTCTTGTGCTCTAGTGGGCTGCCCACCAACTGCTGCACCTTGCCTATCATTTTGAGGTGCTATAGGCTGCTCACATGTGTTCTTTTGCTGCTGTAATGGTGTTGTTCGCTGCTGTAAATTTTTCCCTTTTGGCATAGAGCTCTCCAAGTCAAGTGCTTTCTTAATGGCTCCTTGAAGAGAGGGAGGATTAAAGGCTTTGACAAGACCCTTTAATGGCTCTCCTAACCCTTCAATAAACAACAAAACAAGTCTTTTTCACTAATGTCAGGAACCATAACTGAAATTCTTTGGAAATCAGAAATATACTTATCTAAGGTGCCATCCTGTTTGAGTTGGGCAAGCTCCCTGAAGTACAAATCTGGATCCATCCGATCAAACCTCTCGGTCAAGCATCTACTGAATTCTTCAAGTGATGTAATAGAGCCATGTCCTTGAGTAATGATGCCATGATACCACCACTCATGTGCCACACCATCCAAATGTAGTGTTGCAAACTTAAGTGCTTCATCTTCATACATGGGATTTAGAGAAAGATAGGTATCTAATTTCTGCAACCATGATCTAGCAGAGCACTTATCTGTACCATCAAATGAAGGGAGAGTTACCTTACCCAATCTTTGCTGAATGTCTCTCTCCTGGGTGTCTCTTGATGGGCTCTTCTGCTTCTTCCTGTACCCTTGTTATTCTTCAACTGGCAGAAGTCTCTAAAAGGTAGCATATCTCTAACTTGAAGGCTTAGCTGCATGTACTCATCACCATATGCCTCTACATCATCAACATCATTTTGTGCCACTTCTTCAATTGGTTCCTCTCTTTGGAGAAACTTGGCTCTGAAAATTTGTTGAGTAGGCTTGGGAGAAGTCCTCACCGGTCCTGTTGAGCTTCCTTCTCCATTGTTGGTTGCTCCTTGATTGATGGCTGCCATATTTCCTTGTAGAACCATAGCCAACTCCCGAATGGAACTAGTGAATGTGTCACGTAGTTCCCTTTGGTTCTCCCTCATCGTTTGTTACTGCATCTCTCTATGTTTGGTCATGACTTCATTCATATAGCTGAGAGTGTCATCTGGAGGTGGTCTTCCACGTTCATCCATTGTCTTCTTTGGAGTCCCTCTTCTTTGATAGACTATGTGAGCTTTTGCTAATTTTATGCGGAGTCTTATATCCACTGATTTATCTCACGGGATGGGAGGAATACGGCTCGATAACACTGTAATGTCCCCAATTAGGACAACAATGCAATATGATGGATTTTGGGGCAATCCAAACCCTCCCAAATAATTTAAAGGAAATATAACAATTAGTTTAACTACGAGATCAGACTAGATTTAGAAATTGCGATTTAAAGTTGGGTATGAAATCCTTACAAGAACAACAAATTAGTAGTGATGCTCCCAATCTATGTAATTGTAGATTTTTATATAATCAAAATTCAATCTCAAATGATGTATTTAACTCCGTAACTTCAATATGAAGACTAAAATAATAAAATTCCAGTTATGGCGATTGGTATAAGAGGATGAAACTCATACAAAAGATGCTCCAAACAAATAAAATCCTTAACAAATCATATCCTTGTATTTTATATACCCAAAATTTGGGGAAACCTAAATTTTTAGACACTAACTGGATTGAAAATAATTACCGGGAAATATGTATCTTTAGAGGACTAGAATTTACACTTTAATGCTTTCAAAAATTCTGGAAATCATTTAGTTTGAGCCATACATTTCGGATAAATAGCTGACATATAAAATATATCTAGGAATGTTGCTTATTCCATATAAATCAGCCACCATATGGGTCACTCCATTAGTATAGAGAAGATACAATTGATGTCAATCAAGTCTTTAAACCCTTCATGTGAAACTCCACCAAAAACACCTATAAAATATTGAATTTATTTACAGGAACAATAGGAATCCACGAGTGGAAATAACTCACACTTACCCAGGAGGGTTTTGTAAGAGATTTTGTAAAAGCACAAAAATTACACAAATTTCATATTTTATAAAAGGAATATGAGATGCCTTTCTAAGTTGACCTCTCCCCTTTATAAAGGAAATGACCCAAAAAGGAACCTCCAAAACCTCCAATCACATTTAGTGATTATTCCTAAACATAAGCCCCACTTCCCTTGTCTAGGCTGGTCGTATTTTCCTCATAGGGAGGATAAAATTAGAAATGGGCCTTTTTACTTTATGTTTTTCCATTATCATTTCTCTAGGTAAGTCACCATACTTCTTAAGAATGATACAAACAACATAAGATCCCCTTTTGCACTTTTCTAGATGTTACAACTTATTTTATAAGTGCATACATATATTAAGCCAAATAAATAATTATAAGTGCTTTTAATATTTTTCTTTTATTTTCTTTTAGGCACTTATAAAAATTTATTGTGACTTAAGTCACCCTTGCACATACCCTTTGGCCACCGGGTAGACAGAATGGGACAAATGTCTTCAATGCTATTATTCGAGAATGAGGGACATTTCATTTTTCATGCTATTGTGGCCTTGGCGTCGCCGCACTTTGTTCTGCAACATCCTTGGGTTTTGACATATGTATAGGATCTTCATATATTACCAACTTCACAAACATGTGTACATAGTGCATCACATAAGGAAAATTTTTTGGCACTTTCTTTTCCAAGTACAACCTTACCTTCAAAATGTCATCCCCAATCTCTTCGACCATACTTATCAACGCTTCCACCTTCACCTCAAAATTTTCCTTCTCTTCTGTCAGGTGTTTTATTTATGTTTCTTTGTCCTTCTTATCATCTAGCAATGCTCTAATAGTTTCCACTTTATCAATATTCTAGCACGCAACTTCCATAGAGACCTTAGTTAATACATTTGCTTACTTATTCATTGGACATGATATGGGGCTTGATAGTCACTTGGCATGAATGGGGCACATTCTTCATTCTACGTGAGACACGAATATTCACATACATTGAATTCAGGCTCATCCATATGATTCTACATCATCCATGATAATCATTTCCTTATGCATGTGGTCATCATCTCTACATCCATAAGCTCCTATCCATACAGTCCTTGGGCTCCATAGTGCTTTGTAAACATGCACATATGATTTTTCTTGGGTCATCAATATACCTAATGAATGGAGTCTCATATGTATCTTCCTCCTTCCATTTTCTTGATCACTTACCCTTTGGAACAAAATTACACGAATCCAATGTTGGTCCTTTACCTATCTATGTAGCATTAGGAGGTGTGCCTAATGATCCGCCCTTATCTTCACCTATCTCCACTCCAATTGCGCCACTATTTATGTTCTACTATATCAAATCTTCTAAAATAGGCTATATATCTTCATCTCGAGGTTCTTGTACATCTTGATGCGTACTTGAGTTGTCGGCGTCTTTATGCTTAGATTTTTATTCTTCTTCAAACTCTTTAGTGGGGATATACTTGCACCTTTTCTTCACTAGTTCTAGATTTACAAGAGAAGTCCTAGGCGACCTCCTTACAGGGTTGTGAAGGTCTCACGCCATGTTCTCTAGTCCATTTTAGATATCTTTTGTATTTTACGGTCCACTGACATCCACTCCAATCTCAATCATTTCTTGTCTCCATTGACACTTCTTCAACTTGTTTATGTAATGGAGGGGGTACCTCGCGCTCTCTCTTCTCCCATAAAGTGAGTTATTTCCTCCTATGCTCCAAGCCACCACTGTCTTCTTGCACTTGCTCCTCCTCCTGTTCTTCCTCACTAATGGGAAAAGTGTCTTCTTCATCTTCAAGTGTGCCCACAGTGTGTTTTCCTTTAGGTGGTCCAGGGAGCTTGAATTAATTTCCCACATTTTTCCCATTTTCTACCTTTGGCTTAGGGCATATGTATACCAGAGTCATGCCTAACTTCCCAATTGCCAAAATCACAACTTTAATGTTAATATCATCTAAAATTAGTTTCTCGATATATGTAAACTTACTTTGATAGACGTAAGTCATTCTTAGTGTATGGTAGTCACAATCTACCTTATATTCATTGAACAACAATGGAGCATGTCCGAGAACCTATGTATAGATGCTTGAAAGTAGCGCGCGGTGAAGGCATATGGGATCTTGCACTAGGGGCTCCACTTTCCATCCTTCATACCAAAACATATGATGCGAAGTGTTGATATACTGCAAACTATACATGTTTTCCCAATACCGTAGGAAGCTCCTTTGGTATTCTCCATTCCTCTTCAAACATAGTGCGCATGCGCTCATACCACATTTTTTCTCTCTATTTGAAGGGTCCACTCATGGATCCATCACATGTGTACTTCTCAAACCTTTCAACAAGAGATCTCTTCTCCTCTGGGTACTACCATATTTTATCTCTTGGCCCATCGGGCACTCTAATTTCCACAAAACAACTGACAAAAAGGATAGCGCCAAAAATTATTTTATCACCTTGTTGCGCTTCCTCAATAATGGTCTCTGCAATATATCCGAATAGCTATACACCACTCATTCGTCATCATCTTAGCTATATGTAGCTATTCCTTAATGACTTGGGACCAACACTCTTGATTGTTCAATTTTGTCAGGAGGTGTGTTGCTGCATGGATCACTTTGGATACTTGCTGACTTTGGTATATCCATCCCACATCCTCCTTTCATCTATTCAACTCCTTCTTAATTACTTCTTTGGCCTCCTTGTCGGTGAGGTCCTATCAACATTAAAATTTTCCTCAGTAATTTCTATTTTATTATGAATGTATTAGGAATAGGATGTTGTTAAGTATTATTAGTGATAGAAGATAATGACGTATTTGTCGATATGGTGCCATGATAAAGTAGAGTAAAGTATAGTCAAAACAATAGGAATGTTGTGGTAAAAGTAAATATTTGTCGTAAGTGGTCTGGTAATGTTAAAATGTCAAAGTTGGGGTAAGTAGAGAAGTAGGGTCTACATGATTAGGAATTAGAAATATTATATTTGTAATAAGGACAAAGAGTGATGTCATAAATATTTTGTGTATTTTATTTGTGGAAAAGTCTAAAAAGGTGGAACCCATGTGAGATGATAAGGTTTATCTTATCTTAGAAGATAAGCCTACATGTAAAGGCAAGAGTTTAGGCATGGAATATGATTGTCAGAAGATATTTCCTATCCTATCTTAGAGATAGGGTGGATAAGCCTAAATTCCTATAAATAAAGAGGCCACCCCCTCATTTAGCATAGAAGGAAGTAGTGAGAAATATTGTATGAGTAAGTGTGTTAAAGAAGCCATCAAGAGGTGTAATTGTGAAGTTTCTCCCATAGTTATTGTTGGAAGGCAAGTGAAGTTAATAACACTTGAAGAACCTCATGGGTGAGATTGTAACAATTTCATGTTGATATTATAATTTACATGTATATTTTAGATTTTTCATCATTCCTTCGTATCATAGTCTATGGTATTCTTGTGTTATGTTTGTTGTTGTGTTTTTAGATTACATCCACCAAACTAAAAGTTGTGCATTAGTAAATAATCATAGCATGAGGATTTCTAGTGGAGAATTATCATAGTCTTTGGATTGGTGATGACATTTTGGTTACATTCTTTGGGACCATTCCTCATTGGTGGATTTTCTAGAGAAATATTCCCACTTAGTCAAAAATCATTTGGAGGGTAACCTTTTTTACATGTATGTGCGTAGTAGTTACCATGGTAAAGTCACTTTTTACCGTGAATAGTATTTACCCACGATAACTTTACTTTTTATAGTGAATAGTATTTACCATGTAACTTCACTTTTTTACCGTGAATAGTGTTTACCACAGTAAAGTCATTTTTACCATGTAAGTCAAGTTTTACCATAGTTTACCATGGTCATTTCTATTTTACTGTAGAAAGGTGTAAAGTCACTTTCTATTGTAGTGAGTCCAATTATTTGTGCACATAAGTCTTCTTGATTGTACTTGTGAGTTGGTATTTCCTTTGTGGTTACTTTTAAAAATGGGAAGATTCTTATTTTTTCAGCCCAATCTAATGAAGATGCTTCCTCTTTCATTCAAGAGTTTAAACGATCTTGTATTTGTAATGGCCTCATAAGAAGGGAACAATGGATTGAATTTTTTCCTACCTTTTTGGATGGTTTAGCCCTTAGGTGGTTTGAAACACTAGGTGATAATGTGAAAAACTCATGGGATTTATTAACTGAAAGTTTTCTTGAAGAATTTGGTGAACAACAGAAATATGTAGATCTCATGATCGATATCACAAAGCTATCCCAAGGAGAGAAGGAGAAGATAAGGGATTATCATGCTTGTGTTCTAGAGCTAAGGAGGAAGCTCGATGCCAAATTCGGAAGGAAGGATTAGCGGATGGGTTGATGAATGGCGTGGATAATCTCCTCTGTAAGCACTTCATTCTTGGGATGAAGCCAGAGATTAGACAATGAGTGAAGTATGACCACCCAACTACCATTGAACAAGCAAAGGAGATTGCAAGAAGGCAAGAAGAAAGCATGGAAGAGGAGCCCAAAGAAATTGTTGCTAAGGTAGAGCCTACACCAACACCTTTGGTCCAAAATCCACAACCACTCGGTGAGCACAAATCTTTTCCTAGTACATATCTTTGAGTATGAAGATCTGCTCAAGAAGATGGGTCGATTAACTATTAATCTTTTTGAGGAAAGGAATTTAGTTCTCGGGGAGGAGATAGAGGTCAAAAAGAAATATAATTGAAGTTGTATGTTATGGTTTTCATAAAAGGGTCATTATAAGTATAATTGTCGGATAGAGCTTTTACATACAGTATAAGAGATAATGATAAAGGAAAAACACATGTGAATTCTTTTGATGTAATAGATAGGAGCATAAATAATGAAGTAGATGTGTTTGTAACAAAAAGAAAGAAAGAAAAAGATAACCAAGATGGAAATGATCCTAAGAAGATGAAAGGAGAAACTAGTAAGAAACATAGGAGAAGAAAGTTGGGTGTGCAGGATTTTCTAATTTCATAGGGACAAGGACCATACTCCATCTTAGAAGATCTATCCAAAAGGCCTGCAAATATTACATATGGTCAACTTCTGGCTATGTCTTCTGAGAAGAGGTGGGAGCTGCGAAGTGGACTCAATGCTCGATGAAGTAAGGAGGTTGAGGTACCTGTTTTGGAGGTAGAGGTGGATCCCTACGCTCCACAAGCTGAGGTATTATGTAATGGTATTTCAATTCATGATGTCTTAGTTGATGGAGGTGCTGCAGTTAATGTAATGACCTGAGTCTGTAATGAATATGTTGGGTTTAAAAATTGATCGCCCCTCAACACTTATGTTAAGGTCATTAAATAAGGGAAAAACTAAACCAAAAGGTGTTGTTTCAAATGTGGCAATATCTATTATGGGTGTTGTATGTGTGGTAGAATTTCAGGTGATGAAAAATGGTACTTATTGCGTACCCAATGTTGTTGGGAAGGCCATGGCTAAGGAGAGTTCATGCAAGAAACTCTGGAATGAAGGCTTCATGACACTTGGACATGGTGAGAGAGGGTGAAGATAAACGTGATCCCTCGGCATCATAAAGGCAGAACTGTGTATTCAAGTGATGGCGATGATTGGACATCCTTTGATTACTCTAGTACTAGTGAAGTGGACATAGAAGATGAAGAAAGTGAGGTTGATGTTTTGGTCATGGATATCCTTCCAGTCACACCGACTCATGAACCCATAAGATTATCTGAAGAAGAAATTGTTGATCGTCTCCAACAAATAAAGATTGGTGATGCTGTGATGGAGAGTGAGAAAGAATCCTACCTCCATCTCTTTTGAAGGTACATACACCTATTCACTTTTGATTACAAGGAACTCCATCAAGTAAGTTGGGTAGAACATTCTATTGAGCTGGTAGATGGTGCTAAGCCCATAAAGCAAATGCCATATAGAATGAATCCTAATTTTTTCAAGACTGTAAAAGAAGAAATAGATAAGTTGCTTGATGCAGGATTCATATTTGCTGTGGAGAATTCAAAATGGGTTTCTCCCATTGTGATCTCAATAAAAAAGAATGGGAAACTACGCATTTGTGTTGATTATAGGAAGCTCAATAAGGCAACAAAGAAGGATCATTACCCTCTTCCATTCTTAGATCAGATCTTGGACAAAGTAGCTGGTTAGGAGTGCTATAGTTTTGTTGATGGATATAGTGGATACAACCAAGTTTGTATAGTAGAGAAAGATCAGCTGAAGACCACATTCACCACTCCTTGGGGAACATTTTCTTATAGAGTTATGCCTTTTGGGTTGTGTAATGCTCCGAAAACATTCCAACGCTTGATGAATAGGGTGTTTGAACCCTACATTGGAAACTTCATCAGAGTATTTTGGATGATTTTTGCATCTATGGGAGCAAGATGGACCACCTACACTAGATGGAGACAACATTTCAAAGGTTAGATGAAGCACAAGCCTCACTAAACCCTACAAAGTGTGTCTTTGGATGTTCTAAAAGTGTTTTGTTAGGGCATGTTATATCTAGAGATGGTATTGGTACTGATCATGATAAAGTTTCAAAAATCAAAGAGTTACCATTTCCTATGAATAGAAGTAAGTTGAGATCATTTTTAGGCCATGTGGGTTACTATAGAAGGTTCATCAAGAATTTCTCAAAGATTGCACAACCACTAACCCAGTTCTTGAAGAAGGATGTTACTTATGAACTAGGAAATAAGGCGCATGAAGCTTTTGAACAACTGAAGGAAGCTTTGGTGTCTTCACCTATTTTAAAGAATCCATATTGGAGCAAGCCATTCATTGTGTATATTGATGCCTCAGATGCAGCACTAGGAAGTACTCTGAGCCAAAAGGATGAAAATGGGAATGATCATCCAGTTTACTTTGGGAGTAGACAAATGAGTAGTGCTGAGGTAAATTATACTGTAACTGAAAAAGAGGCTCTAGCTATCATTTTTTTTGTAAAGAAGTTTAGAAATTACTTGCTAGGGTAGAAATTTATAGTTATAACAGATCATCAGGCTCTAAAATATATTGTAAATAATCCTAACCCATTAGGGAGGATAGCAAGATGGATAATTTTGCTACAAGAATTTGAATTTGATATTATAGATAGGCTAGGAAAGAAGCATGTCAATGCAGATGCACTCTCTCGAGCCTATGATGGTTTAGGTTCATCTTGTGATGATGATGATTTCCCAGATGCAACATTGTTATCCCTTGACACAATCCCTAGTGAATACATAGATATTTGGAATTATTTGAATGAATTCAAGTTTCCTGATGGTGCCAATGCAAAGACTAAGAGGAAGATTACTCAAGCTAGTCATCCATATTCTATTCTACATGGAGTATTATTTGAATAGGACACGATGGACAGTCTGAGAGGGAGTTGGACGTGATCAAGGAAGAAGATGATAGAAGAATTCCACAATGGTACATGTGGAGGACACTTCTCTGGACAACTTACAACAAGAAGGATCTTGGATGCAGGTTATCATTGGCCCACTCTTTTTAGAGATTGTTATAATTATTGTAAGACATGTGATATTTGTCAAACACATGGTAATCGTAAGACTTCATCAGCTCCATTATGCCCTATTCTTCCACTTGGTCCCTTTGAAAAGTGTGGAATATATATTGTAGGTCCACTTCCAACTACCCCACACCAAAATAAGTATATTGTAGTTGCCACAGATTATTTAACCAAGTGGGTTGAAGCTAGGCCATTGAAAACAACTTCCATGGATGAAGTGGCAAGGTTCATATATGAACGCATTGTCACGGATTTGGTTTCCCATTAGAAATTGTAATGAGATCAAGGAAGCCACTTCATTAATGAGGTGGTAGAAGCCCTAGTCAACAAGTTTTCTATTAAGCACAAGAAGTAACAACATACAAGCCAAGCACAAATGGACGGAGTGGAAGGAACAAATTTTGTGTTGTGTCAAATTCTAGCAAAAGATGCAGCCTTATAGGTACATAAGTGGGATAAAAGGATTCATGCATCATTGTGGGCATATAGGGAAACATCAAAGTCTGCAACAGGATACTCCCCATTTCAGTTGGCTTATGGCATTGATCCAGTTCTTCCTATTGAGTTTGATATTCCCATTGTGAGAGTTATGAAAAATGAAAGGATGGATGAAAGTGATTCGAGTAAAAAGAAAGGTTGGTGCATCTTCATTTTGCTAGAGGAAATGAGGAAATAACAAAGGATACAAGCTATAAGAAGAAAATGAAGTAGAAGGAATACTTTGATCAAAAGATCCGTTGGTCTCCATTTCATGTGAATGACTTGGTTCTAGTATATGATTCCAGATACAAAAAAAAAAGGCAGAGAAAATTTCTTCCCAAATGGATGGGGCCCTACAAAATAGCAGTTGTGCATGAAAATGGTACATATCAACTGGAGGAATTGGATGGCACCCCATTACGAAATGGGTCAACCACGACAAGTTAAAGATTTTCCAAGCACCAGAATAGTCTACTTTGAGGACGGAGTAGAAGCTAGGAAGGGGGAAAATGTCGACATTAAAATTTTCCTCCGTAATTTCTATTTTATTATGTATGTATTAGGAATAGGATGTTGTTAAGTATGATTAGTAGTGGCGTCTAATAGAAGATAATGGTACCATTAGTACGGTGCCACTAATAAAAGTAGTATGGTAATAGTCAAATTACAATAGGAATGTTGTGGTAAAAAGTAAATATTTTTTGTAAGTGGTCCGGTAATGTTAAAATGTCAAAGTTGGGGTAAGTAGAGAAGTAGGGTCTACATGATTAGGAATTAGAAATATTATATTTGTAATAAGGACAAAGAGTGATGTCATAAATATTTTGTGTATTTTATTTGTGGAAAATTCTAAAAAGGTGGAACCCATGTGAGATGATAAGGTTTATCTTATCTTAGAAGATAAGCCTACATGTAAAGGCAAGAGTTTAGGCATGGAATATGATTGGCCGGAAGAGATTTCCTATCCTATCTTAGAGATAGGGTGGATAAGCTTGAATTCCTATAAATAAAGAGGCCACCCCCTCATTTAACATAGAAGGAAGTAGTGAGAAATATTGTATGAGTAAGTGTGTTAAAGAAGCCATCAAGAGGTGTAATTGTGAAGTTTCTCCCATAGTTATTGTTGGAAGGCAAGTGAAGTTAATAACACTTGAAGAACCTCATGGGTGAGATTGTAACAATTTCATGTTGATATTATAATTTACACGTATATTTCAAATTTTTCATCATTCCTTTGTATCATAGTCTATGGTATTCTTGTGTTATGTTTGTTGTTGTGTTTCCAGGTTACATCCACCAAACTAAAATCATGCATTAGTAAATAATCATAGCACGAAGAGTTCCTAATGGAGAATTATCATAGTGCCGGATTGGTGATGACAGTCCCTGCTCACCTCTATACCCAAACTCCTCAATCTTTTCAACCTTCTAATCGGGGCGTGGTAAGCCTTGTTGACGTCTAACGAAGTAAATGAAGTTATCATGGACTCTGCTCATCAACCATTGGTATATTCTCTCAAGATTTCAAAAATAAGGAAGTTCATACAACTACAAACTCCTACCTTTGATATCAACTTCTCACCCACGTTGTCATATACCGCCATATCATTTTCTGTCCTCATGGCTATCTTCACTACTAGCAGTTTATCCAACTCATCTTTATTATCTTTGGTTTTATGATTGTAGTCACTTACTTTGCATCGTTACACATGTGATTCCCAGTCGCGACCCATAAAAACTCCTTTCGAATATTGCATCTCTAAAAATCTGCTCTCGGGGGCATCTTCTACTTTGAATTTGACTTCCTTTTGCCTATTTCCCCTTATAGCCCTCCAGTGCTCTTTTTGGTGCCATAACAACTTTAAAAACTTGTTCTTGTAACGATTTGAGCTCTAAAACTTGAAATCCATGCGCCCTTAAATAAAATCTAAACCATAAAAACCAATTTATCTTTCTTGCATGCCTTTGTGTCACTCAAAAACCTTATCAATGGAGTGCCAAACAATCTTGTTCATAAATATGGACTGGTTCGTGACTCTCCATACTTCACAAATTGCTTGCTTTCTCACTCTTCTTCAATTCACTCAAATTCTCTTGATCACAAAGGTGAAAATGAATTCACAACACCGCCTTATATATATTTTCAATTTTTTCCACATTTATTGCTCTCCACCTACTACCATACTCAACATTAACTTTGGCATTCTTTCATTTTCCGTGCTGATTTTCCATGCCAAAGTCATAACCTTCAAACGCACCTTCTACTCCTCACCACAAACCTCCTTTCGCACGCCTTCAGTGCGCTGAAGTAC
The DNA here is from genome assembly GCA_018340775.1 of Taxus wallichiana var. yunnanensis. Classification (NCBI taxonomy): domain Eukaryota; kingdom Viridiplantae; phylum Streptophyta; class Pinopsida; order Cupressales; family Taxaceae; genus Taxus; species Taxus wallichiana. Next base: position 125,691,344 of record CM031241.1, read on the forward strand.
TTATCCACTATGCCTTTCAATAAGTATTTTCCAATGATGTAGCCTACCTCACATTACACTATGCATCCATTCATACGTGGTCTTCATTCATGAGAAATATTTCTTTATCTACACCTTTACATTAAGCACTTGCACAATATTTCTCTATGCATACCCATCTTTGAGAGAACATTCAAATCTTGTCCATGTATCTTGTATATACTCCACCCCACACTAAGGGTATCACGAGTCCTCTACACATGAAATCACTTGAACAATAATCAACGTTTGACTCGCATGAAAATGCTTATTACAAAAGACACTAAACTAAATTGACAAAGTATTGCTAGAACGATGAAAGGAAACACATATAAGGAAATGCATTAAGGAAACTTTATCTAAAAGGAAATACTTGCGCCTTATTATTACTGACCACAATAAGACTTATTTATAGTAAGGCTTCAAACTAATCCCGTTGAAATAACTAGGAAACCATGTCCCATCAATGCATCTAACTCGAAAGTTCTGAATCAATTATGTAAGTCACAATATACGATCCCAACAAATGCACTTTAAGATTTCCAGGTGGTAAAAGAAATTTGAATCATATAGAATAACCATCTTTCCAACGACTTGCTTCTTATCCTAAATTTTCTTATCATGCTATGCCTTACTTGCTCGGCCTTCTCTGTCTTCGACTCCATCATGCTATAACATGCCTTTCATCTAATTGCATTAGTTTGTCATGTGTTCTTCAAGTGCTTTCTCATCATCCAAACTTGCTTTGCACATATGATACCGAGAGAAGGTAACATGAATTCTACGGGTAGAATGACCTCTACACCAAACACCAAGCTGGAAGTGTGTGGCCATATTTAACCTCTTGTAGGTTTTCTGTATGTCCAAAGTACAACAAAGACTTTATCATCCTAGTCTTTCCTTCCAACATCACAAATTTTAGTTAATGTGTGGCTCAATATATTGTTGAAAGCTTCACAGCAATTCTATTTTTCTGAAGGTGATAGGGTGTTTTTTTGTAGTGCGCCACCATAAATTTTGTCAAAGTATCTGATGGTTTCATTCAGAAAATGAGTACCCCTATCACTTGTCAAAATCAAAGGGAATCCATACCTCACGATGATGTTTTCCACACGAAACCTTACTCTAGTAGATGTTGTGTAATCCTTTGTAGGCGCGCTTCTACCCATGTTGTAAGATAATCTATATAAGTTATAATGCAACGCAATCCGATCCACTGTGCGGTGGGGAAATAGGGCCCATAAAGTCAATTTACCAGATTTTAAAAGGTTTTCACTCAAAATAGGCCTTAAAGGCATTTCATCTATATGCCCAAGGTATTTTTAAGGCATTGACAATGATCACACACCTTACAATATTCTTTACAATCCTTATACAATGTTTCCCACCACAAACTAGCCAATAAAATCTTGTGCGGGGTGGCATCTCCTGCATAATGTCCACCTACAATACCGCCATGAACCTTTTCCATAATAGTTTCACATTTATGCTCAAGTACACATCGGTGCAAAAATAAAGTTCCTTTAACCCATGTGGTACCATTACACATAAGTGATTGAGTAATTATTTTAAATCCCATTGTGTGCCTTGAGCTCTATTTTCTCTGTATCAATGAGCTTCCATAACTCCATCAATCATTTTTTATTTTTATTTCTTTTCCATGATCTCTTCACTAACCATGCTTGATTTATTCCATTATTGAATTCTTTGTTGGCTCGATCTGAGTAGTCATCATCTAGTTTTGCTTCAAGTATCGTTAGTTTATCTGTCAGGTTCTTTTGTGCATGTGTTGATTATCTAGGGTTCTTGATACAATCCCTTAAGTAATTTTTATCTCTATCTTATTTTTCCTCCAATTTTCTGGTGATTTCTTCACAATTAGCAAGATTATTATTGCAAACGAATCATATATTTTCCTCAAGTCGCTTCATTATCATTTTCTCTCTCTCCGTTTCTTCTCTATTTTCCTTGAATAAGATATTTACTAGTTATTCTATCTCCTCTATTGGTTTTTGGGTACTATTGGATTATCCTTTAAGATATTCAGCTCATTATGTGCCACCCTCTCCTTACGATTTTCAACTCTTGTTTCTATGCACAAGTATTTTTTAGAGACCTTTATTTTCGTGATGAGCTTTTGTCAGTGACATTTTATTTCTTTGAGTTCTTCCTAAAATTTTCTTGCATGCAGTCTATAGACTCTTGCCTCATTATGATTACGTAAGTTTTGTTGTAATGCTTCCAAAATTTTCAATAATTCTTTCTAGCTTGAGTCTTATACATATTATAGGTTATTCTGAGAAATGGATCTCCATCCTTGAATGGGAAGGTATGAATGTTGTCATTATGAAATTCAACGAGTGGATCGTTAGTGTGCGCATCTAGTGAAAAAGAAAAAGCCTTTTCGAGTGCTTAGTTTCTATAGTGTCCTTGATATTGTTTCATTGGAACACTTCATAATCGTTTCCCCATATTGACATTTTTTGTGCATTGATTTATTTCTAAGACGGGGTATATTTATATTTCTTCCTCCTCCTTTGGAGTCCTGGTTCTTTCTCTAGTATTATATTTTCCCCCTGCTTGAGTGGGATTTATTTTTTAAAAATTACCTTTCACGACCCTTTATGTCTTCATGACCTTCTTTAGTGCTTGCACTCAACTCGGCCTCATCTAGATTATCTTCTATTTCTACGAGCTCGAGAGTGAATCACATGCACGAATCTCCCTTGTCTTCTCGAGTAGAGTATTACATATGCTCTCCTATCCCTTCCCTAATGTTTGCTTGGACAAGAGATTGCTGGATTAGGATTTATTGAAAGCGAAATCCTCTTGGTGTATTTTTTCTATAGGATTTTCACTTTGGGTTTTCCCTGAACTTTGTGGCTCCTTTTCTACATGTTCTATTGCCAACCCATGCCTTAATGAGTCTTATTTTCTTTGTAGGCCGATCTCTCTATGTAATCATTCCTCCTTTCTCTTCTTGTACACATCTTTGAGTGATTTACCTACTCTCGTACTCTTCACCATATGAATTTGGGCATACAATTTCTTCATCTGGATATTTATCTGTTATGTCTTTTATGTTAGCCTTCTTCTTGGTGTAGATAAAAGAAGAGATTACGCATCTCAATCATCACCAAAATAGTTTCCCACTTGGTTAGGTGATATATTCTTGTAACTTGAGAACCATCATACACATATTGGTTAAGATGTTTATACATTATACGCAGTGCATGGATGTCCTCATCTACCCTTTACGTATCTATGTTGATCTTCTTTAACCCCTTGATTAGTTTGACAAATTAAATAAAGTAATACACTATGAAGGCATATGGTAGTTTAGCCCATCATGTCTAAGTCTCATTAGTATTCTTAATCCTTACCACCAAGAAGTTCATCCGACACCAAAATTTACTTCTTCATCCAATTCCTTTTGTAATTAGTGTGGTATTCTACAATATTTCTCAAAAATATTATGCTGAGTGTTTTAAGAAATTCGTAAACCTTGCCTTACACATACTATTGAGAGTTGGGGTGCTATGAAGGATTTATACATGAGTATCGAGAGATGGGTCTACTAATGGATATGTCCATGTTAGGTCTCCATATCCCTATAGTATTTAAGTTCTTTTAAGACTATCAACAACAAAATTACACTCTAATGAAATCTAACCCCTTTAGTCTCTTGGAGCATGTCGGCATCTAATACAATGTTTTGCATGGAAAATTGGGAGTCATTGAAGGTTGTCCCATGTGCTACCTTATGCCTAATGCTTGGGAACCTTTTGTTGATCTTTGTACATCTCTCAACCCCTACAAATTTGGTAGTCGAGAAGGTGTGCAATGAATCTCATTATAGGGTCCTTGAGTTCATCAATGGACATGAATTTTCCTCCATGTTTGTATTTAAGGAGATCGCTAATGTTTTCTATGGAGGCATCATCCTCTTAATATTTCTCTAAATATTCTCCTTCATTGTTGACCCTTATCAATCTATGGATGAGATGGTGTGATAGTTTCATGCGTGATCTATGAAATAGAAATACCCTTCCCTAACATGTGAAATGAGGTATTGATATAACTCCAATGGTTTGCTGAAATACGATAGTTCAAAAAGTTGGAGGACTCATATTTTCTCCGGGTTTTCCACACATGATTATCATAGACATCATTGTCATGAATGTATTTTTATCTTGTTTGGCACACCATTTCTTTCTCAATGGTTATATCAAGCCCAAACACAAGATGATTACATTTTGATATCTTGGTGGAAGTTACATGATTGGTCCAATCCCTAATTATTTAGATGTCCTATGAGTATTGCATTTTTATTTTGATGGCTAAAGCACTAGAGATTTGTTCATTCTTATATTTATTTCTAGCATTCATTTTGATCTTCTCTTTATGTAACATGGAATTTCTCATGCCTAACTCGGAAGGTGTTTCCTTTATTATAATAACTTATTAAGTGTCCTTATCCTCCCTGATTACCACATCCTCCAAGTCACTTGAGGATTATGAACTGGCATACTCATTGAATATGTGAGACTTTACTTGTTGACTTATTCTTGTGCCTTTCCTTCTTGTTTATCCTATTTTATTATAAGTTGAAAGCCACTCTGGTTCACCTTGGGGTAGTTAATTTCCATAAAATTAATTGTCTTCTCAAGAGTTGATGACCCTTATATTTTATGGCAATTGAGAATAGTTTCATCTCTTACAAGTTAATCTTAATCTTATATTTATCTTGAATCAAATATCGAGGTGATGTTAATGGCGATAGGTTTTCTGATAATTTTGGGCGTTGAATCGTCTTGACAACCGATTTTGTTGTTTTTCACTAGAGATCCTATTTTTAATGTGAGGTAAAAATAATAATTTAACCCCTTCTTATTTATAATACTATTAGAAGTAATAAATTATTATTCCATTTATCATTCATTTGTGTGAGCTATTAATTCCCATAGGTACCATTAATTCTTAGTTGACACTTGTCCCTTAAACCATTTTTCCTTTCTTCTAATGTTATCCGTAAAATCGACAAGGGAAATTTTACCGATAACCATCCGAAATTTTGTTTCGATCCTCGTTAGGGATCCCTTGCGTCGAAACGTTGTAAAATCCCTCCCAGGAAATCTGGTTTTTGAACTTAGTCTTTTGAGCCTTTTTGGTGGGCACATGAAATTGCTTTGTAACACCAGCTTTTGGTGTGCCCCCTTTAAAACCTTTGGCGCATGATTTTCACAAGTGTCAACACACCTTCGGTGTGCCAAAGTGTTGAACCTTCCTTACGTGCGCCTTGTGGCGCATGCGCCTTTGTGTTGGCACAAAGTTACTTGCGCCACTTTTTGAAGTGCCAAAGGGCGCACATAATCTTATTGTAACACAATGTTTGGTGCACCAAAGCGCGCTTAATTTCCTATTCGGAAAACGTTTTCATGCGCCAAAGGGCGCACGCTTTTCTCTGTCGACAGCAACTCTCATGTGCCCTTTAAAAAGTGGGTGGCGCATTTATGACCAACTCACCTATATATATATATATGTGTTTACGCGCCCAAATGTCATTTTCACTATTCGCAGAGCACGTGATTTCCTTTCTCGGCTCATCGGCTCATTTTGCCTCGTCGTTTTCAACACGTTGTGGACCCGTTCTCAAGATTTTCTCTATTTATCCGGGTAAGTGCTCTCGTCTCTTCCATGTGTTTTGTTTCTGGTTCTTCTTGCTTGCTGGTTGGTTTTTGAGTGCATGTGTTGAGTTCCCCCTCCCCCTCCCCGCGTCTTTGTCTTTCCCTACCTTCCTCTTTCCAGATCTGCTGGAGGAGGACGTTATCTTGAAACAATGGTTTGTAACCCTCCTGGTTTTAACCATTTCATTTACCTAAATGGCCTGTCAAAAAGGAAAGGAGGAGATGAAGAGATCTACACCATGTAAAAACCCCTTTGAAGAGTGATTTAGTTCACTGTTTCTCTCTTACCTTCGGCGCATCTGTCACCCCTGCAACATGAACAAAACCCGCGCCAATGGCGCACCTATCATGCTTGTTGCATCAAGTTTTCATGTGCCCTCGGGCGCACCTCTTTCACATGCTGCAAGTACTAAACTTGCGCCCCTTTGGCGCACCATCCTTCCCTGCTGCATCACATTTCCATGCGCCAATGGCGCACCCAGCATCCATGCAACACAAGCTTTATCTGCGCTAAGTACAAGTCTTTGAAGGCGCAGGTGCATCCCCGATTACAATAACATCATGTTGTGTAAACCTTTCGTGCACCGCGCCATGCTCCCTTTGGCGCACGAAAAGTTCTTGTTACACGAACCATCCATGTGCCAAAGGGCGCACCAAATCCCAATGCAACATGAAAATTCCATGTGCCAAAGGGCGCATCCTGTCACTATGTAACATGCACTTTTCATGCGCCCTCTATAAAATGCAATCTGCAGTATGCATGCGCCATGCGCCGGTTTTATCCTTACTGCACCCTCTTCTGTGCGCCTTACCTATTTAGCCTGTAAGCTGCAATTTTCATGCGCCCATGCCCGAGCTGAAAATAACTAACTCTTTCTTCTGTTAGCACTTCAATGGGAAATCAAATAAGCGATACAACCTTTCTACGTTGGGTTTCGCTTCTTCTTCATGCAGATCAGCAGATAAACTTAGAAGAACATATGTCGACATCCAAAGAAAAGACCTCTCAAACCTGAAAGGAAAGGCTAAGCCGACGGAGGAAGAAATGAAATACAAATATCAGAGGGTCAGAATGCCCGAGTCACAGGCCGAATGCAACATGGACATCAGAGACTCAGAATTAGGGCATATCGACATGGAGGAATTCTGGGCCGAGAAATCGAGAAAGTTCTGAGGAGTCCATGGATGGAAAACTAATAGGCGGTGCCCGCACTTCGCCGGGAGGAATCCCCGTCAGCCAACAATGAATTTATGATGGTGGTTTCCCAATCTTACAACAAATACACAAGATGTGTCGAAAACAGCAAGGGCGAGGTAGTCATTAACCTCACTTCCCGTCATTTTGAGCTCATACTCGGCATCCTCACCACCGACACTTTGTAGCCATCAGCCAAGCGAGTGCATCAAGGCTGGGAAGATAATGAAGACCAATGTATGCAGCTAATGAATGAAGTGTACTTGAAGAACAAAAAGGTAGTAACCCGGTGGCCCCAAATCATCCACCACGGTGACTTCTCGGAGTAAGAGCTCAAGCGATACCATTACTTTCTGAGCGGGGTCTTCGGGCTTTCGACGCCCATTACTTCCATAAAAGGATGCTTTGCGCTTACTTGGAAACAATGAACAAGAATTTGCACGATCGGGCGCTTTTCTTTGGGAAATTATAAGTAGCACCATCTCCGATCGCTACAACAATTCGGCTGTGGGGAGTATTCCATATGAACTCCTACATGGTCTACGCTGCGTCGAGAGAGAGGGATTATCCGGGCCTAACCGAAGTGGAGTTTGGCCTCGGGTCAAAATATATGAATATTATCAGGCGAGGATGGAGAATAGCATTGCCCAATTCGCCAAAATCAACGATGCATTCTTTTATCACATCATCTGCCTGTTGAGGCCGAATCTAACTCATGGTCGCATTTACGACCAAAAACATAGTGGTAGCCACGGAGAAATGGGGCGCTTTGTTCACCCAATTTCCCACATTCACCTATCTCGAGGGTCTGTCAACTTTTTGGGAGAGCCAACTCCGAGGCTACCGAGGTATCGGGCCTAAAGGCGATTCTACTAGAGCTATCAAGGCAGCTGGTCACATACCACGAAAAATGCCTTAAAAGAAAGAAGGGTGGAACTCCTTTCCCCCTCACAGTGGGCCGATACACATGCTCCACCCACCACAAGGTGAAGGAAATGTTCGCAGAGCCTGGAGTTACTTAATTTGAAGCATGACTTCCCAGCCAGCCTACCTTCGACCCAAGGGGCTGCCTGCCAAGAGCAAAGCTTGATCCAATCCATGTCCCTCAAATTGAGGATATTTATATTGACGTTCTCCATGAGGTAGAGCTCAGAAGAAAGGATCATTCTCGCCTAGCATTGGCAGAAATCATCCAGTACGGGATAGCCATTGTCCCCAAAGGCTTCCAAACTACGGAAGATGAAGTAGACAAAGTATATAATGACACAGATGGGGACAATTGGCCCTTCCGGCCATTGACAGAAACAAGGCTCCTCAGACAATTGAGGAAAGGGCCAAGGAAACTCTGCGTAGGACAGAGCACTGGTGCCGCATGAACGGGCTGATCTACCTCGGGGTAGATTTCACAACCTCCCCATTGGGCAACGCACCTTCACGGTCCAAGAAGCAGCTTAAAGGAAAAGGTGCAGAAGGTGAATCCAGCACCATTCAGGAAGAAGCCCCTGAAAGTCCTCCTTCCATGCGCCTTAAGAACAAGTCATAACTGGAGCAAGAAATAACAGAGGGCAGGTCCCATAGGCCCATCCACTCGGGATGTCAAGCATTGCTTACCACAACAGAGAGGTCCCTTCTATCCCTTCTTCTTCTCTTCTTCCCCTCCTCGAGTGACTCAAGCAACCATCCCTTTGGTCGTGTCCTCTCGCCCCTTCTTCTACTCTTTCCCCTACTTCTTCGTCTATCTTCTCCTCCCTCACCGATCTGTCCTCTTCTATTTCTTCCCTCATCTCCAGGCTCCCTTCCCTTGCTATGTCTTACTGCGATTTGCAGTTTCCCTTCCTCCGTGGACACTTCCTCATTGCTCTCTCAATCACGCCGCCGCGTGTCTCCACGTTTTTCCCCTCTTCTCGTAGCTGCCTCCTCCTCTGTCTCTCGGGGTCCTTCTTCCATAGGACCAGCCTGGATCTCTCGGTGGCTGAGCCAGCAAAGAGGAAAGTTCCCATCGCTCCGATGGACTTTTCGATGATTCCAGAAAGGGGCGAAGAAGCGAAGCTTTGTTACATGCTTCTCTAAAAGTGCTACTACAGGTGAGAGAGTCATGGAAATAGCATACCCCGATCCCATCAAAGAGAAAAAGGATCTGTTTCCGACAGATTTTACCGTGACCCAAGTCACAATGGGGACATCTTACGAAAGTCTCTGTGGGGAAGCTCTTCTGCGGTTGATGCCCTCGCAAAGAGCTTCAAGAAACGAAAGAAGAGAAAAGGCTACTGAAGGAGCAGAACAAATATCCGCTTGAAGCCTTACGAGAAGATGGGTAGTACGCCTCCCACAACTACCGCAAAACTTCGAGCTTCTCGGCCAGGAGAAAATCAATGAATATGCAAAAATCGGTGAGCGAGTGGTATGGCCGTTTCGCTTGGAGGAGCCAGATCCTCAAGGACAGTGAAAGAGTGATCACCGAGTTTGTCAATTTGTATCTGAACATCGGAAAGGCGAACAAGGAACTCCAAGCGTTAGCGGGTCCCATATCGAAAAGAGCTAGAACATGCTAGACTCCAACATGATACCTTTTTAACAAATGTTCTCACTGTTCATCCGAAGATATGGTCAAGTTCGGCGTCTTTGGCCACCCAAGGGCCCTCAACAAAACCATGTCCACTCTGGACTATCGGATAGATCAGCTTGAATTTGTTCGAAAAAATCGACAAGGTAAAGGAAGAGGCCCTAGATGCAATGCATCAAATGGAGCAAATTGTTCTCAACATGTCTCCAGGGTTTCTCACTCCTTCCTTTGCCATGAGGTCAATCGATGAAACCATCCGGATCTTGAGGAGATCGCTTCTCGAGGAAGGGGCGGAGGTCACATTTGACAGAATCTATCAACAACCTGCTGGCCTATAGGGACTTCGTCGGGTTCCTCATTGAGGCGGAGAAGGACTATTCCAAACTCTCAGAAAAGCTCATAGACGAGCGGGAGACTTGTGAAGCGATCAGCGAACGGCACAAGGATCCTTCCCAGGATTAATTTGGGCCAATGATTAACAAGTTTTTGGAATACCGCGCTCAGTTCCATATCTCATCACCTGAGCAGCATCAAAAGTAGGCTACCCCCTTTCGGCCGCAGGATGATGACGACGAGTAGCTACTCCTTCTTCTTCTTCTTCTTCTTCTTCTTCTCTCTCTTCTCCGACTTTCTTGTTGGAATGTCTAAAGTATGTTGGCACAAATGATGACATCATCCATGTTGCATCATGGGATGATGTCATCCATCAAGTTGTCAAAGTCAACATGACTTTTAGATATTTTGTAAATATCTTTGTAAATAGGTGGTTGGCTCCTTTTTGCCTTCTTTCCTTCTCCTCTCTTCTATATATATTGGAATACTTGTTGTATTCAGAGGTGGACATTTTTTAGATGAAAATAGAAGTGAGGAGAGAAAGACTTTGAGCTTTCTTGTAAATGAAGGAAACAATAATACAAATATTGAGACTTTGTGCTAAATACTTGTGTTATGCATCAGACCTTTCTTATGTTAGATCTGTATGTGTTTATTCTGTTAGATTCATATCTACCTTTTTGTCATTTGCTCATCAGTATTGCTTTGTTCGTTTATGCAAGTAGGTTTGGCTCTGTTTACTACCAATCCCAAAACATAAACTTTCTGACCTTTCTGCTTTGGAATTCATTTCTTTTCTTCCTTCGGACCTGCTCTTTCTCTATCCCCTCTTTCATTCCTTTCTTTCCGCAATCTGAAACAATCTACTGGGATGAGATCCCAACCCCCGAAGTGCAGAATACTGTGAGATTTGCACAAGATTCCTATTGGTAGAATAGCAATAAACCAGCTTTGCTTTCTTGCGACTCAAAGAGGGCTATGCCACACACTTTGTTGGCTCGTCTATCCATAGATCTGTCCGAGCATGCATTTTCGGACCAACACTAACAAGTGACCATTTAAGTGTGTGTTATGGGATTCTTCCCTATAGAGTTATCTATTGTACTCTTAGCTACATTTAATGTGATTTTATCTTTATTCCATGTCTCTTGTGCTTATTTCTTATGCTCCTTTCCCCCATATCTCTATTTTAAGCTAACATCCTCCTGGAATATTCCTCATTTCCCCATATTCCACACTTCATCCCGTTCTAGCTCCTTTGTTACCTATTTTCTAATTACTCATGTGAGTTTTTAATATATTTTTCTCTTTTATTGCACCCCCTTTTTCATTGTGCGCTTAAAATTCCTTCACCATTATCTTTCACCAAATACTTATCCCATTTGAAAGTGTTACACATTCCACTGTGCAAGATGAGTTTTTAAGCATATTTTGTAAGGTCAACTTAAATAATATAGTGCACAATAATTTGGAACTTATTATAATGTAGAAAAACATAACCTAATTAAATTAAATAACATCTAATCTAATTACATATACCTTATTCATTTCAAAGTGGCCAAAAATGTCTTGGTCTACTCCCATCGAAGTAGCCTAGAAGTAGTTTTCTACTAAGATCCATCAATTTCCATGACCCAATTAACAATATATCAACTATTTAATATGGTCTTAGCAATGTGTATTGAGTTTACTTGGATGTTATGAAAATTTGGAGTCATATAATAAAATATTATCACCTTTTGTAAGAGTCTTTATTTTGAGGTTGCAATCAAACCAAGTATTCTCACGTGCTTTCGATATTTTGGTACCATCTTGCTTTGTATTCATGCTTCATCAAGATTCATCAATTTTGTTAATATTTCCTAAATGGAGTCTTCATCATCTAAATTTCAACACATTTAATTCTCAATATGCTTATAATGTTCTCCCAAATAAATATTTCCGTTGTTTTCTTTGACAATATTTTATCGACATGGTCTCGTACATTGTGCTCCCATTTGTCACATCATGCGGGAGTGATGGGTTAGAAAGCACCCCAAACTTTACAAAGCAAATAAAAATATAATCAAGGAATGCTAACACCATTTCCACGTAATAACTAAGGATTCTAAGTCTAGGAATGTAATATTAAGATAGAATCTAAAGGGAATGCTTAACTAGTATGAAAACAATGCGAGATCTAATTAAACATGCCTACTAATATGCTTGAATTACCTAACAAGGGCCTAAATAGATCTAAGAGGGAAATAAAATGGTTATGGTTGCTTACTCCAAACAATGGTGAAATGACCTCTCCAAATCAATTGTAAAGTCACTTTAGATTATTCATCTACCAACCTCGTTGAAGGTTTTAGGAAAGGATTTGAACTTGACTATGAATCATTTGTATTATATGAGATCATGCAAATCAAATCATGGTGTAAAGTATAAAGGAATGAGGTGCACTCTTTTTATAGTTTTACTTTTGGGATAAACTTGTATTTTTGTGCATGTGGGACTAAAAGCCCCAAATTAGATTAGAATTTCTAATCATGATTAGTCATTGCTAATCACAATTAGTGAATTACAAAGTGATTAAGAGGTATGGAGCCTTAATCGACCACTTAGGGTCAATTAGAAGGCTAGGATAAGCTTTTAAAGCTTGCTGAGACATTGTGGAGGTGAATGGGGTGATTTTGAGTGGTTGGAAGAGGGGTTTGAGTCAATATTAGGGCATATTGACCAAATCAAGGGCAAAATAGGCTTAATTAGCTTATAATCGCTAATTGTCTATTTTGAAGAGGATTTTGGCTTACGATTTGTCGTAAAGTGGCATCCTAAATGTGAAAGGGGTTACGTAATAAAAAAAGTGGTGTTAATTGGATAATTTGGTAAGGAATGTCAGTTAATTAGTGAAAACCAAAAATTATAACAGATTTGGCAAGAATGAGAGTGATTTGCGTATGTTTGGAAATAAGATTGTAAAAGTGGAATTTAGGTGTCTACAGTCCAAAATCAATAGCCCATTTTTCAAATGGCTCCTAGGTGGTAATTGAGATTAAAGGCATATTGTCAAATTTTCCTTGCTTGAAGATTCTTTGGCATTGATCACAAGATTTCATATATTATTTTGCATCCTTAAATAAAAATGCCACCATAGCCTCACATTAGGGATATTTTGAGTTGTAACATTGCATGCATAGTTTCCACTGAAATATTTTATGCACTTCAATTAAAATGCCTTTTCTTTCATGTTGTATGCCAGAATCTTATCATGCCCCATTTTGTAGAGTTTATTTGCAATTAACTAGTATGACACTACTTTAATAGTTAATTACTTGCATTGATTAACTTTATAATTTTCAGTCACCATTCCAGTTAGGAAGTAGAGCACATCCTCCAGTTCTCCAAATTCACTCTAGATGCTAAGAAATTGAGCATTCTCGCATACCATATTCTATAGGTCATGTCTCTTTTCCGATATCAACCCATGACAAATGGTTAGGTATGACATTGTGTTTTTAAGGCTTGACCACCACTTAGAATTGAAACTCCTGGAATAGTGTTACCGACTTGTAGATTCTTCCGTGAAGTAATTCCTTGTTTACCAAATTTTTAAGTGACATATGATTAGTAAAAACATGAATGAGGTTTCAAAAAGGTAATGTTAGAAGTTTTGAAGCGCATAAACCATAGATAACCCTTCACGTTCCGTGGTAGTATAATTCTTCTCTCTCTTGTGTGTCAAATTTTGGCTTACAAATTAGATTGGATGGTTGAGAGTTCCTTTGTCGGGATGTGGTAGTATTGTCCCAAAAAAAACCCCTAAGGTGTTTATGTGTACGTGAAAAGATGTGTTCCAATATGGGAATTACAAAATAAGTGCTTGGGTTAGCTTCTCTTTGAGTTGTTCAAAAGTATGTTCTGGTCGTTAGAATATCACTTAAATTATTTTTCTTTATGTATCAAATTCTCCATTGGTATGAAATACATGTAAAGTTTTGATAAACTTGCAATAATACCCATAATGTCCCAAAAAGGCATGAACCTTGGTTTGCACTTATGGTCGTGTGAGATTGACAATTATTGCATTTTCACCAGTCTACCAAGAGTCAATATTTACGAGATAAGACTCCCTAATAAGGAACCAAATGGAGTAGTGAACATACATTTCTTCAAGTTTAAGGAAAATTTTAACTAACAACAACACTCGAACACCAAATGTAACTTATCACAATGGTCTTTTACCAATCCATGACTGTCTACTAATCTAGATAAACTTCAAGAAACTTGAGTATAAACTCCTCAAAGGAAGTGAAAATAATGTGTGAGAAAACAACGGGTGCATTATTCAACCCAAATGACATAATCGCGTATGTGTGTATTCCTCATTCAATTATAAAAGTAGTATTTGGTCTATCTTCTTTTGTAATTCTCACTTAGTGATAACTTGAGAATTCATCTACGAAAGTATATTTTTCCTTCCCTATTATGCCCTATAAATTTTCTTCAGTAAAGGGAGTAGGGAGGGATAAATTATAAAAATAGAGTTCAAGGCATAGTAATCCACAAAAATTCTAATGCACCCATCCTTCTTTATGTTGATCACAATAGGGCTTATCCATTCAAATTCCTCTATTGGTATGATTATGCATGAAACCAACATGTTGCCAAGTTCTTGTTTACTTTCATCTCGGGTTGGGGTTCATCATATATGGGCACTTTCAAACTGGCTTAGCCCCCTTTATTAGTTTTATTTGCATCATCCCCAAGGATGGGTGTAGTCCTTTTATTTAATGACAGCCTTGGGGAAATATGTCTTCATATTCACGCAATAACTCAAAAATATTGGAAATATTCGGTTCACTTTAGTGATTACCAATGGTTTCCATATTTGGTTCACCCTCGTTACTAATATTAATTTGGATTGATTTGAAAGGTTCATCATGTGAATGACTGACTCCCTATTCCTTTTTATCTATGAACACTCGCGACCCATGGGATACATCCACCTTAAAATGATAAGTCTCATCCTCATTAGTTATCCGGCACACCACTTTCTTCTTACCCTTTTGTGCATAATTTATTTCTCTAATGTTGCCTCCTTTTCATTCTGGATACATTTTCCTCAACATCCTCGACAAAAATTTAGTTAGTGGAAACCTATTATCTTTATGTAGCACTTAAATTATGCCTTCTATAAGGGCGTCATCTCCAAATATCACATCTTTGATATATTGAAGAGCAGGAGCCATCCATGGAATTGTCGATACAAAGGAAAAGGTATGGGTGAATCCTTGGACAAGACTTTTCGTAGAACATGATTCTCTCTATAACACACAACCGATATACCACGCTCATGCCCATACACATAGTGCGTGATAAAATAGACGTGTCTTCAATGCTTCATTAACATGTGTAGATTTCCATATCACTACACATTTATCATGTGTTCTTCTTGGGCTAGTGACTCCACTATAGCTGGGATATCTTCATGTTTATTCCGAGCCTTCATGGCCTCTTTCACATCTTCCCATGATAATGAACTCGGGATGATGCATTTACCACCACCTTTTGTGGTTCCTTTTCAAAAATAGTCTAAACTATTCAATCACACTTTGTCAAGGTGTGTATATAGGATTCCATGTCCTTAAGGAAAACATTAATATATTTTCTCACACTAAATCTTGGTGGGGGTTGAGTATTCTCTGTTACTAATTATTCAAACATTTTAAAAAGAATTTTCAAGGATTCTTGGATAATATTGTGGATTATTTTGTGTTGAATCATTCCACATTCTCACCCATTAGTTAGTTATGAGCCATGCACACAATTTTCACATGCAATACTCATAGTGTCGAGATTTATTGGGTTTGTCCCCATTTTATCTCTCCTTCCATTGTTGGCTCAAAATTTTCTATCCTTATAGCTTGGATATTATATATATGTTATAAATATTTATGATCTTATACAGTCTCTACATATGATGTACTATGTGTAGTGTCCATTGGGAAGATAACGATTGACCATCATTTTCAAAACTCACATACTGTTTCTTAAATCGTATGTCAACATTATTGGCATAACACCATGGTATTCCAAGTAACGTTGAGAAATTATCTACTTTAGCTAGAGGTATGACTTCAAAATCTCCATGGAACTTCACCCCATAATACTGATTATGGCATTCTTTAAAACCTTGATAGGAATGACCCATGTTTTGTTAGCCATGAAAAAAATGTGTGGGGATGCATGTAATGTTGGTCACCCCATCTTATTCTAGGCATCCAATGTGAGTATGTTAACTTCTATGATCAGTATCAAATAAGATTTCATTAATGTTTCCGATCATGTATACATGCATCAATAAGTATCTCTCTATCATAACCCTCTGTCTTAGCTGATCAAACATCCTATCTTTGTGTCGGTTTGAGTTGCTTTTGAAGTGCTAGTTTTATGAACTTATGGGATAACTATTACCCTAGAAATGGTAGGATACTTTCCATGTAAAACAACCTACATTCCTTCGGAACTCATTTATGTTGACCCATACATCCTTGAAATATCTTAATTTATCATTATGTAGTCTTTCCTCATCTCTAAGAAACTCTATCTCCTTAGAGTTATAAATATTTTCCTCTTAAAGGACCTCCTTTTGCGATGACCATCATGGTAGGGACTTTCTAAATGGATCTTGGCTGGTTATACTTTATTAGAAGGTATATCTTTTGCACATATGGTGGTGTGTGTTATGACCTATACTTTGGTGGTTAGCCCCTCGATTTTAGTTTTCAATTTATCCACATTCTCTAAAAATGTGAGAAATTTTAATCATCCCTGCTCCCTTCTCATCACTTTCCTTAATTAGTTTATATAATTCGGGAAATCTTCCACCTTGTGCTCCTTTCAACAATGTGTTTGGAATGGAAAGTATGGGAAATCATGCTGGTAATGGTCCTGGTGATCTATATTTATAACAAACTATGGATGTATATCTACCACTTTGCACCCTCCTTGACCTCATACATTTCTTCCATGATTGTATCCACTACACTCTACAATGACACCTTTGATGATGAGCTTGATGGAGTCCCAATAATCGGCTTCATGAATTTGATCAATGATGTGACATTTTGATGTATCATGAGTGTGTGCGTCACATATTTTGCAATAGATGAATAGTTTTTTTGTTTGGCATGTTGTAGTAGGGGAAATTTTGAGTGTTGTGGTTTCCTTCATATTTCACACGCTATAAGCATGCCATTTGAAATTCTACTTGGGTACATATTTTTGGTGTGGCCTTCCACCTCACAATCATTACACAAAATTCCACTACATGTTGTGATGTCATTGTTTGTTGTTAAATTATCCAGTTGTGTTGACATTGATGCAATATGTGCCTCCATGAATGGGATCATACAAAGTGTCAAGACTTCCATTGCTTTAACATGTAAGGCTACTTCTAATGCATCCCATAGAGTGGTGAAGTTATTGTGTGAAAATGCACGCCTAAATGGTAGTAAAATACCTCATACAAACCATTACACATGTTGAGTAGGGTGTATTTTGTATGAGAGTGGAAATGAGAGTTTTGAAACACACATCATAAGCTTGTACACTCTCTATGAATTCTTTATTAATATATTTGAGTGCCAAAATATTCAATTGCTTAAACTCCAGGATATCAAATTCTATTAAAAATGCCACCTTAATTTGATTATATTTGACTACTTTTTCGATGGGTTGTGTTTTCGATACTGTATGAGCATGCCCCAACAACGTAGTTGTAAAATGCGCATTACCTTTCACTTAGAAGAAGTGATAAATTTTCTTGCCATATCGGTTCACATTTGAGCACACACTTTGTTGCATTCTCAGCCCCATGGTATTATAGAAAAATTTGGGACATTTTGTAGTATACATTTGGAAAATATACTTGATGTTAAGTGTTCCAAACCCCACCCTATATGGGATTATTCATCTTAGAGGTGAGGGATTATTTTCCGTGACCAACCTGTAACACTTTATTTACTTACACCCATGTAATGAATGGTACTATTGTATTAATATTCATCATGCCAAATCATTATGATTTTGGTAGATTAGGATTTAGTGGTAGGAATGTTGGTGTTGGATGCAATTATTATAACACATCTAGTAAAATAATATCTAATGTCTCCTTCGCTTAGCTCACTTAACTTGTTCATCAATATCACTTTATATCAAAACTGTTCCATATTAACTGGCCCAATTGTTTGAGTAGGCATGGATGGTTTGATCGAATCCCATCAACGTTATATTGTCCTTCATCATCCTTTGGGTCCCATAAATTCTTCCTCGTGTGTCTTTGTTATACCTTCTTGGAGCTCCCCAACTTTTCAGATTTCTCCCTACCATAACTAATGTTATTGTTCATCTCCTACAGCGAGTTCATGGAGTTGATTTGTGAAGCTAGATTATCTCTCTTTCTAATGCCTTGCACATTTTCTCTTCAAATCGCTTCCTCCTAAGGGTATGCTCATCAGACTATCTATAACTTATTCCTAATATCATCATGTTCTTCTTATGTCATGCACTACCCATGATGTAGAGTGTTTAATCTTCCATAGGGAAGGTTTATATCCCCATATCGATCATCATTTTATTAATTTCAAAGGTAGGTATTGTAAATATGATCCTCGAGTTCTTTGTAAAAGTTATAGTGTGCTTTTATGCACAAGAGAAGGTTGAGATTGAATATTAGAGAATACAACTTCGTAGTGTTTCTTTCCACTAGTATTTGACCACGCGTGTCTAGTTTATTTTGTATTGAGATAGCTTCCTTGTGTGCACAATGGTCCATGGATGCTTTTGACCCGAATTCCTTATTTTCCCAAACAATAAGCAACTAACCATGCATGTAGGCATCCGGGAGTTCATAGAAGATTGTATCATACAATGAATCGTAAAGATTATCCTTGACCCATTTTATGGAGAGTAATTATTACAAATGGGGTGGTGTTCTAAAAAAGCATCCTTAACAATGTGTATACAAAATTTAATATTCTCCTGCGTTAAATGCTACATCTTCTGTCTACTTCATTATTTCAATTTAATGAAGGTCCGATAACTAAACCAAAATGTTAGAATCTAGTATCCTTACACCTTATATGTGTATTGTTACTAGGTTTGTTACGCATAAGTTCCCATACCATTTCACCGACATATCACGCATAGGAAGACTACGGGTGTGATCATCCAAAGCACGAACGGTTTCCAGCTCCCATCATAGTTAGTAAGAGTGAAATGAATGAAGTAAGATATTCCTTTAACTAGTAATGTAACAAGACCGTGCATACACTAACCATAATTCTCATATAATAACCATTAAACCATACAAGTTATGGCTATTTAGTAGCCCAAAATACAAGTACATGTCCTTTGCACCGTAGTCTACTAGCTCTTTCTCCAACTAGTACATATCTCTATTCTTGTCATGAACTAGACCCCTTCATGGGTATTTATACTAGTGGGAACTTGTCCTTCACCCGGTATTACAAGGGATGATAATAGCCTTTGAGTTTACAACTTTAGTAAACTATTACATCTAGTTGGTTAGCCCAAATTATCCTTTTTCCACCTCCAACATGTGTTGCATGTTTATCCTCTGCATAAGATGCTACTATATTTAGCTTTATCCACCGCCTTATATCTACTTCATGCAAACAAAGAGGACTGAAGTTGATTATTTGGAATCATATTTTATCCATATTCCTTTATTGTTTTGCATGCCCTCTCTTTTGATCTTATCTTTTCTTGTGCAATCCTCCTCATGGTTTCTTCTGCGCACCTCCATTGTTTTTCTTGTGTGCATGATTCCTTTATCTCTTCATCATTGTGCAACCACTTCTTGTGTACCCCCTAATTACATTTGTGCATGCCTTTAACCAATTTCTATTTACCTCCAAAGAATAAAAATAATAAATCCTCCATGACTTAAAGAATAAAGAATAAGATAAACATGGGCCCAACACCCTTCACATCAAAGAAAAGAATAACTTGATTGTTTAGGGATGAAGACATGCCTAGGAATATCATATGTTCATTTTAAGGGTGTAATATCTTCAAAATATTTGTGAGATTTTGTTTTCTAATCGAGGTTGAAAACATGCAATAATCCCTCCATGATGATGTGGACACTCTCTTCTTTTAGCTCAAGGACTAGGCACCGTTTTCCCTTTCTCTAAATGTTATTTTTTTGTGTGTTATTTATTTATTTTCACTAGAGAAGAGGAATTGACTATTTTATCAAGTGTTTAAACTCGATGATAAAGTAAGGTAATTGAAGGGTATTTCATAGGCACATAAAAATGTGGGGTTGAAAATTGGATAGGGAGAAGCTGTGATAAATTTAAATTGAGTCTCAAAGGTTGAGAAATAAGTAGGAGATGCTAATGCATTAGAACTTAACACCTTTGGTTAAAATTTTTCCCAAATGGAATTGAGAGATTTGGTTGAAATTGTTTACTTTAGGGGAGGATGAGTAAGGCCACAAACTGAAAGAGATAGAATATTGGTGTCATGAAGCAAGTCTTGCAAGAAACACATTCCTAAAAGAGGGAACAAAAATATCTTGTAATGGCATGCACATTAACAAAGTTTCTCTCGAAAAATAATTTTTTTTTCTCAAGTAATTAACAAGAAAAAGATGAACTCAAGGACCTTGTGAATACATAAAAATGGTCTACTCATACTCATAGATAAAAAAGGAGACTACATAATAGAATTTTTGTGTAGCTGCTTATGCACGGATTAATATACCTCCACAAGGGAGAAAGGAGTTACAATTCATAAATAGAATGTAACTCCTATATGACATATGACAAATATGACACATATGACAAGTATGAAAAATTCTATGATGGAATCTATCATGTCATATAACTCCTAAAAGACCTATGAATCACCTAAGTGAGATGAATCACCATGTGTGAGGTGGAAATAACCAAATAAACTAATAAATGGATCAAAAGCCCATCACACCAACACCCCCTTTCATCAAATCTTAGGTAGAGGCATGAAAATCCATAAAGAGAAAGAGGAATCCTTATACCAAATAAGAAAGATGCATCCTATGGTCCTAAAAACAAGTCTCGATGAGATATCTATGTACAAAATACACTATTTCTAGAAGACGAAGAAGAGGGGGAGAGTAATAGGAAATCCAAAAGAAGATGAGAGCATGCACTAGACCTCACCCTAAAAAGAGAGTGCAAGTGAATAACCTTGGATTTAGTGAATGGTTTACTAAAGATGTCTCGCAACCCGATATGGAGTATGAAAATATTGTAAATTAATGATATCTTCATGAATCAAATCCTGAATTAAGTGCACATGTATTTCAATGTGCTTTTTCTATTGATGCTGAACTAGATTTATACATATGGAGATAGTGCTAAGGTTTTCACAATAGATGATGAGGTCACCGAAACTAAATACCAAAATGCAGCCGAGAATACCATATAACCAAATAGATTTAGTGGTAACATTGACTTCTCCCATGTATCCTTCTTTTGTAGAAGATATAACAATAATGTTCTACTTTTCTTGACTAACCTGAAAATAATTGAAGCAAGAAAATAATTGTATCCAGAGGTATACTTCTAATATTTATATCACTAGTCCAATCAAAATATGCAAATCCAACTAAATCAATCTTTGTCCCTCCTAAGTAATGAATTCCATTAGTGTAAGTGCCTCTAACATAGTGAAGGATCCACTTAATTACTTTCCAATGCATCTCATGGGGATCCTACATGAATCTAGATGCAATGCCAACATCAAAGGGAACATATGACCTAGTATGAGTTAGGTAGATCAAGATCCCCACCAATTGGTGATAAAGGGTACCATCGAATAAGGGAGTGGAGAAATCATATAATAACTTGACTCAGAAAGGAACGTAATGGGAAATAGCTTACAATCGACATGTTAAACTTAGTAAGAAAATCAAGGGCATAGTTGTGTTGAGAAATGATGATACTTGAGTTAGATTGGGTGATATGAATCTAAAATAAGTAGTTAAGAAAACCCAAGTTGGTCATGGAGAACTTTTTGGATAAGGAAGTCTTCAAAAAATAAATGATCAAGGAAGAGATACCCGTAATCAACAAGTCATTGGCATACAAAACTAAGATAAGCATGGACTCATATTACCACAATATGTAAACATTTTGGTTAGAGAAACATGATAATGAACCCTAATGTGAGAAGAAAGGATTCCATCTTAGCATACCAATCTTGAGGGGATTGTTTGACGCCATAGATAAAATTATTAAGTTTGTAAATGAGGAAGGAATCTTGGACATAACCCATAGATTGTTCCATATATATTTATTCCTCTAAGTAACCGAAGAAAATAACACTTCATGTCTATTTGATGGAAATTTAATTTATTAGCGGTATTTATGGTTAAGGTCAATCGAATAGAATTCATCTTAACAACGGGAGAAAAGGTATCTGAGTAGTCTACCCCAAGAACTTGGTAGAAACCCTTAGCTACAAATCATGCTTTATAATTTTCGATGTTCCCATCCGCCCCATACTTGGTTTGATATATCCACCTACACATAACCATTTTTATTCCTTAGGAAGAGGGGTGAGATCCCAAGTATGATTATTTATGAGAGGAATATTCCTCTTCCATAGAAGAATCCCACTCAAGAATCCCATTGGCCTCCTAAAAATACTGCAAGTCGAAGTGGAGGTAAATAAGGCATGGGGCCCAGGAACTTTGAACGAGTTCGTCTCTCATCTAAAGGATCCCTTATCTAATCTCAACACTATGTAAGGTATTCCTATCCTAGTGAAGACCATGTAGAGAGTTAGGATTATAATTTATCAAATCATCACTTGATTGAGAGGAAATATTCCTTGTCATCAATACTTATCATAATCGGTAGATTCTAGAGTGGGAAGAGTAGGAGTAAGAGGATAAAGAGTGAGAGGATCAGCAAGATAGTCAAAAGTTATGAATCAGGGTTAGAGAGGGTAGAAGGATATTAGTGGGTGGAGAAGTGGAAGTAAAATATGATTATGTAAATTTCACACTTATCTTGATATAAACTTGATGAGTGGTGGGGTTTGTTATTCTATATCCCTTCACACCTTTACGATATTTGAAAAAGATACAAGGTTTGGATTGTGGTTCCAAGGCCTTACATTTATTCTTGGGTATTCGAGCCATGAAATTTGAAATGAAGACACAAAATTTCTCAACATCAGGTTTATGTCCATATCAAGCCTCAAAAGGTGTCATCCATGTTACTTCTTTGTGTGGAATAGGTTTTGAATGTAAAAATTACAATTCATGGCTTTAACCTAATTTTAGAAAGGAAGATATTTATAATGAACCATGCAACTAACCATCTCCTTAAGAGTTCTATTCTTTCTTTCTAGAAATCCATTTTGTGAATGCATGTAAGTAATTATGCGTTGTAAAGAAACCCTTCAAAGGTGTAAAAATCATGAACTTATTTCTCACATACTCACCTCCATTATTAGTTATAAGAACCTTGATAGACCTTTCAAATTTTTTTCTCAAGGAGAGCCTTGAAGTCTCGAAAGTGATCGAAAAATTCAAATTTCTGTTTGAGAAAGTAAACCCACATATAATGTGAAAATTCATTAATGAAGGTAAGTATATAAAGATCCCTAGTGAATGAAGGAGATGGAAAGGGGCTAGAAATGTCACTATGAACAAGATCCAAGGAATGATAAGAAGCTTTCCAAGATTTTCCTTTTCCAAATTTTTCTTGATGTGCTTTCTAAGGTAGAAACCTCACAAAGAGCCTTCAAAAAATTGACATGAGATAACCCATTGACCATCTCATGTTGGATCAATTATATAAGGTAAAAATAGTTTAAATGGACAAAACACTCATGCCATAACTTACTAACCTCTTCTACACGTATGTAAACAAGGCCATGGGAGAAGATTTGGGAGCAAAGTGGGAAAAGTTGTTTAACCAAGCCTAGTGATCCACCTTTCCCTCAACCACTATAGTCTCACGTGAAGATATATAATGATCACCAAGTTAGGATTAAATTCCACTCAAATTACCTCATAAATATAGATGATTTGGTAAAATGATAGGAGATTGGTGGAGATATTGGGAACACTTAGAACATTATTAAAGGTTCCACCATCTACTTCTACCGATCCACTACCAACAACCGACATATATGTTTCATCACCCAAAGTGATTTGGGACATACCACATGGTTCAATGTTGGAAAAATCAACATGTGAATAATTCATTTGGTGTAAGGCACCAAAATATATAACCCATTTCGATGATGGAGCAACTCTTTCTACGATGGTTTTTCTTTTCTTCTTCTCGGAGCATTTTATTTGATAGACTAAGGAATTCCTATATTATGTTTATTAAATAAATGAGTTAGGTAATCAATTTTTTTCTCATTCATTGATGCTCTTCATGTCCTAAATTCTTGCAATAGGAACACTTGCACTTTTCCTTCTTTATTTTAGGCTCAAAAGTAGAAGTGTTTATGTTGGGTTTGGATTGGGTGGACTTAACTTATTTATTAGGTTGGTGTTTTTCTCTAATTTATTATCCTATTTATTTTCATTTCCTTTACCATTCCTTTCTATTAGGGAATGTGACTTGGAATTGATTTCTCCTATTTGAATAAACTTGTCATGTTCTCAAATGAGTTGGGATGAAAATATGTCAAACGAAAGCATCTTTCCAAGTAGTCTTGATGCTTCTTTCATGATGTGAAAGGTAGAAATGAAGACACTATTTGAGTCCAATATTAGAGAGAATGGATAAGATCAATTGGGTATCCTTATTAACAACTCCACATTATTTCAACAATATTCCCATGTGGATAGATTTTGAGAAGGCTGTAGATCATCAAAGTTACTAGGAGTCAAACCTAAGATTTTGTTCTCTAACTCATGAGCTCTCATGTCATCTTGTTTTCTAAACATTCCATCAAGAGTTTTCTAGGCTCTGTCAGGTGTTGTGGAAGAATCAATGTGAAAGAGAAGGTTGGGAGAAACAAACATACAAAGAAGACCTAAGGATTTGTCACATTGGTTGAACCACTTGGATTTCTTAGGTTCATCTTCGAGTTTGGTTTTCACTCCCATAGTGATGTGATACAACCCTTTACCCCTTAGTTTGATTATCATTTTGGATTTCCATTCAAATAAGTTAAATGATAGTGTGAGAAAGAAACCATACTAGCATCCATTGTGGGTAGAGAGAAAACAAGAATGCTGAAAGAGAAAGAAATACACACATACCCAAAAATAATATTTTAACCCCTTGTTTGTAACACTTTTTAATTAGTGCATTAATGAAAATTTGATGTGTTTATGCGATGTGAAACGATTTTCCACTCAAATTAAAATTGGTCAAAAAATCACGTAAGTGTGGAGACCAAAATAATTTTCAAGTGTGCACAACGAAATGACATCGTAATAAAGCATAAAAATAAAGTTAAAAATAAACAAGAAGGGAAAAAACAAGGTCTCGTGTGAGAAAAAAACATCTCACATCATATTTAGGGCTCCATTACTATAGGGTTATGGTAGATGCACTCAATAACCCATAATAAACAATAAGAGCACTTAGTACAAAGTAGAGCCAAAAAAATGGTTTGAAAAATCCCAATAACCCTAGTTTTAGGCCAAAAAGTAAAGTGCCTCTTTTAACGACTAAAAAACTATTTTTAATCTTAATTAATTTAATCTAGATTAATTAGATTAAGAATATGGGAAAAATTAACTTAAGCGATCAAAAATGGACTTATCTTTCTAGCTAAGTAGTTAGCCCAACTTAGAGTCTTTGGTTGGTGAGTGAGGTGATGGTGGCTCAAAGCTGGTTGATGGAGCTGAGTTGAATGAATTTTGTGATGGAAAATGAGGCAAGGTTTGGTTTCCACATAAATGGATTGAGAGAATCCCACACGATCTCCACACATCGAGCTAAATTAGCAAGTTATCGGTGTAATTACCAACAAGTAAAGGCGGTGAAGACATCATGTGAAATGGATCGGCAGTAGAGATCCGATAGTCTAAATAAATTATAAAACACGTAAGTCATCATGGTGGGGTTATCGGGTCAAGGTGAATAGGGAATCTGATGTAGAGGAGTTTGTAATGAGGGCTGAGTCCGAGGTGCAATACGCAGGTTAGAAGAGATCAACATGTCATGGATGAGCTCACATGGAGAGTTTAATGAAAAGGTGAAGTCAAGTTCACAACATGACAAGGTAGGAAAGATAGGTGCGAGGATGATTTGTGTGTTTGAGTGACTCGAGAGGGAATTTTATGGAAAAAAAGGTTATAACATGAGTAGAGAGTGGATCAATGATGGTGGGGAGTGAGGGAGTTATGCGGGCTCAAACCATTGTAGAGGACTTGAATTAGGAGAGTTGGAACCAATGGGATCGGGAGCATCAAGAATGAAACTTAGTGGGATGACCGGGTTGTGGAGTAGACCAAAAAGGGTTGAGACAACTTAGGGGTGAGTCAAACAACAAATACAGCTGATAAGTGAAGGGAATTGTAAACCCAGGAAGGCCTACCTAAGCAAGCTAGTGACGAGTTGGGATATAAAACAACACTTTCACCACTTCCAAAAAACAAAAACTTGCCTTTGAAACTATAGAAATTCCACATTGAACTTGTAGACCCCACACACCATAAAACACACAAAACCAATCATTTTACCTTCCAAGAATAAAAATGATTAAAATCAAGAATATCTAGCACATATTCTAAATGGTTCAAAACTTAAACTAGAGAGAAAAATGAACATGGTCGAGAGTAATAAAAAACTAGTAAGGTGAGTGATACGATTATTGAGAGAAGGATCTACGATACCATGAAAAAATGCACAAAGATCTCTCGTAATGACATGTATATTTCAGGATTTAACCTCAAATGATAATACAAAATATCTCTAAGTAATTAGCAAGAAAAACATGAACTCAAGGAACTTGTGAATGCATAAAAATGGTCTACTCATACTCATAGATAAAAAAAAGAAGAGTACATATTAGGAGTGTTGTGTAACTCTCATGCATGGACTAATCATACCTCCACAAGGGAGAAAGGAGTTATGATTCAAAAATAGAATGTAACTCTATATGATAGAGATGAAAACAATGACACATATGAAAATATGAAATATTCTATGGCAGAATCTATCGTATGTGAAATAACTCCTAAAATACCTATGACTCACCATGTGTGAAGTGGAATTAACCAAATAAACTAATAAATGGCTAAAATAAACCCTCACACCAACAATACCTTATCTTATTATATATAAATGAAAAAACCGCTATTTCATATAAGTTGGGAAAGCTAAACATGTGGTGAGATAAAAATTTCTCCCACCCCCTTCAAGTGAAATAACTACTTTATTTACTAAATTAGACATTTGCCATTATTATGCTTATAACAACTAGAGAAATTGTTTATTTTAAGAAAAAACTCCAAAGTGATGAGAGGAGGTATAAAAATAAAAGGAGAGGATTCACATGTTTAAGTATTCATCCGTGAGAGGAGGTATATAAAGAAAAGGAGATGCTTCACATGTTTACGTTCTCGTTTATGAGTATGATGAATTTCAGTTGCATTTTTAATCACCATCTCTCCACACATGCAAAAGGAAGAATTATTAGATTCATCACTTTGTGAGATATTTTAGATGTTGTGAACTCATCTCTATGATAGGTGATACACTCATCTTCAACTTGAGTTGCATCATGTCACATTTGAATTATTTTGAGGATTCTGACCTAAATTCAAAAGCATCAAATAATTTGAATTAAAATGTCTTATTTTGTTCCTCTCCATCAAAATATATTAATTCAACCTAAATTATACATGCCCATAACGACTCATTGCTCTCAATGCCACATATTGTGGAAACTTATCACCCATCAATATTTTCATTTGGGAATTTTTTCAACTTGGGTCTCTGGTCCTATTTTGAGAATGACACTAATAATCTACATGCGGGGTTAATTGGCACACCCTCTATATTTTCATCTTAAAATTTTCCCCTCTTTTCTTTCAAAGTGATCAATGACAAGTAAAAAACATCGGTAAGAAAGATTGTCTCAAGAATTAGGTCTCATATTTCTATAGAGTGTAGGAGTTGGTTGCCATGGAAATAATAACCAATCTACATTGTTTGAATCTATGAACTCTATCTCCTCCCCAAATTTACACTGAAGGACTAATGCCTCACACATGGTAGTTATAGGTGGAGTTTAAACCTGTTATAGAGCCTATTTTTCTATGTTTTACTTGGTAATTTTAAGGTGATAGAAACAATGACACATGAGTGTCAAATTGAACGTTGTAAAGGCAAATTTCAATTATTATCCGAGATCACCGTATTTTTGGATTCCACACATGGTTAAAGGTGCACATGCTGATTTGGAGGAGGTGGATTCCCATGAACAAAGGAGATAAGTTTCGGTGGTCAGGTGATTTATTTTTAAAGAGACTATAATTTGGAGATGATTTTTATTAAATATGGAATGAATTTTAACGAAAAAGGTAAATAAATAGAGCTCTAGTTTTCTACTTATAACTTTTGATTAGGAGCTCCATCTTAAGAATGACTAGTATCGTTGGAAATATTGTTTAGCGATATCTGTGATGATGGTTCTAATTTTGAGGAATTGGTTAAGAAATTTATGATAGAGTCTTTACGTTTCCCTCAACCTTGTAATTAAATCAAATAAATATCTTACATGAAAATTTTGATCTGTTGGTCAAGTGGTAGCCTAATTTCCATCCATTCTCCTAATTTCAAGGAGGTGCATGAGATTTTTCCATGGATTTCCATTTTTGATTTTTAGGGATTGATTTTATGTCAAATTTTTATTGTTTCCAAGAAATATTTGTGTTTCCCTCCACTTTGATTTGGCAAGAGTGATCAAGAAATTCTCCTTTCTCTTCATTCATTGGTGGATGGTTTGATCTCCCTTAGTATTGACAATTTACTTCCTCTCAACCTTTGATTACTCCTGGAGGATTTTTTAGTACCTTTTCTTTCCAATTATACAAAGGAATTGTTATAAATTGGAGGAGAAATCCTTCGTCCCATTCTTTTGGCTTGTGAGAAAACTTTGTTTTCCTAATTCACATTTAGTTTCTTAGTTTCTTAGCAATTCTTAATAAAATAATTTTCTTATTCAAAGAGAAATTATAATAATATGTTGAACAAGTGTTGTGAACTTGTTAGAAGACATTAAATGTGAAGACCCATGTTTGGTAATGACATATCTGGTTGTGTTGTGTAGACATTTGTAAATACTAGTTTATAAAATCCTTGCATGATCTCACTTCTCTATATAAAGCGCAAATTATTTCAATATAAGTGTGTTATCTTTCTTTGATATTTTTATTGATGCACAATGAGGGGTTTGTGTAATGTTATCTCATTGTATGTATGAATTATAATGAAAAGTGTACTAATTATGTAAATTATTGTCCTCTATTGGTTTTATTAATTAATTTTGTTTGAATTCTAGAGACTCTTTACCATGAAGGCTGGATTATAAGCATTGACCATGGTTAATTTGACCACTCCGTTTACCAAAATTTTCATCAAACAATGTACCTTAGTAAAATATTCATTTAAATTTACAAATCCTTTGAGGTTTTAGCTGTTATGACTTAGGATTTGGGTTTATAAGATTTCTTATGTCCATTACGCTTGTCATGATAACATTTAGCCTATAAATCATGTACATTTTTGTTGTAATAATATGTTTTCTTGTAACCTTTTCCCAACCTTACGTATTTTTATGATTCTTATTTCCAATGAAAAAAAAATTAGATGGGCAATCACAACGGTAAGGCTAATTATCATGGTATATTACAAAATCCTTATAAAATTTGTGCTTTTACACATTTTCGTTGTAGGGTCTCCCCATTGACTTTCTGAGCCCAAAGAGTTAGAGGATAACTAAATTTTCATTTGTTGCATTAAGTATTCCCCTAATTAGTGAAGAGGTACAAAAATATAATGAATTAATTCATTCTCTTCAATTATTTATATCGAGGAACAAATTTGAGAGATAACAAAGCATACCCATAGAACACTATGAGTATCAATGAAATCTCTCTTCCACAAACTACTCCTAAAAAAATTATCTTGGGCTAAGGATCGATAACACTCAAGATAATAAAAAATAATAAGATTATAACTCATTTTACCTTGAGTGGAGTTTCTCCTTGTTGGAGTTGGTTTACCCCAAATTTTATTACTTGATCCAATATAAATTCTTGTGTGATTGATTTCTTATTGGCTCTATATTTTGACAAGAATTTAGTATGGTTTGATTTCTTGATCTTTAATGTGGACAGATGTTAGTATGTTTCATCCAAGATTCATTAGCTATATTACATAAAGGAGTTTCCATCACTTTATAGAATCCACAAGGGAGAATGGATGGTTAGGATGAAGCCACGTTAGAAGTTTATCAACAGTGGAGATTGATTGAGAGGGAAGAAGGTTCAAAATATGAGAGGGTTTTTAGGAATTTAAAATTCATGGAAGGTAGTGAAAGAGGAATTTTACGGATATTTAGAATTCTAGAAAAGGTGGTGGATAGATCTAGAATTATATTAGTAACTTCTATATGTGATTAATATTTAATGAGAGATTAATGAGGTGATTTGTAAGAGAGGTTAATTCAATAGGTGAGGGTGGGTATCTAGGAATTTAAAATTCTTAAAAATGCAACAACATATGGTTAGTGTTAAGTATGAAATAATTAGATTATTTATTAGAAAGATAGGAAGATGGGATGAGGGGTAAAGTTAATTGATATAGGATGAATGTTTGTAGTGGAATTTAATTTTGTGTGTACATTTTACCCCTCTTTGAGAGGTTAGTATGATTGAAGGATGTAATGAATTTCAAAGAAGATAAAATATGAAGTTGGGAAGGGTGATGCCCCTTTGAGGAGTCATGTAGGGAGGAGCGAGACATATGAACACTTGAAATTACAATGATATCCTATTATGATGTTAGGCGAGGTGTTAGTAGAGAGGTGTGGGAGGGAGTAGATATGATGGTCATTTGTTTTGGATAATTTCTTGCATTGGGTGATGATCAATTGATTTATTGATTGATTGTTTTGATGGTTTAATGATGACCCAGTAGTGATACATGCAAGAGAATGAGTTTGATGTTGATTGGGTAGATGGATTGATGAATAATTCCCTAGACAATGGTACGTGTGAGGAAAAACTTCATATGATTTAAAAAATTTTTATTTGATTGAGTGATTGAAAGATTGGATGAATTGATAAAATGATGATGCCCAGGTAATGATATATGTGAGAGAGTGAGATTGATAAAGCTATGGCCTTGGATGGGCCCCAATCAACATTTCATGAAAGGGGGAAGCTATGCAAATTTAATTGATATATGGATTTATAGCTTTGAAATCCTAGTGAGTCCTAGATAATGATGTATGTGAGAGGATCCATGATCCTTTATTGTTTTGATGGATTAATTGATTGTGTTGGTGTAGGTTTTTTTCCACTATGTGGTTTTACCTACATGTTATAATTAGCTTTCTTATGTTAATCATAGGTCATTAGGGGAATGCAATTTAATTCATTTTCTAATTGTAAGTTAACTCAATTAACTTTTTGATTGAACTAATTCCTCACTATATATTGTACCTTCTTATACACATTTGGGATAATGCATGAATGAATGAGTTTATGCACCATTTATTATTCATTGAAGATATTTTTCTTCCTTGAGTGTTTTTGGATTTCACTACTACACATATGTTGTTACTTTTTCATTCAATCTTATCCAGTCATGATACTTGATTAAAACCTAATTCGACATGTTATTAAAGTGATTATTGTATCGAATACAATAGCCTTTGTTGTGAGATCTAACATTCTATCTCATTTGGTGTTTATTTTTCATTGATTTTAGTTTTCAAGGGTTTGGTGGGGTTTCTAGAAAATCCATGCATATTTAGTCCTCTAAAGTCTCTAAGTGAAAAATGGAAATTGCCACTTGAATTTAAAAGGCCCCAAAACCTTAAACTTAGTTGTGCACATGATGTAGTTTAGTGAAATTTGATTTTAGCATTTTTTGAGGTTTGAAGGTCCTTTTTAAATCTACTAAATTCACACCATCTTGGGATGTGAAATAAAAAAAGAAAATCATTTATGGGTTTATAGAAATAATTGGTGGGTTTTTCTATTATTTGTGGAAGATGTACAATTTTTTTCAAGATATAGGGTTTTCCTTAATTTTTCTTCACCATCTATGTATTTTGGGCTTTATAGTTTTCTTAATAAGTCAAAAACCCAACCCAATACATTTTGATTTTTCAAGGTGTTTGAAATGTCAAGAGTTGACCCATTGTAGTTTAGGTTTTGGATTACGGTGCATTTGACAAGTTCACGTTTTCGGAGTTTTGGTGCAAAACTACATAAATTACAACTCTCAGTCGAAACTCCAACCATCAATCAATGTGAGTTCATTTTGGATTTTTAGGAATTTGAGACATCTCAAAACTTCTCCAAAAAAACTTGTGATTTAAATTCAAACCACTTTGAACCCTAGTCAACATAGTGTATGTTGGGTTATTTTAACATGTTTTTCAAGTTTGATTCTAACACATGTTTGACAAGTTCTAGGTTATGTAACTTGTTTGTCAAGTTGAATACCATAACAAGATAATTTTAGGTTTTCTAAGGTGTTGAGAAAGTTGAGAGCCTTGAGGATAGGCACATAGATATAAAATTTAAATGTTGGATTTTGGGACTTGATTGTCAAGTGTAAAGTCATGACATTGTTTTTAAATTTTCAAGGCACGATAATCTATTTTGGCATTCACAACTTTCTTCAAAAATCCAAAACCCCAATAGCCTATTCTGAGATTTATGACTTGCTCAACAAGTCCAAAACCATGATGATCTATTTTGGGTTTTCGGAGGTGCTAGATAGGTCAAAAACTTCGATAACCTATTTCAAGTTTACGAAGGTGCTTGACAAATGCAAAACTCGACAACTTATTTAAGGTTTTAGGAGGTGTTACAAGGTGAAAACCTAGATAATCTATTTTAGGTTTCAAAGGTGTTTGACAAGCGGTAAACTCCAAATCATGATTTTCAAGTTTAACAAGGTAAGTAGTGATGATGTGTGTGCACATGTAAAATTTAAATGTGATGGTTGCAACACTATTCATTGGCAAAAGGGGTCATTTTTGTAGTTACAACACTCCTTGGTCACACCATAGTGTAAAGTGACAACATCAAAGGGAGGGATACTCATCCAAACCCTTATCCTTTGGTCAAATGGGAATTAAGCCCTTGGTTTTCCAAACCTAAGGGGATTACATTTTCCATCATAAAGTACGGGAAAAATTTTGCACACCCATTTTTATGTAAAGTGGAGATTATTTTTTTTGAGAAAGAAACTTCAAAATTCCATAACTTTCAATTTGATAGCTATGTTTCAGCACCATTTTTTTGAAAGTGTGATTTTTTTCAATATTTGAATTGGTAATATTCTCATGAATTGTAAAATTGAACCTTTATAGTTTCATGAGGGTTGTAAATCCTATTCTTTCAAGCACATGTAGTTTAACACATATCCACCTATTCTGATAGATTAGTATCATGTTTCACTTTACACCTTTGATTAACTATCACAAGTAGAAATTCAAAATAAAATTCCTCTTAAGGAGTAAAGGCTTACATCAGATTACTATGGGTATGAAACAAAAATCACATCGGATGCAAAAACGTTTAAGTGGCCCAATAGAAGTGAGAAAGCCTACGGTACTATAGTGCATGTCCATTTCTCCTGACTTGCTCTTTCATATTGAATCTGCATATACTCCTAATGAAGTATGGACAAAATTTAAAGGAATATTTAGGAAGTAGAACATAATGATAGGTCATGAGTTAGAGAGCGATCTCATCATTTTGAGCCTAGGAAAATTTGACATGATTCAATAATTCTTCACTAATTTCTAATCACTTAGGTTGTAGTTGAAATTGTGTGGCATAGAAAAAATGATCAATTGGTTCTTTCCATACTTGAAAAATTTGTGTCTAACTATTATGTTTTTGTTTCTACCTTCCATGCCACTAAGAGTGCCATTGGAGCTACATGGACCATGTGGTATTTGGATAATTTTGTTGTTAACTTAATTTGGGCATAAAAAAACTTATTCAAACGAGTGCAATGAAGTCCTTTCAACCACATACTATATTTGTTGGACATGAGAAATAGAAGGATTCAAACAAAGAGAAGAAACAAAATAACAAAGAACCATGAGAACAATAAGGATAAAAATGATCCCACCTCAAAATAAAATTCTAGAACTTCCTCTTCCAGTGTTAAGCCTAGGAAAGAGAGGATCAAATGTGTCTACATGAAAGCACGATGAAAGAAAATGTATGAAGAATAAAATTGACCATTTCAAAATTCTTCTTGAGAATAAAAAAATAGGTGTTCCTAAGTATATCTAAACTTATTCATCAACCCATGAATCCTCCAAGAAGAATGATAATGGAAAAGGGAAAGAGAAAGAATCAGGAAAGGAGAAAACAAAGGGGATATCCATAGTTACTATTGTTCCACTAACTCCTACATGGGTTATTGATTATGGTGAAGCACAACATATGGTATATTCAAATATGGAGTTAAATTTCTTAGAGCCATGTGACATGTCCATTGTATGTTTGGGTGACAATACTTCTACACATGTTTTTGGGAGAGGATCTGTTGAAGTGAGTGGATGAACATTCAATAATGTTCTAAGTATTCCCTCCTTGTTAACTAATCTCCTATCAACCTACCAAATTAGTCACCTTAATGAGGGTATACTGGGTTGAGTTCACTCCAAATTTAGTGTATGTTAGAGAGTTACATAGTGACACTATCATTGCAGTGGGTGTAGTTAATCATCAAACTCGACTATATATCTTCTCTCACTTTGTCCCTCTTTCAAATTCTTAATTGGATTCACTTGATGACATTTCACATCCTAAGAAAATTTATGATGATGATGAATTCTCTTATAGAAAAATTTACTATAGTAGTGATGAGGACCCACCTTGACAATCTCCTTGTCACCTTCTAAATTTTGAGTAGTTATTTCTTGATCCACCTACTTCTGGTCCACCACAAACTTTTGAGGAGTGCACACCTTTATTTGGGACTGATTAGACATCGATAAATTTATTACATATTTATAGGGTAGCCCACATTATTTATTTTCTACTAATTTACATACACCATCCCTTTATGGAGTAGTTGTCTCTTCTACTTTGCATGATGAACATAGTTCTTTATACAAGAACCATAACTTAGTTAGAAATACATTACCCACTTGGCGGGAATTGTTCAATTTTACATTGTGACCCACTCTTCGCCACACCTAATTATGACCCACAGGTCACTTTTGGAGGATCCTTTACAAGATATAAGGTGGATACAAGAATTTGTAGCTTTGAATGAGGCTTTCTAGTCCTACCTTCTCTTATTTTCTCTCTTTTAGGGGGAGTTTTCCCCTTTGGGTTTTATCCTTTTATTCCACTTTATGATAGATTTTCGTTATACATGGGTACCTCATCGAGGACTTGTTGTTGAGACCCACCTTTTATACCCACCTAAGCTACACTTAAGGGGGTGTTGGTGTAGGATTTTTCCCACTATGTGGTTTTACCTAAACGATATAATTATCTTACTTAGGTTAATCACAGGTCATTAGGGAGTGTACTTCAAGCCATTTTATAATTATGAGTTGAGTTAATTACCTTTTTAGATAACCTAATTACTCACTATATAATGTACCTTCCTATGAACATTTTAGATAATGAATGAATGAGTTTATGAACAATTTCTTATTTGTTTAAGAGTTTTCTTTGAGGATTTTTTGGGTTTCACTACTACACACAAGTTATAGCTTTGTGAATTCAATCATATCCAGGACATGGTACTTGATTGTGGCTCACTCGAGAGATTGAGTGATGATAATTCATTTGTTTGAATTAATATTTTTATTTTTATTGGATGATTTTGATTAAATTGATAATTGGATAATGAGGATGTCAAGTAAATTTTTTTATCATTACCTATCCTCATAAGATGATTGAGACAAATGGAATGATCCATAAAAATGGGTCTAGAAGGTGTGACTAGTGGGGGTAAATAATGGATTAGGGGTAAAAAATATTCATTTTTACCTTCTTGACATGATAATTTCAGCTTCGTTCCCTAAAAACCAAGAGCTATAATGATGAGGATTCCCTTAACAAGCACCATGGTGAAAGAGTTTGAGAGCATCAAAGGTTTTTCGATATATGTTATATTAAACTAGTATTTTATGAGTTTAGGAGGTGGGTAGGGGTTAATTAAGGAAATAAATGTTGACATATAAGTATTTTTGTGCAAACATCATTGCCATGGTGATTTTTGTGATCGAGACAAGAAAAGGGCTAGAATTTTTGACATCTTTTTAAAAACAAATGTAAAAATTAAAGAAAGGGCTTTAAGAAGCATGATGTTTTCATAAAAAAGTGACACAACGTTTTCAAATACGTGTCATTTTTGAAAAATGATGTAGGTGGTGGTTAGGTTGATAAGGATGGAAAAATTATGGAATTTTTAGTAAGTGTGTTGTTTTTATGACTATAAGAGGTGCTCGAGCCATTTGTAGTGTGGGAGTGAATGCCACGTGCTTTAAAAATGTTTTTGTGACAAACAACTAATTACAAGACCAACTTTTGGAGGTTATGGGATTATATTATGAGTGTGCATGTGCTAGAGATTAGAGCAAATGAGGTATTATTGACAACGTTGGTAGAGTGTTGACATTTTGAGACTAGTACATTTTATATTCTAAGGGGAAATTATAGTGACTTTGGGGAAGTTTGGAGGGTTATGTGGATCCCTATTTAGAGGGAGATCATATATTGGAATATTGTCGAGATGGTTAAGCTGTGATGATGCAAATGGATGGGAGGAATGACCTAGTAGTGACCCAAGGAAGGATTGGTGTGGATGGATGCTTTAATTAGTGGCTTGTTTAATGATTTTTGATGTTCCATATAGATCTTATCGGTGGTGTAATTATCGAATTATTTAGTGAGGATCATTATGAAACCCCATGCACATCGAATAGGTTGAAATTCCAATGGTGACATGAATGCTTCAAATAGTAATCAAAAATTTGAATCACAAATGAAAATCAAGCATGAAAGAAACAAGGTCTAACATTCTCATAGATAAAAATAATAGGTATATATAGGAGTGTTGTGTAACTCCTATGCATGACACATGGACACAACCTTAACTAACCCTAATGACCTATGATCTCACTAAGTGAGATGAATAACCATATGTGGTGGACAAAACACCGAATGAAGACAAAAAGTCATATACACTAATACTCCATCAAAGGAGGTAGAGGTCATGACAAGTCGAATTAAAAGATAAATCCCCTAGACAACTAATAAATACGTGTCAATGAGATCTAAAAATAAACTAATGATAAGGTATCCATGTAAAAACAATGATGTTTTTAGAAAAGAATAATAGGAGAAGAGAAATAGGTCCCAAAAACTAGGCCTAATGAGGTACCCATGTATAATAAGGATCTCAAGTAATGGAGGAAAAAAACTAAGCAAAAAAATCCACCTAAAAGAGATAAAAGACTCTGATAAACAACTTAAGAAAGATGCATTCAAATGAGTCCCAAAAAC
Organism: Taxus wallichiana var. yunnanensis; assembly: GCA_018340775.1. NCBI lineage: Eukaryota > Viridiplantae > Streptophyta > Pinopsida > Cupressales > Taxaceae > Taxus > Taxus wallichiana. The sequence goes on from CM031241.1 coordinate 125,728,915, forward strand.
TAAATGCCGATAAGGTTCTAATGTATAAATTACAATCTTTCTACAAGAAGAAGAGAAGAAGAAATGTTATCTAGCCTCCCAAGATGAAGAACCTATCAAATACCACCTTGTATCAAATGAAGAAGAAGATCCCAAAAGCAATAATGTGTTGTTATTATCCAAGAAATGATGATCCATATGTGAGGTGGAAGTGCCAACTAATCCATGAAGGGATGGTGAATCAAATCAACAATGAAGAAGGAATGTGGAATGTCCCTGTAATTATATATAAGAGTTTTAATGTCCGATGAGTCCCGAATAAAAGTTCTTTCTCCATAAAAAGTCGAGAGGACCGAAGTAGGTGGATAAAGAAATAAATCCTCAAGATGTGGTAGATGATAAGTGGATGGTGGAGGTGGGTCCCCATCACTATGGAAATAAACCAAGCTAGAATAGAAGTCACCATCATTAGAAGTGAGATACAAAATATCATCAAGTCTAGGTTAGTCTCGATGAAGAATATGAAGGAGGAACAAAGTGGGAAAAGAGTAAAGCCAAGTGTGATGATAAACTATACCAACTGCAATGATAACATCATTATATATCTATCTTACATAAATATAATTTGGAGTGAACTCAACACTGCATGCCCACGACTAAGGTGAGTAATCGATACATTGAAAGGATATTAGTTGGAAATGAAGGAACACTAAACACATTGTTGAAAGTTCCACCATTAACTTCAACATACCCTCTCCAGAAAACCGGTGTATAAATTTCCTCACCAAGCGAATAAAATACATGTCTCATGGCTCTAATGAAGAAAAATCAATGTTAGATGAGTCCATATGACGAGATGCTCTTGAATCAATAACTGTAGGAGTAGGTGACACAATTGTAGTTAAAGGTCTTGCATTTATTTTATCCTTTGTTGATTCTTGTTATTTTTCTTTCACTTTCCCATTTCCATTGTCATTTTCCTTATAAATTTTGTGATTTGATGGTGAGGATGGCTTGAGAGGTGGGAACTCTATTGTTCTTCTCAAGAAGACTTCGTGAGGTTGTGAATCTCCTTCAAATATTTTTATTCATCATGCCTACTAGAGCAATACCCACATTTGATTCATTTTTTCAGATATTTTCTAGAAGAGGAAGTAGAAATGTTTGATTTTATGGTGGATTGGTCCTTTTTATTCTCACGATCCTTGTTTTTCTATTTATTTTCTTTTTTGAAACCTTTGGTTTTTCATGACAAACAATGTGGGCAAGTGATTTTTGGATCTTAGAGTACCCATTTGAATTAGCTTATCCCATTCTCTAGTCAAATAAATAACAAACTCATCAAAGGAGGGAATATTACAACTTACACCAAGTTCTCTTTTTGTAGCATGGAAGGTAAAGATGAAAAAAATAGTTAGGACCAAATTTGGCAAGGACGTAAAGTATGAGTTGTGAGTCTTTTTTTAAATTTTAGTTACAATCTTAGAGATTTGATTTGGTGAAAAAGTCTTGGAGAGTGTCAAAAACTACTAAGTATGAGACTAATCAACTCATTTTCTAGTTCATGCCCTTTTATTTCATCCTATTTCCCAAAAAAAGTTTTTATAAGGCATCCCAAACTTCCTTGGGTGATTTGGATGTGTTAATATGAAAGCACAGTTCCAGTGATACAGAAAGACACAAAATCCTAAAATCTTCATCACATTTGTTAAATCACTTCTATTTCTTTGCATCATCTTTATTTGCTTTATAGATTTTAATGAAGTTCCTTTGTGTACACCATTTAACTATCACGAATGGAAATATGTCGTATCTCTCACTTTGTGAAAATTTTTTTTTTTACCGAATAACTATGGGATTACAAATTGAACCTACAGATGATGCGAGAGAAAGTGAGAAAAGAAAATAGAAGAAAGAAAATAACCACACAAAATGAACACCTCCATGATTGTGACACTTTATAAGTAGTGTGTTGATTACACTTACCTTGTAATTAGAAAAATATCACAAGAGCATGGAGCCCACAATATCTTTGTGTCGTTCATAACAAAACATGTAAACAAGCACAAAAGCAAACAAGAAGAGAAGGATGCTCTCTTGTCGCAAGGTTGTGGTGGGCACACTTACTAACCCGCAAGTGAAGAAGAATAATTATTATGTGAAAACATGGATCACAAATGAGTCCAAGGGACCTAAAGGATGCAAGCAATGGCTCTAGATGGTGAAAAAATGCTAAGAATGTCATTACACACTCCAACAATCGAGTTAGTAGAAAAAATCATCTAGTAACGCTAGAAAATGCACTTTGAGATTTCTCAATTAGTCTAATAGTGATTAAAGGGGAAAAAGTGTGATAACGCTAGATTAAACAATAAAATTGAACTATGAAAGATTAATTAAGCTCTTAAAAAACTTAATCAATTTAAATAATTAAAGGGTTAATTAAAATTAATTTACCTAATTTATTAATTTAATCCTCTAATTATCTCCCTAAAGATTAAATTAACTTGACCACATTTAATAATTAATCACCTTATAAAAAAACAAACAACCTAAAATTTAAACTTACCCTCAACTTAAACAATGCCACCTTTCCTTAAATAGTTAAAAGCACCGCTTAAAAAATATAAGCCTACACATTAAAAACACCACAGCTTATTTAATTTAAAAATAAAGCCTCAAAAATAATTAAATATCTTAGGTTTTAAAATTTGAAAAAATGGGAAAGAGTTTTAAGGTGGGCTCAAAAAGGTTAAATGGGCGAGGGTTTGAGAAGCCTAAGCTAGGTGGGAATGAATAATCTTGAGGCGGATTGGAGATAAGTTTAATGGGGCCGAATTGAATCGATAGAGTAACTCTTGCATCATAAGCGAATTGCGAGATTTAAAACCCAACGGTAAGGGATTGTTTGGTGAGAAATCAAGCATGGGGAGCGAGTGGAGGATGCCACAAATGAGCTAGGAGAAAGAATAAGACATGGTGGAGGGTAGACCAAGTTGGAAGGGGAGTAATGGTCATGATGGGAGTGTTTCAATAATACGTTACGTCACACGTATGAGAAAAAAAAAAGGTAAAGGTGAGGAGGAATACCTATGAAATGAAGGTGGAAGGTAGAATGCACGCGTTCTGATTTCCCGATCCAATGCTTGATTGTGAGAACTTCCTTTTTGCTAGGAGGAACTACTGTGAATGCAAAACAAGACCACAAGAAGAATATTAAACAATATATGTCAGTGGAATGCCTAGCATATGCTAGATCTGGGAAGTGTGATACTTCCTAGATGGTTGTCAATCCACTGTTTATCAAATAAATGAACAAAAATGCAAGAAATAGAGGTCCTATTACTAACAAGTTGATTTCGGTATCTCAAGTTATTAACAATATATTAGATTAAGTCAAATATTGCAATACAAAATTAGATCTAACTGAGGTTGGGTTATGTTTTAGGTTGGGTAGGTAGCCAAGGTGATTAGAACAGGTCAAGATTAGGTTTTGGGTTATTTGGGTGAAGGTTATTAGGTCATTATTATAGGTAGGATTACTAGTTACAGAGACTGATGTCGGTGTGGGTATGACTGATGTCGGTCAAGGGAAACCGATATCGGTCACTGTAGAAAATCATAGAAGGTCAGAAATAGGTGTTCAAGCCTTTTATAACTTCACGAGGCCGAAGTGTTTCACATAGAATTTCGTTCGAGAATAGAGTTATTTCTATCTTTTCATTCTCTTGAGAAATAGATAAGGGTTAGGGCTAGGAGGAATACTGTTGAGTGTTGGGAAGGTGTGCACGTACGTAGAGAGATCGGACCGATTGTGAAGAGATCCTTTTTATGCAGGAAGGACTACTTGTAAATAAGAATGCAAGACCACTAGATTTTCATTAAACAATAAGTGAGGAGCGCCTTGGGCCCAGGGAAACATTAGAATTCCTTTCGAAGGTGGTGAGTTCCTTTTAATACAAATTAATGAAAATGCTAATAAAGAAGCTATTGTGAAATCACGATTTAGGTACCTTGTTACTAAAAGCAATAGAGACTAAACTACCAATAATAAAATGTCATGTTGTTTGTTTGGTCACTTTGGTTATTGATACGTTCAGATCAAGTTACAGGGATAGACAAGGTTGGATATGAGATTGTTTGGAGGTAAATAGTTGAAAGGTTGGTTTATGGTATAAGTCATGATGGCCGATGCCCGTCATTGGATAACCAACCATGATTATAAAACCCGAGGTGAGTGGGGATAACGATATCGGTAGAAGGCAATGCTTTAGGGGATTTTAAATGGAGGTTGGTTGTAAGGTGGTTATGGGGTTTAGAAGGTTGGTAGATGGTTGAGGGAGTAGTAGGGTGATAGAAGACTCGAGAGAGTGAGAAAGCTATCTTTGGGGCAATATAGAGATGGATGAATGAAGGTTAGGTGTAGGGTGCTGCCGGGTGGTAGATCCAGGAGTGAGCTTATAATCACTATGAATCAAAAGTTCACAAAGTAGTGTCTAGAAGCATACAAGGTAATAAAAGAGACTACTTACTAGTTTCTGATGCGGATGCAAGTCCAAGGAATGTAGTGGCGAAGGAAAGGCTCAGTTGGGATGATCTGAAATCGGAAGTGAGCTGATGAAGCTATCCTCTGACTCTCCCAATGTTTGGATGAGTGTGATAGTGATCTAGTTGCTCGATTCTGATCTTGGGCTCAATACTCCTCTCTGCAACCTCTTCTCTCTCTCACTTGTCTCTCTCTTGCAAATGAATTCGGATTTTTTGTTTTGGTGGGGAGGTCATTTACGAGGAAGCGATGGCGTTACCTAGCGCGCGCCGATCACGTAAGGACCGATGTCGGTTAGGTCAAAGTTGGCTATTTTTAGTAAAATAGCCAACTTTCCCTCCTTTTCTCCCAAGGGGTCAGTTGTGGGCTTGGTGAGTCATTATTAGGTTCGTTTTGGTGTGGGTGAGGGGTGATGAGTCATGGGTGTGGGTTTGGACCAAGTTATAGGTCTTAATTAGGTTAGTTTAGGGTTAGGGCTAGGTCATGGTGAGGTGGTGAGGTGAGGTGGCAGGGTTGGAGATGTGGATTTATTAATTATAAGGTAATTAATAAATAATTAAGTGTGTAAGGTTTAGGTGGTGAGGTAGGGTTAGGTTGCGAGACGAGATGCGGGGCACAGGGCATCGTAAGACCCAAATTTGGTGTCTACATTTGCCCCTTGTTGTTGTGTAGCTTGTCTTGTAAAGCTACACTGACAATAATAAGAAGTGGTTGCCCCAGTTAAGGGTATAGGTAATCCCCCTCAAATCTATCACAGATTGAGGTGACGTGAAATCAGGGATAGGGTTGATAAAGGGTGAATGATGATGAGATGATGGTAAGATGGTGGGGTAAGTTCAAGGAAGTAGACGCACGTTGAAATGCAGTAGTGTGACTAGGGTACACGATTTGAAGAGAAAACAAGTAATTCATAGGCAAAGGTTGATAGTTTATCCAAACAAGGTTGATATAATCCTGGTATCCAAGGCATAGGAAGTAGCTCTAGGGTATATAACGGGTAAGGTACCGAAGCGTTTAGGCTTGTTCGGTAGTAGCAAATGGTTGGTTTGGTTGAGATAAACATCATGGTATCGATCAGGTAAAGTTGGTGGTGATCAATTCAAGTATCCTAGTCATGCTAAAACACGAACATGTGAGCTCGATTGAACGAACGACTACATGATGGGTGGATAGAATTGTAATTTATGGGCCTCGGTCGAGGTACTTGGTTGGGTGTGGCCATGGGTTGGGCCGATTGGTTGGTTGCGGCCTTGGGTCAGGCTGATTGGTTGGTTGCAGCCTTGGGTCAGACCGATTGAGTGGTTGCGGCCTTGGGTTGGGCCGGTTGGTTGGTTGTAGCCTTGGGTCGGGCGATTGGTTTGTTGTGGCCTTGGAGTCGAGCCAATTGGCTTGGTTGTAGCCTTGGGTCAAGCCAATTGGTTGGTTGCGGCCTTAGGTCGGGCCGATTGGTGGGTTGTGGCCTTGGGTCGGGCGATTGGTTGGTTGCGGCCTTGGGTCATGGCCGATTGGTTGGTTGCGGCCTTGGGTTGGGCCAATTGATTGAATTCTGACGCCTTAGGTTGGGCGATTGGTTGGTTCTGACCTTGGATCGGGCCAATTGATTGGTTGCGGCCTTAAGTAAGGAACGTGATGAATTCAAAATAAGGCTATTTAGCAAAGCGGGGGTAGGTGATGTGGTGAAAAATGGAGATTGGTGGATAAGGGCAGGAGTTAGGTTAAAATAAGCGATAGTAAGATATCATTTAGAGTCAAAACCTATAAAAAAGAAAAAGCAGCATGTCATTTTCACATTGTGAATTTGAGCACCAAAACATCTCTTGTTGAGTTTTGAATTGATTGTGTTGAGTGTTTGGGCTGAGTTGGCACTAGTTGAGTGGGTGAGTGAGTTATTGGTAGGCCCCAGAGATCGGGAGGCAGAGCTTGATTGGTTGAGGACCCTGCTGAGGAGATTTGGAGCTATGGCACAGGCTGGAGGAGCAGGAGGTGCTGGAGGTGCTGGAGGAGCTGGACCACCACCACCTATCCCACCACGGACACGTGTAGTAACTCAATCTTGGTAGGCTCGAACCACTATTTTTCGTCAATTTTATGAATTTAGCTGGGATTTGGGTATTGGGGTAGGAATCCAAAATTTGATAAAATAATGAATAAATGAAGGTAAACAGTAAAATGGATTGGGTAGATATGTTAGGTAGGCAAAAACGTCAGGGTGGGTAAGTTTTTAGGCAATTGTACTGGGTAAATTGGGAGAAATAGGGAAAAAAGGGGGTTTGGGGCCATTTTGATTCGGCCCCTAAACCCCACTGATGACTACTGTCGGTCACTAGTTGGCCCGACATCGGTCATAGTTTCCAGGTGTAGATTAGCAAGTGCAGAGACCGGCGTCGGTCATGTGTCGACCGACGTCGGTTCATAAAATTTGGACATAGGATGCGGGTGGGGGACCGATGGCGGTCGAGGGTGACCGATAGCGGTCACCATGGGTAGGAGGTAGGGTTGTAAAATTGCTTTGTTGGGTGTTGTTTTAGGTGGGTAGGATAGATTATAGGGTTGAGGGGGGAGAAGGTAGATTTGCTGGGTGAGGTGGGTGAATTGCTAGCGGGGATTAGGTGGGATAAGTTGATTGGGGTAGGATAGGTTATTGGGGTGGGGGGTAATTGGGTGGTTGGGGTCGATTCGGGTAGGATAGGTTATGGGTTGTGTATGGATTGGGATGGGTTAAATTGGTTGGGGTATGGTTAAAGGGCTAGAGTAGATCGGGTGGAGTATTGTTGGGGCGGTTGGTAGGGTGTGGGATAGGTGAAGGGGATAGTTTAGATTTTTTTTTGGGTGGGGTTATTGATTCTGAGGGAGATTAGGTGAGATAGGTTTGATTAGAGTGGGTGGGATATTTAAAGATGGATTGTAGGAGTGAGAGGGATTTTGAGATGTATAGGGTAAGATAGGTGGGTGTAGATGTGTTTACAGAGTTGGGTTGTGATTGGGTGGGGAGTAAGTATAGAGGTTAGGTTGGTTATTTTTTAAGGGTAGGCATGATGGAGTGGGTTGTTTTGCGAGACACGCCATGTGATTGACCATGCTAGATCGTATCTGCCCCTATTGGGAGCGAATGTGGCCACATGTGACCGCATGAAGCGATGAAGCGATTATGCGGAAGGTTGAGACTCGGCGAGAGTCAGAGGTATAGAGACTATGGATAGGGACCATAGCTGATGGTTTCCCTCATCGAGAGATGGGATCCGAAACCAATGCCTTCCATCTCCCTAATAGAGAGATGATAGTCACCCAGAGGATGTGTATCGCATCCGAGGCTGCCGATCATAGGTGAGAGGTGTTCTGAGTGGATGCAAGACAACGATGGATAGCATCTGCAAGTATTCGGATGCGGCCCATTGGATACATATCATAGTGTGAGCATTTTCTATGGCGAGATGTATCGCGCTCATCGACAGAAGACACGACTTGCCATGCTGATGATGGTCGGTATCACTTGCTTCACCCTCCTTGACTCAGAGGGAGGCCACTTCCCATGAGCTCTGATGGGAGTTTTACGGAGATGGTGGAGGAGCACACTGCTACTCATAGGCACCAATGTATACGGGTAGCTATAAAGAGAAGCTGCGGGGCTATCGCCGTATGAGGCGATTCGGTATATGTTTGACATTCTTGTTACACTACTAGGCATACGAGCACATCGTGTGTATATGACTTGATAGGGGTTGCCCAGTAGCAAGGCCACAGGAAGTCTACAGATATGGGTTTCAGAGGTGGTTGGGGGTCGTGGGCCAGCCACGAGCAGTGGTCATAGGGCGGGATGTTGCCTTTTACAATCACATGTTAGAGGGCTTGACTGCGTTAGATATTATATGGAGGCCATACAGAGGCCATCAGCCCCATGGAGGAGCCCGAGCATAGCTGCGATGGATCTAGTACATCTTCTGGATAGTTGGACGGAGACCCAGGGAGTATGAGTAGATTCCCTAGAGAGAGAAGTGGTACAATGACAGCTAGGACTACGACAGGATGTGCCACCTCCCCTCCCATAGTATTAGAGGGAGGATGTAGAGGCACCACTTCCTCTACCACAACCATTTGACCCGATCAGGTAGCGAGAGAGACCGAAAAATGACCTGATGGATGATCTTTGAGGGTTCTGAGCTCATTTTTGGTTTGGTGGGCAAGGCAGAGGCGGCCGTGAGAGCATAGCTAGCACAACTAGATTTAGCGGCTATTACTGGTGGAGAGGACCATCTCAGGTCGAGTGTAGATTACTACGAGGGCAGCCACTCTGCGCATAGGCATAGGTGGGTGTACTGAGGTAGTGCTTGAGCACGAGGCACAGCACGAGTACAGGCACGGAGTGCGGCCTCAAGTCCTGTTCGAGGCTCGATGTCGAGATCCACCGCCACCACAGTGCTGGCTCGAGTTCGGGGCACACGAGGCGAGGTAGGGCCCACTTCTATTAGGAGTGGGGCCAGCCCCACCAGCCATGGTTGCACGGGCCCGTTACATGGAGGCTAGAGCGGAGGCCCGTTACTATCAGGACCTACTAGATGGTACCGGTGTAGATTATCAACCATATGCGGCTCATAGAGCCGAGACTTCCCAGAGTCACAGTCACAGTGGCGCGGCCCACGGCCTAGTGGGTCGGTTACAGGTAGGAGGTGAGACCCGACATAGGGGGCCAATTGAGGGCGAGGCCAAGGGAGGAGAGAGGCCGAGTCACCTCGGGATCAAAGACATTTTGGTTGAGTTGGATAGATGATTTTTGATAGAGACACCGGTCTACGAACCGAGTGTGCATATAGGGGCTTGCGTGCCCACATAGGATTTATGTATTCATTTTGTTGTATATACTACCTGCAAGCCGAGTACATTTTGTATAGTTGATACTCGCTGCGAGCCTAGTATATTTTTGACATGAGAGACCACTGCGACTGAGCCCAATCGAGATTTTGAGCAGAGACATCATCAACTGCGTGCTTGACTATGTATTTTGATTCTGAGAGGCCCCATGCGGGGCAATTTGTATATTTTGACATTGATTTGATGATATATAGATGATGAGTTTGATCCACATGGTGTGTATAATTTTTGATTTGATGCATATATTATAATGTTTCATGTGTTTTTTCGATGGTATTGGAATTTGATGTATATAGATGATGTTGATGATGTTTTGATGATATGCATATGTTTTGAAATGTTGATGTTATTATGATGATGGATGTTGATAGTGATGTCATTATGCAGGGAAAAGAGGCGGGCTCCACCAAAAATTGCAAAAACAAAGAAAAGGCCTAGGTATAAGCAAAAGGAGACAGGTGACCGATATCGGTTAGCTAACCGATGTCGGTCACTATGTGACCGATATCGGTTATGCTAAAACGAGCTTTTCTAAAAATAGAAAATCTTGGGAGGCAACTTAAATTCTTATTTTTAGAGTCATGCAACATGTTAAATACGAGGATGCGAGGCTGTTGACATCCATACAGGTTAGTTGCATGGGAGAATTGAGTGATAAGGAGGAAAGAGATAGGTAAAGTGATCATGGGATTGGATTAAGAAGGCATAAAGGCAAGTTATAGTGAAGAGGGTGGTGAACATGGTTGAACAAGGAGAAGCATCCAGCGGGTAGAGAGGAGAGAGGAAGACAGGTTCCACCTCAAGCTGCTGCATCCCAAGAGGTATAAGTTTTGGTTGGAATTAGATTTTGCATGCTTATGAATAGGATGTGGTAAGGTAAGTGGGTAGAGATGAAAAGAAAGGTGATAGGAAAGGGTTTGGGATGGGGTGAGTGTTATGGGGTAGGTAATCAGGTGTTTTAGATATGTTTTTAGGTATAGAGAGGGAAAACAAGTGAATAAGTTATCATAGGTGGTGTTTTTGAGTAGGGTGGATAGAATTAACAGTGACCGATATTGGTTTAGGCCTAACCGGTATCGAGTTAGGTAACCGATATTGGTTACTGTGTAAAGTTACAGATTTTGATAAAAAACACTTGGGGATTTATTTGTTGTTTGTTGGTTTGATGTGTGTAGGCAGAGGCAGGGTTGAGGATGAATGATAGGGTGCCAAATTTGTTGTCACGGGTCCGAGCGGATGTAACACCAGCTGAGTGGGCATTAATAAACCGTGTGGGGTTAAGCGGAATCCGCTATTATTCACGAATCACATGCAATCATGCTATGTTGTAGGTGCTTGATTGAGAGATGGAATCCAGAAAAGAATACCTTCCATCTGCCAATAGGGGAGATGACAGTGACATTAGAAGATGTGTTTCGAATTTTGAGACTTCCAATTATAGGAAGACCAGTGTATCGGTAGGGCCCACCTTAGCGGCCATGGCGGTGATAACGGTATTATTTGGTCAGTGCCACGAGATTTGACACAACGAGATTGTTATTTACTTTTGGTATAATTTGCGGCACGCCACTGAGAAACAAGGTTGGCCAGTGGAATTAATGATAGCGGTAGGTTATTATGCATTACCTAGAGCAGACGGGGGAAGATTTCTAAAATCATTGATGTGTATTATTTGTGAGATGATAGAAGGTAGCGTTACTTTCGCATGGGCACGCACATATACGGCGGAGCTATATAGGGGTTTATGGGCATACGGGTGAAATCACAGGACTACCTTTGGATTGTGCATGCTTATTACATTATTGGGCCTATGAGCACATGTGTGTGTATGACCAATAGGCCGACCAATCTAAGCGAGGAGAGCAGGATTGCGAGGTTGAGATTGAGCGATAGGTCGGAGACAGAGCAAGAGGCAAGAGCCGAGACCGTGACAGATGACACCGAGTATTATAGGCAGATGTTGGAGATGGTGATGATTGCGGATATCCATTGGAGGCCTTACGGGAACTACATGGTGATGGCGAACATAGCCGAGGATTTGAGGGGTGTAGAGTGATTGAGGTGGATCGCGGGACACAGGCCAGGTGAGTACGAGAGGATTCCTCTAGATCGCGTGCGGCAACAATTTGGATTTGTTCAGGATATACCCATGGATCATAGACCATACAGGAGGATCAATGCCGAGGCACCATTCTCACCTCCATGGCCGACACTTCCAGAAGGACCAGAAGAGATAGCAGCCGATCGCAGGGTAATGGATGTAGGAGTGACAGAGTCTTATAGATTATGGTGGGCAGCAGAGCTATGAGGTACACATGAGAGGGTTGATCATCCTAACATAGCTATGATTACAGCGGAGAGAGACCTCTGCAGGGTTTAGTTCACTAGCTTCAAACACAGGTGAACAAGACCACGAGATTGTTAGAGGCTTCGCAGTCACGAGTGGAGAGACTAGAGGCAAGATTCCTCCATGTGAGAGGGCATATTCGTATGTTACAGGAGAGATTGGTGGATTAGTGGGAGGAACCAATAGCAGTGGTACTTTTGAGGATGGAGAGGCCAGGTGAGCAACGTCGACGATCACCATCGCTACTTGGTTTGGGAAGAGTGCGGGGGCCTAAGTGAGTTTCATACATAGGGGTAGAAGAATAAATAAGGACTCGACACGTGCGTCGATAATAGAGAAGATGTATTTGTTTAACATCTAAATAAAACTAAATATGTATGTTGATTTGAGTTATGATAATAATAAGAATGTTTGTGTTTTGAATGTTTGGATTGATAAAGGACAAAGGTGAGTGTTATCAATATAAATACGTGAAAATATTTATATTTTTAAGGAAAACACAACACATGATAGGTTATGGTAGGGGATGGTCGAGCTAACCTTGGGAGACCCCATGTCTCCTAAGTGTTGCCTACATAGCCCATTACACAAAGCAAGGAGGGGCCTCAGACCGATGTAGTTCTCCCTTAGGACCAGGGAGAGGTGAATTCAGGTAATTTGGTTGTGGTTAGGCAATTTGTTGGTTGGTAAAAGTTTGATGTTGGTAGGGTAATGTTGTTGGTGTTGGTAAGGTATTGGCGGTGTTGGTGTGGGTATAGGTGAAGTGAGGGTTAGCTTACCCAAGCATAGGAAACCGTGTCCTGATTAAGGTCAACACATAATCCTAGATTCGGGTAAAAGAGGCAAAAGTGTCCCATAGTTGGAAAGAGCTAAACAAACCACGTATTATCGTAGGATGAGCTTGAATCCCTAGGTACCTTACATAGGCGAGAATTCAATAGGTGAAAAGAGTTGTATAATCACAATATATCGGATATACGTCACGTCCCTTGAGTTTTGTTGTTTTGAAGAATGGTGAGGTGAGGTGGATGGTATAGTTGGGGTGAAGAGAACTTGTTATTAGGTGATTATTTTGATGAAAGAGAACTAAATCTAAATAGACAAGTCCATGACTCAAAAGTGCTTTTGAATATTGATTTTATTTTTCTAGATATAGGCGATCGATGAGGGAATTCTATATGGGATATGCATTTTTGTTCTTGATGTCTTCATGAAGGTCGATCAATGCGAGAAGCTTCGATAGAGGCTGAATTTGTATAGCTGTCCTTGAGGAGCGAGTCTACTTATATGCAGATATGGCTTTACACATAGCGTCATTCGAGGAGAAATCTAGTTTATAGCTTAGAGGTATAGATGTCCGTTTGGCATGAAGCATCTAGTTTTGCGGGAAGTTTGACTCAAGAATATCCCATAATTGTATAATTGAGAACTTGTTATTTTGATACTTTTAAGTCATGGACCGAGACTAAAAGGAAGGCATCTTTAAGAGGAGGTGATGATCAAACCACGTGAGTTTGATTCTACTTTGAGATGCACGAAAAAGGTGTATGAGGTGGTAAATGAGCTCGGGACGAGCGCAAGGTAGATAAGAAGTGATGTAACACTAAATTCAATAGTAGAATGGTCGTGTAGATCACAAGGCATTAAGGGAGTTGAGCTCGGAGTTTACCATTAAGCGAAGCTAAATGAAAAGTACGATCATAAGTGTGAGTGATAATGTAAGGCCCAATCAATTATGAAGAGCAAATTTTCCACGTTTGCTCTTTTCTAGTTTGGTTACATGTTGATTCTATTTGAGGACAAGATCACCAATCTTAAAGGTACACACATGAATTCGCTTATCATAAGCACGCTTGATGTGCTTTTGATAAATTTGAAGGTGGTCGAAGCGGTAAGAGGGCGCTCGTCAAGAAGCTCCATTGGGCTAGCCGCTCTTGGCGGAAGTCATCATTGGTGAGAATATCCTGGAGAGATATTCTGAGGGAAGGGATTTTTATTTCGAGAGGCAAGATAGCCTTGGTACCATACACCAAAGAGAATGGTGTGGTATTAGTGGAAGTACGAATGCTGGTACGATAAGCCCAAAGGGCAAAGGGGATGTGATCATGCCAGTTTTTCCCATAATTGTTAACGAATTTCATGAGAATTTTGGTTAAGGTTTTGTTAGAAGATTTGTCTTGACCATTTTCTTGTGGATAGTAGGGTGATGAGAAGCTAAGTTTGATACCAAAGTTGTCACAAAGGGCTCATGTAACAGCTTATTTTGAAAGATTTGCCATTATACATTATCGGCGATGAGGAACACCAAAGCGCAGAGACAAGGTGATGATTGATGAACTCAACAATTTTCTCTTTTTGGTTGAAATGAGTGGAATGGCCTCCACCCATTTAGTGTAATATTCATTTTCCGTGATGATCAATGGTGACACTTTGCAAAGAAGGCGGTGAATCTCACCAATAAGGTCTAAACCCCATTGTGAGAAAGGCAAAGATCTCGTGCGACTTGTAGCAGGTGGGTAGGAGAGTAAGTTGAAGGTTGGCATCTTTGTTGACACATAACACAACGCTTAACATATTCGCAAAAGTATTTATTAAGAGTAGGCCAATAATATCTAGGCAAAGGATCCACTTGGCCACGGCAGAGGCCACTAAAGTGCCCACCACAAATTCCGTCATGGACTTGTTGGATGGTATGGGTGACTTCAGCTCGGTTAGACATCGAAGGAGGATACCATTGAAGCCACATTTATAGAGGAGTCCCCCATGGCGACATAATGAGAATTTTTTAAGAAAAGTGCATTTTCCATTACTAGTAAGGTCAAGTGGGAGAACGAGAGGTTGTAAGGTATTCGTGAAATTGGTGATACCAAGTATCTGTGAATAAGTAGATACATTATTTACCATACAAACATACGGGACTAAGTAAGATGGGGAAAAGAGTTGTTGGACCAAGACAAATATGTTAGAGTCGATTGGTGAGGCGAGGAATTTGCAAGGCCAAGCAATCCATAGTATCAGTAAATTTATTAGTTGAGCATGGAGCGGTTTGGATAGAATAATGAGTAAATAAGGTCAAAAGTGAATCCACATAACGTTTGTACTTTTGAAGTTCCTAATTTTTACATTGGTAGATGCGAGTAACTTGATTTACTACCGATTAAGAGTCACCGAAAATGTTAATTGACTTCACACCTAAGTGTAACGCAATGTGGAGACCAGAAACAAGGGCCTCGTATTCCTTTGTATTGTTAGTGTAGGAAAATCGAGCTTGAATGAAAGAGGCATAGGTTCAACATCAAGAGGAATGAGAACAATGCCCGCCCCTCCGCATTTGTCATCGACATTTAGATCCATCGAAGAAGAGGGTCATCGGATAAGACGCATCAGCGAGTGAAGGGTTGTGATGAGTTCATCGGGGAAAGTAAAATTGGTAAAGCTGTTCCCGGGTAAAGGGGCTTAGTGAGTTGATCCGCGATAGTTTGTCCTTTGACTAATTTCTGGTGTACAAACTCAAGGTAAAGGTCAACGAGGAGCATAAGCCATCGGGCGATGCATTGGTTTAGATGAGGTTTGGTGTACATATAATGCATGGGGTTAGCGTTGGTGATGAAAAAAGTTTTGTGATTCATGAGGTAATGTCAGAGTTTGGTGGCCATGAGTGATAGGGCTAGGCACAATTTTTCTATGTGTGTATACCTAGTCTCGTAATCCAAAAGAGTACAACTTATGTAATAAACTACTTGCTCTCGATGCTCGGAGTTACGATGTGTGAGCATGGTTCCTCTGGCATGGTTGATAGCGGAAAGGTAAAGCTAGAAAGGGTGATCGTCTGGGTGGGATAAGCACGGGTGGCTACAAGAGATAAGATTTAAGAGCCTCAAAGGCTTGGTGGCACTCCTCACTCCATTTAAAGACAATTTACTTTTTAAGGAGATGATGGAAAGGTTGATATCGATCCGAGAGTTGTGAGATGAAACGCCGGATAGATTGGAGTTTTCCTTACAAACTATGCAATTGTTTTAGGTTAGTGGGTGGGGGCATTTCTAAGATAGCTTTGACTTTAGCTGGGTCGACCTCAATGCCACACAAAGAGACGATAAAGCCAAGGGTTTTCTCGAAAGGGCGCCAAAGACACATTTCTTTGGTTGAAGATGAACACGATATTGTAATAGGTGATCAAAAATAATGGTTAAAACATCGAGATGTTCAACTGCGATGTTTGTATTTTCCAAAGAAGATCATCGACATAATCCTCAAGGATAGTGTGCATAATGTCATGAAAAATGTAAGTCATAGCACTTTGCTGATAAGTCACACCGGCATTATTAAGGCCAAATGACATGGCTTGCGATAGTAGAAGGTCCCCAGGGGGTAATGAAGGTGGTTTTATGTTGATTGGCGGGAGCTACTAAAATTTGATTGTATCCCGAGAAACCATCCATGAGAGAAAGAATCTCATGGCCCTTGATGAATCAACAAGTTGATCAATGCTAGGTAGGGGAAGTTGTCCTTTGGGCAAGTGAGGTTAAGGTCTTGGAAATCTGTACATATCAGAAGTCCCCCATCGCTTTAGTGACATGTATGACATTAGAAATCCATTGAGGATAGTCGATAGGTAAGATGAAATAAACGAAAGGATTCGTTAAAGCTCTTCTTTAACCAAGAGGAAATGCGTGGATGCATTTTCTCGGTTTACATTTAACTAGTTTGGAGTCTAATTTTAGAGTGTTGTTATGGGCTGCAATATCGGGATTGATTCTGGCATGTTGGCGTAGGACTAAGCGAAAGCTTGATTGCGGGCATGGAGGAAGGTAGTGAAGGCGGCTTATTACGATGCATCGAGAGATTGTATGATCTTTACAATGTGAGGATCATCCTCCGTGTGGATGTTGATTTCTATAGTCGACTCATTCAACATGGTTTGGGTTTCAGATGGTAAGGCGTGTTGAATATAAGAGTCATTCGCACCAAGGTAGGTGAGGATGGAGTCGTCATCCTGGCACTCCACAATATTAATCAAAGGCGAGTCTTCTTCGATCATGTCTGGATACAAAAGGGGGAGAGAATATGGGTCTTCACCATCGTGTTGATAAGTGAGAGGACCTAGGAAGATAGCATTCATGAAAAAAAAAAAGTTAGGAGGGATAGATTCTGGGTCTATCGACTCCGTGGGTGAAGATGGAAAAATGGGCGATGATGGTTTGGAAGGGGTGACTTCGTCATCTTCCTGGATACAATTGACATGAGGTTTCTTGGTGTAGGTGGTTCAGAAAATCCAAGACCACTACGATCTTTGTGTTTGCATGTAGTCATGGGAATGATCGTATGTCGGCCTTGTTCATAAAGACCGAAACCAAAACCTTTCTAAGCACAATGAGTCAGGAAGGTGAGGGCAAAACGATGGTTGGTTAGATATTGAAAATCAGATTGGAAGGGAACCACACCAAGGGGAGGTTCAGGGGTGATAGAGGATGCATCGACACCCCCATACGTTAGGTTGGTGTGGAAATTAGGTGGTCCATAGGAGATCACCTCCCCCACACGACAGTCATAGGTAGGATGCACATGTAACTGTCCATACTCTTGTGGGGTATGGAAGGTGCTAACATTGTATAGGCAGTACTCCCCAACGTAAGGCATTGAAAAACACCTACTAAGGGATCTAAGGTTGGGATGTTGTCGGGAAGGAAGAGGTATTCGCGTTGGTGGTTTCATTGGTCGAAGGTGTGGGTGTGGCTAAGGTGGATGGTTGAGGTGTGGTTGAAGTAGATGGTTGGGTCGGATCAATGGGTGCCTTGACTAGTACAAGCACATCATTAGGGCGGTATAACATATTACGAGGTTTTGAAGGGGAAGCATCAGTTTGTGATGGTGTATGAATTCCCCTCATACTCAAATTTTATGCATCTATGTAAGGTGGAGGAATGCATCCCATAGTCGGATCTAAGGCGGCTAACAACATGTTGTATTGGAACTCTCCCTCAAGTACATAGAAGAGTTTGGGTAAGGTACGTGGCCCTACACGAATGTTAAGGATCACGGTGCCTAGGGTAGAAGTAATAGCATCGTTGAATTAACGCATGACATGGTGGGGTTGCACACATACTGGCTAGGAGGGATATTCATCTGTTGGAAGGATTTGGAAGAGACAATTTTTAGCTAGCGCCCCGTCGATCATAACACGACATACCGGATGTCTTGGATGTAAGCCAAGATGAAAAGAAGCGGAAGTCAGGATCTTACCGCACCAAAGCGACAATTTCTTCTTTGGAAAAGATGATAGCGGCTTCTTATACGAGGGCGAGAGGTGGTTGTGGAGGTAGGTTGTTTGGTGAGAGAAGCGGCGTGGTTGGGTGTTAAGATGGAGGCGATGGGGCGGGGTTTCATTAGGTAGGACCTCTATCCCTTAGAGGATCTCAATTAGAGCTTGTCGATGAGATTCAGATGTTTGAATGAGATCATAGAGTGTCATTTTTACAGGAGATTGGTGAAGTTGTTTGATCATGGTCAATGGGAAACTCTGTCGGAGACTAGATAGGTAGGTCCACGAATAACCAATTTAGGTAGTGGTGCGATCGGGATGGCGGAAGGAGAAGAGAGGCTGCAAATGTGCTCTCTTTAGCTTTTTCATTGTTTTTCGACCTCAGTAGCAATGCTAATCATGTTGATCTCGTGAATACGAGATGAGGAAAATGGCATGGATAAGTCATTGTTCTCGAGAGGTGGGGTTGCAATGATGATAGATTTTGGTGAGGTGGGGATAGGTGGTATAGGAGAAGGGATCGAAGATAAGGGATTTTCCCTCTGTAAGTTGTCTTTCTTAGATTTTCTATCCGAGATAGGCAAGTGACGAAAGATGGCTTTCAAAGTTTTGCATCCTTCACATTGTGTCTTGGTGTGCGGTGGTAGGCATAAATTTTAGATTCATCATAACCTATAGGTCGAGGTTTAGATGGATCATAGAGTCTACAGTGGGGGTAGGGAAATGGTCGCATCCCGACCAACATATCAAGGATCTTGGTGTAAGTTCCTTTGAGCGGGTCAAATTCGAGGATGAAGATGAGGCTATTGATTGAGTGGGTGAGATTATTGATTGTTTTGGTAATGCTTGGGTATGAGTGGTTTATGCGGGTGGTGGTTTAGGCAAGGATTTTGATGATTGGGTTTAACTAGGCGTGGCTTCTTACGTGCGAAGTCATGTTTAGCTGGTTAGATGATGAGGCCACATATGGCGTGGTGGCGAGGAAACAACCACGAGGAAAGAGAGTGACAACAAACAATTCCTTCGATGATCGAGTTTTCTTAGGGTTGGTAGGTAGGCGGAGATACTTACGGCAGCGGTGTTGAGACGCCCATGGATTTTTGTATGGGTGCGAAGGTGCGGAGTCGTGTTAAAGAAGACGTGGGAGGCATGGTGTATTGAGGAAAGGTGGAGGGGTGAGGCCCTAATATAGAAGGTAGGTGTGACGGTGAGGTTGAAACCATGCCTGCTATAGTGGTTTGATCGAGGGTGAGGGTTTTAGTTGTGGCGAGAGGCATAGATTGGAGTCGAGGAGATTGGAGTGCATGTCTCTAGGTGGATTGACCTCTTTATTTTTGGATAAATCTAACCATTTAGGTGGGTGCATCATGCTAGGTATTGGTGAAGTCCCAAGCGTAGTGGAAGGTTTGGTTAGGTTGATAGAGGTGGATGAGGTATTTGGTAGAGATGAGGGGGATGAAGGTGAGGACATAGGCATTTTGAGATTTTGTAAAAACTTCGGGCATATGGTAGAGGTATGCAGATTAGTCATCTGCATTTGAGTAGAGCATGGTGTACTCAAAGCGTTCCCATAAGAATTGTCTATCTTACGAGGGGATGACAATCTTCACGTGTGGATAGGAATTTTGGTATGGAAGAGAAGTGGGTTGTGATTCCAGTCCCTTGTGGGTGTGAATCTGAGGCGAATGAGGCGCTATATCAATGGGTGTTAAGAGGTCAGTAGTCTTTGGAAAGATTTAGGCGATGAAGAAATGATAGGGAGAAGCATGTTACGGAGGATCCGTCATGGTTAAGGAGTTTGGTGATGTAGGCTCAAGGGGTTTCTCCTCTAAGGATGACAGAAAAAGTGGCGATCCTTCTTCTTTTGCAGCAAGAGTGGTGGAAGGAGATGTTTGGGAAATAGATAGGTTGGATAACATCCACTCATAGTCTTGTAGGGATGTGGTGTAAGAAGGCTCTTCTATGAGAAGAGAACTGCAGGTTGATTCCTTTATGGGTAAAGGAATAGCGGGGCTATCCTCTTGTCCTGATGAAGGAGAAGGGGGCGAGGACCCCTGCATTGGTGAAGAGGCTCGATTCAGAATTTCCTCGATGGAAGCCCTTGGTTGGGAGTTGAAAACCGCATGGATCTCATGCACACTCTTCTCCTCGGCTGAGGTTTCTTGGTTTGTGTTACTGTTAGATGAATGGTTTGGAAATGGTTTGTTGAAGATTTTTAAATTTCGATTAGCAAGGGCATTAGGATTATCAAGGTTATATCCCTGCATGACCATTTCTTCTCGCACTATGTTTTTCAACATCTTGCAGTTCTCGTAGGCCGCATTTATGTCCTTCATGCGATGGAAATTCTGAGAAGTCATTTTCTTTATACCAAGAAGGTATAAGCGCGGGCGGAATCAAACCCGGAGTGAGGTTTAATAGGAGGCAAGGTGATAGCTCTGCTTTAAGAAATTTTCCAAGATCACATCATAAGATTCTACTCCTCTAAGGCTCGAATCTCTAGTTTAGAGCCATAGTAAAGGCATCATCAAAGGTGCGAAAAGTTTGAATTTGGAGGGTGGGAGAAATGTGTTTAGCGCAGGCCCACGTAAAGAGTTCGATGAGCTCGCCTGAGGTAAGGTATAAGTAAGTTGGTTGATGAGGCCCCGCCATCGTCAAACAAAATCTGTGATAAACTCGTCTTCAAATTGTCGGATGGCATAGAGGTTGGTTATGGATACTTTCTTGGAAATATTGATGGAGGCTGATCAAGAAAGATTGGGCTAAGCTGGTTAAAGAGAAGATTGAGTGTTGGGCTAAAGCAACGTACCACTCGAGGAAGGTCGATAAGGACATGGGAAGGCACGGAGTAGTAAGGCATCGTCATGAGCAATCAGCTAGCATGCATGTCTAAACGATCGCGAAGTGTTGTTGAGGGTCCTCATTACTACTAAAAGCGAGTAATTTTTGGTAATTTCCATTAAGGAGGATATGTATGAAGGGGACGAGAAGGATGAATAGGATCCTAACAACTTGCTCGTATGTCGAGGTGTTACGGCTTCTGAAAGCGAAGCCTCAAGATTTTCATCTTGTCCATCATCATTTGATTAAATCATTGGTTGGGTTAGATGATGGTGTTGTCATCATAAACGGAGGAGGATTGGGCCAAGAGGCTACTAGACAATGGTGGGGTTGAATGTTGATAAGGTAACAATGATGAATGTGTTCGGGAAGGTGAATAAGGGTGTCCTATATAAGATGTTGAGGCCACGGTTGAGTGCGTGGAAATGAAAAGGTGGGTGGATCACGAGAGGAAAGCTCGTGTGGATAGATGGTAGAGAGCGAGTTATGAAAGAGGCAATCTGCGGGAGAGATGAGGTAGGGGCAGTGGATGGTAGTGATATGTGGGGCCCTAGATTAACCAAAGGAAGGCCAATTGGTGCAGTATGAACCACCAAAGCCACTGAGCTGGGAGACGGGGCTAAGGATGAAGACAGTGAGGTGGAGTTATTAGGTGGGGAAGGGGCTAAGTGAGCGGCTATACTAATAGGCATACCAAAGAGGAGCTGACCATCGGGTGTACGGTCAGGGGTATGAGACAAATAATACTGTATGGCACTAGGATTAGCATCCAAAAATTTGGCAAAGTCCGGATCTCCTATAGGGATCTTGGGAAAAGCACTGGTGTCTGTAGGATTCCCCATAGGATGCAAAGGGGGTGACTCAGGCAAAGACATGGAACAAGCATGTGAAACCATGGCTGCGGCTTGTTGCGGGTGATAACAACCATGGACAAGAGGATACTAATAGGAATTAGTCAATCAAGGAACAGAAACAACAACAAAATGTTGGAATTGGTAGGTTACTAGTTTGTTAGGAAGCATGAAACACTGATGGAACCGATATCGATCACATGTAGCGATGTCGATCGAGACGGTAGCAGTGTCGTCAGTGTAACCGATGTCGGTAGAAGAGGACCAATGTCGGTCCTTTGTGAAGGTAGAGAGAGAATGTAAGATGCTCTTGGTTTGGGGATAACGAGGTTTAGTATACCCACCAAAGTATGCAAGTGATCACTGAGATAGGGTATAATAGAGAAACAGAATTGAAAAAAAAAAAAAAAAGCAAGATACACAAGCAAATCAAGAGACTAACCCTAGGATTAGTTTTAATCACTTTGGGCTTATGCCTTAGGACAGCGAAGATGATGTCAATCCTAAACAAAATACCTAAAGGAGATGTCAAGTTTGTTTTGGCTTGTAAGACTACCTCAATCAAAGCGAGAGGAATCTTTGCGGGAAGGGGATGTTTGAGATGTTGTGTAGATTATGATGTGATTTGGTATGTGTTGTGCAGTGAGAGTAAGATTAATTTCTCATCAATACCATGGATATCACCCCCACGTGTACGACCTGTTACTTAATCTATGTTCACTAGAATTAAAAACAACAAGCAAGAATGTGATGCACGTGTTTTAAACCCAAATCGAAAATGATATTTGATGAAGCAAAGAAAGAGAAGAGGTTAAGAAGATGACTTTCACTAATGCAAAGATGCGAAAGAAAGACAAGTTCTTTTACCAAAATGACAAAATATTTTGTGAATATTTAGAAGAAAAAAACAACAAGTGTGCTCCCTATATGAAAACAAGCGAAAAGAAAGAAACCGAGAAGGGTCCCAGTGCGTGCCAAAATGTTTCACATAGAATTTTGTTCTAGAATAGAGTTATTTCTATCTTTTCATTCTCTTGAGAAACAGATAAGGGTTAGGGCTAGGAGGAATACCTGTTGAGTGTTGGGAAGGTGTACGCGTACCGTAGAGAGATCGAGACCAATTGTGAAGAGCTCCTTGTTATGCAGGAAGGACTACATGTAAATAAGAATGCAAGACCACCGGATTTTCGTTAAACAATAAGTGAGGAACTTGCTTGGGCCAGGAAACATTAGACTTCCTTTCGAAGGTGGTGAGTTCCATTTTGATACAAATTAATGCAAATGATAATAAAGAAGCTATTGCAAAATCACGATTTAGGTACCTCGTTACTAAAAGCAATAGAGACTAAACTACAATAATAAAATTTCATCTTTGTTTGTTTGGTCACTTTGGTTATTGATATGTTCGAGATCAAGTTGCGAGGATAGACAAGGTGGATATGAGATTGTTTGGAGGTAAATAGGTGAAAGGTTGGTTTTAAGTATAAGTCACGTGGCCCGATGCCCATCATTGGATAACCGACCATAGTTATAAAAGCGAAAATAGTACGGTAGGGTATAACCGATATCGGTAGGGGCGATGATTTAGGGGCTTTTAAATGGAGGTTGGTTGTAAAGGTGGTTATGGGGTTTAGAAGGTTGGTAGATGGTTGAGGGGAGTAGTAGGGTGAGAGAAGACTCGAGAGAGTGAGAAATCATCTTTGGGGTAATATAGAGATAGATGAATGAAGGTTAGGTGCGAGGTGCTCTAGGGTGGTAGATCCAGGAGTGAGCTCATAATCACTATGAATCAAAAGTTCACAAAGTAGTGTCTAGAAGCATACAAGGTAATAAAAGAGACTACTTACTAGTTTCGATGTGGATGCAAGTTCAAGGAATGCGTGTGGCGAAAGGCAGAGGCTTAGTTGGGATGATCGGAAATCGGAAGTGGTGATGAAGCTATCCTCGACTCTCCCAATGTTTGGATGAGTGTACCGTGATCTAGTTGCTCGATTCTGATCTTGGGCTCAATACTCCTCTTTGCAACCTATTCTCTCTCTCTCTCTCACTTGTCTCCCTCTTGCAAATGAATTCAAATCCTTTTGTTTTGGTTGGGTGAGGTAATTTACAGGAGAAGCGATGGCGGTTACCTAGCTTAAGCGCCGATCGCGTAGGGACCGATGTCGATTAGGTCAAAGTTGGCTATTTTTAGTAAAATAGCCAACTTTCCCTCCTTTTCTCCCAAGGGTCAATTGTGGGCTTGGTCAAGTCATTATTAGGTTCGTTTTGGTGCGGGTGAGGGGTGATGAGTCATGGGTGTGGGTTTGGACCAAGTTATAGGTCTTAATTAGGTTAGTTTAGGGTTAGGGCTAGGTCATGGTGAGGTGGCGAGGTGAGGTGGCAGGGTTGGAGATGTGGATTTATTAATTATAAGGTAATGAATAAATAATTAAGTGTGTAAGGTTTAGATGGTGAGGTAGGGTTAGGTTGCGAGATGAGATGCGGGGCACGGGCGTTGTAAGACCCAAATTTGGTGTCTACACGAAGAGAGTGTGTCAGGATTAATAGGTGTAGGAAAAGGGGTCAAGAAGGTTTGAATGGAGTTTGGTAAGACTTTTGTAAGATTTAAGGATGGGTTTAGTGACTAATATGGCACAGGTTATTTTCACTATGGTGATAACGGTATGGGGATGACCGATGTTGGTCAAGGTGGCCGTCATTGTGGGAAAAGGACTGAATGTGGAAATGGAGGTTTTGGTGTTCTTTAGGGTTATATAGAGGACCTTAGAGGCATTGAATGTGGTTACAGGGAATAAGTGAGGCCTCAGAGGTTGAATGGAAAGGGTTTCAGGGAGGTGAGAAGGAAAACGGGTAGCTTGTTTGGCAAATGAAGGCATGAGATAATTGGGAGATGAGTAACACTAGAGAAAGAATGAATGGAAATACAAGTATTTGAACAAATGAGAGTAAAAGGGAATTCTACTTACTTGATGTCTGTGCTTGCAGGTTACGAATAGATGATGGTGAAGTGTTGAGGGTTTTTTTTAGAGCCCAAATATTCTGTGAATGGAAATGCTTCCTAGAATGCTCCTGTGAATGCCAACACTTTTGGATGAGACTCCAATGTTTGCTTGGGCCTCTGGCTAGGTATACTTCTGTCTTCTGGATACGTGAGAGAACCCTGGTTCAAGCTTGCATGCAGATCTTTCTCTAGAACTTAAAATTTTCCAACCTAGCGAACAAGGTTTCCAAAATGAATATATGATAACCAACGTGATTAGGGTGACCGGCGTCGGTTTAGGTAAACCGGCATCGATTACATCGCATGAAATCTAGCTTTTCCAAAATGATAGATCTTGGCAATATTTTTGTGAGTTCTTCCTATTGGTCCTGGGTCTAAAATGGTATTTTACACTTAGATAAGTGGGCATGCTGTTAGAGAAAGAATAGGCATTTGATTTTAGGGTTAGACTAAGTCTCAATTAGTTATGGTAAGTAGAAATTGAGTCTTAGTTAAAACAAAGATGCTAAGAATAGGTCCATGATGAGGTTTCTAGGTGATGTGGTT
Source organism: Taxus wallichiana var. yunnanensis (assembly GCA_018340775.1). Lineage (NCBI taxonomy): Eukaryota > Viridiplantae > Streptophyta > Pinopsida > Cupressales > Taxaceae > Taxus > Taxus wallichiana. Next base: position 125,754,154 of record CM031241.1, read on the forward strand.
AGGTGAGGTGGTCAAGTGAAAATATTTATTAAATTAATTAAATTAATTAATTCAATTAATCACGTGCACTATGGGATATGAATATGTAAGATATGGTTAATTTAATTAACGGGGCTATAAGGGTGGTATGACCTAATTTTGGTGTCTACAGGGAGTGATGCAGGAACATCTTGTAAATAAGAAATTTTGACTTTCCTAGGTTTTTTAGGGTTTATTGAGTCCATTATCGAGGTCTATGTGATGTAACTATTCCATTTGGACTCCATAAACATGTAATAATTGGTGTTTGTGAGTTTCCCTCCAAAACCACAAGTTTAAATATTTAAATTAGTTCATAGGTGTGTATAGGGTTAGAAGTTGCTTTAGGTGTAATAAATGATGGAAAGGGGTCATAATACATGTTCATCAATAAGACATGACTTGTTTGGCCTTAATTAGGGTGTAAACCTCTTTAGGTTAGACTAATCATAGTTGTGGTTAGTTGAGTTAAAACCATAACCATCTCATTTCCTCACATTTGATATAGAGGTATTCAAATGAGGACATGAGGGATAGATAGGAAGGATTTAAATATAGGTGCATAAGTTTTTATTAGAGCCATGAAATCTCAAGGAGCCAAGTTTTGTATCATGAAGATATTAATAAAAGGAGTTCTTGAGCATTATGTGCAAAAAGCTGTGATGATTGTTTATGAATGAATGATATAATTATTTTATGAAATGGTATTTATGGTTTATGAATGTTTTTACATAGGTTAATTATCCCTCTTAGGTTTTCAGGAGACAAGGAGAGAAGAGTTTTCAATTGAAGCCAAAACAAGTATGATCTTTTAAACCTTCTTAAGGAAGATAAATTTATAGTAGTAAAATAAATTTTCCTAAGTTATGGGAATATTTATGGGCTAAAATTTGGTAGAAATGTGTATGAGGATATTATAGAACTTTTAAAATTTATTTGAGGTGTTAAGACGTTTTTATTCAAAAGTTATTGATTTTGAGTGCTTCATTGCTAGACTTTTGATTCAAGAAATAGAGAAAAATTTCTAAAATGTGGATGGAGTTTTATATATTCTCAAGGCCTGAAAGTTTGTGAGAAGGTGATGTTATAAATTTAAAATTATTTACTAAAATTTAAAGGAAAATGATAAAATTTTTCTAGGCGAAAAACTAAAAACTCAATTAGACTATGTAGTAAAAAAGCAGTTTGGAGGGTCTGCAGTGAGTGAAAAACACGCATAAATTGCATTATAGTCATATTTAAAGCTTGAAAATTGGTATAAAGTTATTTTTGGTATTATAAAGGTGGTGGAAAATTTTCAAGAGTAAATATTGTATTTCATTAGGTCAAAACGTGATTAGATCAGTCGGTGTACCTTAATATCATGTTTTGAGGGTTTCAAAGAAGTGAAGAGTTAATAAAAACTGCATTGTGATTATTTTTAATAGATAAAAATTTGGGATAATATTAATGAGAATATTGAGTTTCAAAAAAAAAATTCATATTTTTGGGTCATTGTATTTTATTCCCAACACTAACTCACCATTGACATGTTCTTAAGAAGCTAGTTGTGAGGTCTATATGGAGTTTAGTGAAAAATAATTGCTTGAAATTTTTATGGTGTCTTGACATGATTGATTGATTATATTGAACAGTTATATGGATTTTTAATATATTTTTAGGTGTTTTATCATTTTTGGTGAATATAAGCGATTTAGGCTTCTTGATGTAAGACAAAATTGCTAGTTTTTGGTGTTTTTGAGAAGATATTTCTAATTATTTGTAGTGATTGAGTTGTATGTTTTTGGGCCCACCATGGAATCTACATAATTTGGTATCGAGTGAGGTTTTCTCTTGAAAATAATAATTACAACTAAAAGAAGAAAGGATAGTGAAAGTTGAATAAGAAACATAGCCTTGTGAGGGCTAGAAAGAGTAGATGAGGAAGAAAGAAGTTTGTGTAAGATTTGTTGAGAAAGGAAAAGATGGAAGATAATAAAATAGAGATGATAAAGGGATTGATAGAAGTAATACACTAGATGATGAAAGAGAAAGAGGAAAAAGAAAGAAGAAATGAAGAAGAAACTACCAAGAGAGAGAATCATGGATACAAGAGTTGAAGAGGGATGTGGGACAATTGTTGGAGATAATGGCGTTGTAAGACCCAAATTTGGTGTCTACACGAAGAAGAGAGTGTGTCTAGGATTAATAGGTGTAGGAAAAGGGGTCAAGAAGGTTTGAATGGAGTTTGGTAAGACTTTTGTAAGATTTAAGGATGGGTTTTAGGCTGACTAATATGGCACAGGTTATTTTCACTATGGCCCGATACTTGGTATGGGATGACGATGTTGGTCGAGGTGACCCGGTCATTGTGGAAAAAAAAGGACCTGAATGTGGAAATGGAGGTTTTGGTGTTCTTTAGGGTTATAAAGAGGACCTTAGAGGCATTGAATGTGGTTACTGGGGAATAAGTGAGGCCTCGGAGGTTGAATGGAAAGGGTTTCGGGGAAGGTGAGAAGGAAAATGGGTAGCTTGTTTGGAAAATGAAAGCGTGAGATAATTGGGAGATGAGTAACACAGAGAAAGAATGAATGGAAATACAAGTATTTGAACAAATGAGAGTAAAAGGAATTCTACTTACTTGATGTCCCGTGCTTGTAGGTTCTGAATAGATGATGGTGAAGTGCTGAGGGTTTTTGGTAGAGCCCAAATATTATGTGAATGGAAGTGCTTCCTAGAATGCTCCTATGAATGCCAACACTTTTGGATGAGACTCCAATGCTTGCTTGGGCCTCTGCTAGGCAGGTATACTACATCTTGGATACGTGAGAGAACCCTGGTTCAAGCTTGCATGCAGATCTTTCTCCAGAACTCAAAATTTTCTAACCGACGAACAAGGTTTCCAAAATGAATATATGATAACCAACGTGCAGTTAGGGTGACGTGTCGGTTTAGGGTAAACCGGCAGCATCGATTCTGCATGAAATCTAGCTTTTCCAAAATGATAGATCTTGGCAATATTTTTGTGAGTTCTTCCTATGGTCTGGGTCTAAAATGGTATTTTACACTTAGATAAGTGGGCATCTTTGTTAGAGAAAGAATAGGCATTTGATTTTAGGGTTAGACTAAGTCTCGATTAGTTATGATAAGTAGAAATTGAGTCTTAGTTAAAACAAAGATGCTAAGAATAGGTCCATGATGAGGTTTTAGGTGATGTGGTTAGGTGAGGTGGTCAAGTGAAAATATTTATTAAATTAATTAAATTAATTAATTCAATTAATCACGTGCACTATGGGATATGAATATGTAAGATATGGTTAATTTAATTAACGGGGCTATAAGGGTGGTATGACCTAATTTTGGTGTCTACGAGGGGAGTGATGCGGAACATCTTGTAAATAAGAAATTTTGACTTTCCTAGGTTTTTAGGGTTTATTGAGTCCATTATCGAGGTCTATGTGATGTAAGCTATTCCATTTGGACTCCATAAACATGTAATAATTGGTGTTTGTGAGTTTCCCTCCAAAACCACAAGTTTAAATATTTAAATTAGTTCATAGGTGTGTATAGGGTTAGAAGTTGCTTTAGGTGTAATAAATGATGGAAAGGGGTCATAATACATGTTCATCAATAAGACATGACTTGTTTGGCCTTAATTAGGGTGTAAACCTCTTTAGGTTAGACTAATCATAGTTGTGGTTAGTTGAGTTAAAACCATAACCATCTCATTTCCTCACATTTGATATAGAGGTATTCAAATGAGGACATGAGGATAGATAGGAAGGATTTAAATATAGGTGCATAAGTTTTATTAGAGCCATGAAATCTCAAGGAGCCAAGTTTGTATCATGAAGATATTAATAAAAGGAGTTCTTGAGCATTATGTGCAAAGCGTGATGATTGTTTATGAATGAATGATATAATTATTTTATGAAATGGTATTTATGGTTTATGAATGTTTTTACATAGGTTAATTATCCCTCTTAGGTTTTCAGGAGACAAGGAGAGAAGAGTTTTTCAATTGAAGCCAAAACAAGTATGATCTTTTAAACCTTCTTAAGGAAGATAAATTTATAAGTGGTAAAAATAAATTTTCCCTAAGTTATGGGAATATTTATGGGCTAAAATTTGGTAGAAATGTGTATGAGGATATTATAGAACTTTTAAAATTTATTTGAGGTGTTAAGGCGTTTTTATTCAAAAGTTATTGATTTTGAGTGCTTCTTTCTTACATGATTCAAGAAATAGAGAAAAATTTCTAAAATGTGGATGGAGTTTTATATATTCTCAAGGCACGAAAGTTTGTGAGAAGGTGATGTTATAAATTTAAAATTATTTACTAAAATTTAAAGGAAAATGATAAAATTTTTCTAGGCGAAAAACTAAAAACTCAATTAGACTATGTAGTAAAAAACAGATTTGGAGGGTCAGTGAGTGAAAAACACGCATAAATTGCATTATAGTCATATTTAAAGCTTGAAAATTGGTATAAAGTTATTTTTGGTATTATAAAGGTGGTGGAAAATTTTCAAGAGTAAATATTGTATTTCATTAGGTCAAAAGCGTGATTAGATCAGTCAAGATGTACACTAATATCATGTTTTGAGGGTTTGAAGTGAAGAGTTAATAAAAACTGCATTGTGATTATTTTTAATAGATAAAAATTTGGGATAATATTAATGAGAATATTGAGTTTGAAAAAAAAAAAAAAAAAAATTCATATTTTTGGGTCATTGTATTTTATTCCCAACACTAACTCACCATTGACATGTTCTTAAGAAGCTAGTTGTGAGGTCTATATGGAGTTTAGTGAAAAATAATTGCTTGAAATTTTTATGGTGTCTTGACATGATTGATTGATTATATTGAACGATTATATGGATTTTTAATATATTTTTAGGTGTTTTATCATTTTGGTGAATATAAGCCGATTTAGGCTTCTTGATGTAAGACAAAATTGCTAGTTTTGGTGTTTTTGAGAAGATATTTCTAATTATTTGTAGTGATTGAGTTGTATGTTTTTGGGCCCACCATGGAATCTACATAATTTGGTATCGAGTGAGTTTTTCTCTTGAAAATAATAATTACAACTAAAAGAAGAAAGGATAGTGAAAGTTGAATAAGAAACATAGCCTTGTGAGGGCTAGAAAGAGTAGATGAGGAAGAAAGAAGTTTGTGTAAGATTTGTTGAGAAAGGAAAAGATGGAAGATAATAAAATAGAGATGATAAAGGGATTGATAGAAGTAATACACTAGATGATGAAAGAGAAAGAGGAAAAAGAAAGAAGAAATGAAGAAGAAACTACCAAGAGAGAGAATCATGATACTGAAGTTGAAGAGGATGTGGGACAATTGTTGGAGATAATGGCGTTGTAAGACCCAAATTTGGTGTCTACGAAGAAGAGAGTGTGTCTAGGATTAATAGGTGTAGGAAAAGGGGTCAAGAAGGTTTGAATGGAGTTTGGTAAGACTTTTGTAAGATTTAAGGATGGGTTTTAGCTGACTAATATGGCACAGGTTATTTTCACTATGACTGATAATTGGTATGGGGATGACCGATGTTGGTCAAGGGTGACTGATATCGGTCATTGTGGAAAAGGACTGAATGTGGAAATGGAGGTTTTGGTGTTCTTTAGGGTTATACAGAGGACCTTAGAGGCATTGAATGTGGTTACAGGGAATAAGTGAGGCCTCAGAGGTTGAATGGAAAGGGTTTCAGGGAGGTGAGAAGGAAAACGGGTAGCTTGTTTGGCAAATGAAGGCATGAGATAATTGGGAGATGAGTAACACAGAGAAAGAATGAATGGAAATACAAGTATTTGAACAAATGAGAGTAAAAGGGAATTCTACTTACTTGATGTCCTGTGCTTGTAGGTTCTGAATAGATGATGGTGAAGTGTTGAGGATTTTTGGTAGAGCCCAAATATTATGTGAATGGCAGTGCTTCCTAGAATGCTCCTGTGAATGCCAACACTTTTGGATGAGACTCCAATGCTTGCTTGGGCCTCGGCTAGAGTATACTTACATCTTACGGATACTTGAGAGAACCACAGTTTCAAGCTTGCATGCGAGATCTTTCTCAAGAACTTAAAATTTTCTAACCGGAGAACAAGGTTTCCAAAATGAATATATGATAACCAACGGCTTGATTAGGGTGGCGTCGGTTTAGGGTAAACCGGCATCGATTCTGCATGGGAAATCCTAGGTTTTCCAAAATGATAGATCTTGGCAATATTTTTGTGAGTTCTTCCTATTGAGTGCAGGTCTAAAATGGTATTTTACACTTAGATAAGTGGGCATCTTGTTAGAGAAAGAATAGGCATTTGATTTTAGGGTTAGACTAAGTCTCGATTAGTTATGATAAGTAGAAATTGAGTCTTAGTTAAAACAAAGATGCTAAGAATAGGTCCATGATGAGGTTTCTAGGTGATGTGGTTAGGTGAGGTGGTCAAGTGAAAATATTTATTAAATTAATTAAATTAATTAATTGATTAATCAATGCACTATGGGATATGAATATGTAAGATATGGTTAATTTAATTAACGGGGCTATAAGGGTGGTATGACCTAATTTTGGTGTCTACGGGAGTGATGCGGGAACATCTTGTAAATAAGAAATTTTGACTTTCCTAGGTTTTTAGGGTTTATTGAGTCCATTATCGAGGTCATGTGATGTAACTATTCCATTTGGACTCCATAAACATGTAATAATTGGTGTTTGTGAGTTTCCCTCCAAAACCACAAGTTTAAATATTTAAATTAGTTCATAGGTGTGTATAGGGTTAGAAGTTGCTTTAGGTGTAATAAATGATGGAAAGGGGTCATAATACATGTTCATCGATAAGACATGACTTGTTTGGCCTTAATTAGGGTGTAAACCTCTTTAGGTTAGACTAATCATAGTTGTGGTTAGTTGAGTTAAAACCATAACCATCTCATTTCCTCACATTTGATATAGAGGTATTCAAATGAGGACATGAGGGATAGATAGGAAGGATTTAAATATAGGTGCATAAGTTTTATTAGAGCCATGAAATCTCAAGGAGCCAAGTTTGTATCATGAAGATATTAATAAAAGGAGTTCTTGAGCATTATGTAAACCCTGTGATGATTGTTTATGAATGAATGATATAATTATTTTATGAAATGGTATTTATGGTTTATGAATGTTTTTACATAGGTTAATTATCCCTCTTAGGTTTTCGGGAGACAAGGAGAGAAGAGTTTTCAATTGAAGCCAAAACAAGTATGATCTTTTAAACCTTCTTAAGGAAGATAAATTTATAGAAGTGGTAAAAATAAATTTTCCTAAGTTATGGGAATATTTATGGGCTAAAATTTGGTAGAAATGTGTATGAGGATATTATAGAACTTTTAAAATTTATTTGAGGTGTTAAGACGTTTTTATTCAAAAGTTATTGATTTTGAGTGCTTGCTTAAAGATTCAAGAAATAGAAAAATTTCTAAAATGTGGATGGAGTTTTATATATTCTCAAGGCACGAAAGTTTGTGAGAAGGTGATGTTATAAATTTAAAATTATTTACTAAAATTTAAAGGAAAATGATAAAATTTTTCTAGGCGAAAAACTAAAAACTCAATTAGACTATGTAGTAAAAAAAGCAGATTTGGAGGTCTAGTGAGTGAAAAACACGCATAAATTGCATTATAGTCATATTTAAAGCTTGAAAATTGGTATAAAGTTATTTTTGGTATTATAAAGGTGGTGGAAAATTTTCAAGAGTAAATATTGTATTTCATTAGGTCAAAACGTGATTAGATCGGTCAGATCGACTTTGTCTGTTTAATATCATGTTTTGAGGTTTCAAGTGAAGAGTTAATAAAAACTGCATTGTGATTATTTTTAATAGATAAAAATTTGGGATAATATTAATGAGAATATTGAGTTTCAAAAAAAAATTCATATTTTTGGGTCATTGTATTTTATTCCCAACACTAACTCACCATTGACATGTTCTTAAGAAGCTAGTTGTGAGGTCTATATGGAGTTTAGTGAAAAATAATTGCTTGAAATTTTTATGGTGTCTTGACATGATTGATTGATTATATTGAACAGTTATATGGATTTTTTAATATATTTTTAGGTGTTTTATCATTTTTGGTGAATATAAGCGATTTAGGCTTCTTGATGTAAGACAAAATTGCTTTAGTTTTGGTGTTTTTGAGAAGATATTTCTAATTATTTGTAGTGATTGAGTTGTATGTTTTTGGGCCCACCATGGAATCTACATAATTTGGTATCGAGTGAGGTTTTCTCTTGAAAATAATAATTACAACTAAAAGAAGAAAGGATAGTGAAAGTTGAATAAGAAACATAGCCTTGTGAGGCTAGAGAAAGAGTAGATGAGGAAGAAAGAAGTTTGTGTAAGATTTGTTGAGAAAGGAAAAGATGGAAGATAATAAAATAGAGATGATAAAGGGATTGATAGAAGTAATACACTAGATGATGAAAGAGAAAGAGGAAAAAGAAAGAAGAAATGAAGAAGAAACTACCAAGAGAGAATCATGAATCTGAAGTTGAAGAGGATGTGGGGATGATTGTTGGAGATAATGGCGTTGTAAGACCCAAATTTGGTGTCTACGAAGAGAGTGTGTCTAGGATTAATAGGTGTAGGAAAAGGGTCAAGAAGGTTTGAATGGAGTTTGGTAAGACTTTTGTAAGATTTAAGGATGGGTTTTAGCTGACTAATATGGCACAGGTTATTTTCACTATAGTGATAACGGTATGGGATGACCGATGTTGGTCGAGGTGGCCGGTCATTGTGGAAAAGGCTGAATGTGGAAATGGAGGTTTTGGTGTTCTTTATGGTTATACAGAGGACCTTAGAGGCATTGAATGTGGTTTGAGGGGAATAAGTGAGGCCTCGAGAGGTTGAATGGAAAGGGTTTCTGGGAGGTGAGAAGGAAAACGGGTAGCTTGTTTGGCAAATGAAGGCATGAGATAATTGGGAGATGAGTAACACTAGAGAAAGAATGAATGGAAATACAAGTATTTGAACAAATGAGAGTAAAAGGGAATTCTACTTACTTGATGTCCCGTGCTTGTAGGTTCTGAATAGATGATGGTGAAGTGTTAAGGGTTTTTGGTAGAGCCCAAATATTCTGTGAATGGAAATGCTTCCTAGAATGCTCCTATGAATGCCAACACTTTTGGATGAGACTCTAATGCTTGCTTGGGCCTCTGGCTAGGTATACTTCTGTCTTCTGGATACTTGAGAGAACCCTGGTTCAAGCTTGCATGCAGATCTTTCTCAAGAACTTAAAATTTTCTAACCGACAGAACAAGGTTTCCAAAATGAATATATGATAACCAACGGCTTGCATGATTAGGGTGACAGCGTCAGTTTAGGAGTAAACCGGCATCGATTACCGCGGGAAATCCTAGCTTTTCCAAAATGATAGATCTTGGCAATATTTTTGTGAGTTCTTCCTATTGGTGCTGGGTCTAAAATGGTATTTTCCACTTAGATAAGTGGGCATCTTGTTAGAGAAAGAATAGGCATTTGATTTTAGGGTTAGACTAAGTCTCGATTAGTTATGATAAGTAGAAATTGAGTCTTAGTTAAAAGAAAGATGCTAAGAATAGGTCCATGATGAGGTTTCTAGGTGATGTGGTTAGGTGAGGTGGTCAAGTGAAAATATTTATTAAATTAATTAAATTAATTAATTGATTAATCACGTGCACTATGGGATATGAATATGTAAGATATGGTTAATTTAATTAACTTGGGCTATAAGGGTGGTATGACCTAATTTTGGTGTCTACGGGAGTGATGCGGGAACATCTTGTAAATAAGAAATTTTGACTTTCCTAGGTTTTTAGGGTTTATTGAGTCCATTATCGGGTCTATGTGATGTAACTATTCCATTTGGACTCCATAAACATGTAATAATTGGTGTTTGTGAGTTTCCCTCCAAAACCACAAGTTTAAATATTTAAATTAGTTCATAGGTGTGTATAGGGTTAGAAGTTGCTTTAGGTGTAATAAATGATGGAAAGGGGTCATAATACATGTTCATCAATAAGACATGACTTGTTTGGCCTTAATTAGGGTGTAAACCTCTTTAGGTTAGACTAATCATAGTTGTGGTTAGTTGAGTTAAAACCATAACCATCTCATTTCCTCACATTTGATATAGAGGTATTCAAATGAGGACATGAGGGATAGATAGGAAGGATTTAAATATAGGTGCATAAGTTTTTATTAGAGCCATGAAATCTCAAGGAGCCAAGTTTGTATCATGAAGATATTAATAAAAGGAGTTCTTGAGCATTATGTGCAAAACCGTGATGATTGTTTATGAATGAATGATATAATTATTTTATGAAATGGTATTTATGGTTTATGAATGTTTTTACATAGGTTAATTATCCCTCTTAGGTTTTCGGGAGACAAGGAGAGAAGAGTTTTCAATTGAAGCCAAAACAAGTATGATCTTTTAAACCTTCTTAAGGAAGATAAATTTATAGGTGGTAAAAATAAATTTTCCCTAAGTTATGGGAATATTTATGGGCTAAAATTTGGTAGAAATGTGTATGAGGATATTATAGAACTTTTAAAATTTATTTGAGGTGTTAAGACGTTTTTATTCAAAAGTTATTGATTTTGAGTGCTTCATTTCTTATACGATTCAAGAAATAGAGAAAAATTTCTAAAATGTGGATGGAGTTTTATATATTCTCAAGGCACGAGAAAGTTTGTGAGAAGGTGATGTTATAAATTTAAAATTATTTACTAAAATTTAAAGGAAAATGATAAAATTTTTCTAGGCGAAAAACTAAAAACTCAATTAGACTATGTAGTAAAAAAGCAGATTTGGAGGGTCTAGTGAGTGAAAACACGCATAAATTGCATTATAGTCATATTTAAAGCTTGAAAATTGGTATAAAGTTATTTTTGGTATTATAAAGGTGGTGGAAAATTTTCAAGAGTAAATATTGTATTTCATTAGGTCAAAACGTGATTAGATCAGGGTGTACACTAATATCATGTTTTGAGGGTTTTGAAGTGAAGAGTTAATAAAACTGCATTGTGATTATTTTTAATAGATAAAAATTTGGGATAATATTAATGAGAATATTGAGTTTCAAAAAAAAAAATTCATATTTTTGGGTCATTGTATTTTATTCCCAACACTAACTCACCATTGACATGTTCTTAAGAAGCTAGTTGTGAGGTCTATATGGAGTTTAGTGAAAAATAATTGCTTGAAATTTTTTATGGTGTCTTGACATGATTGATTGATTATATTGAACAGTTATATGGATTTTTTTAATATATTTTTAGGTGTTTTATCATTTTTGGTGAATATAAGCGATTTAGGCTTCTTGATGTAAGACAAAATTGCTAGTTTTGGTGTTTTTTGAGAAGATATTTCTAATTATTTGTAGTGATTGAGTTGTATGTTTTTGGGCCCACCATGGAATCTACATAATTTGGTATCAGAGTGAGGTTTTTCTCTTGAAAATAATAATTACAACTAAAAGAAGAAAGGATAGTGAAAGTTGAATAAGAAACATAGCCTTGTGAGGGCTAGAAAGAGTAGATGAGGAAGAAAGAAGTTTGTGTAAGATTTGTTGAGAAAGGAAAAGATGGAAGATAATAAAATAGAGATGATAAAGGGATTGATAGAAGTAATACACTAGATGATGAAAGAGAAAGAGGAAAAAGAAAGAAGAAATGAAGAAGAAACTACAAGAGAGAGAATCATGGATCAAGAGTTGAAGAGGATGTGGGACAATTGTTGGAGATAATGGAAAGATAGAGAGAAGAAGAGGAAATAGTTGGAATGGTGATTATAAAGAAATCTAAGTGTTCATTAGATCTACTTGTGAAGAATAAAAAGAGATCAGCTGAGAAGAGAGATCTGAAAAAAAAAGAGAAAGCTAAAGAGAGAATAAAAAAGGATGAGAAAGAAAGAAGAGGAAGTTGATAAAGAGATAGTGTATGAGGAAACTCAGAGTTTGGATGAGGAAGAGGTGATTGCAAGATTCTTAGCTTGTCTTGGAAAAGAAGAAGAAAGTGATGAAGTGGAGCAACAGGTTGAAGAAGAAGAAAAGCTCATGGATGGAGCTTTTCATGAGGCTACAAGGCCTCCCTATTTTATTTCTAATCTTTCATTTGAATGTGTGAATGCATGTAACAAAGATGAAGAGATAGAAAAATAAAAATGTCAACGATGAATACATAGAAGAAAATAAGATTAAAGATGAAAGAATCAATGAAGAAAGTAATGAATATACAACGGATGAAGAACTCATATGAGAGAAAATCATGAGCGAGTAAGAGATTTCAGATCTATTTGAAGATGAAGAAGACTATAGAAGAGTAGAAAGAGAGTTTATGATGATTCTACATGGTGAACAAGAAGAAAAATAGTATAAATAACATGAAGGAAAAACCAAATCAGATTTGAAGTAGCCATGAGATGAAGAATACATACGAGAATTCGATATGATGGAGCGAGATGAGAGTGAAAGAACAAAATAAAAGGAAGAATGAAGACAAAGTCAAAGAAAATGAATACAAATCAACAAATAAAAAAGAGTGAAGAAGGAAAAGAAAAGAGAGAAAATATTCAAGAAGGATGGAGCTGAACATAAGAGGAAAAAAATCATATCAAAGAAATAAAGAAATTGAAAAATTAGAAAGAAAATAAAAGCTACGAGCTCAATTCTCTCCACTTCGGGAGTATGATGCGAGATAATCTTGTAAATACTAAATTTTGGCTTTCAAGGTGTTTTGGAATGTATTGGTTCCATTTTGAGGTCTATGTGATGTAACTAGTCATTTTGGACTCCATAAATATTTAATAAGTGGTGTTTGTGAGTTTCCCTCCAAAACCACAAGTTTAAATATTTGAATTAGTTCATAGGTGTGTGTATAGGGTTAGAAGTTAGTTTAGGTGTAGATTGAAGGGGTCATAAGAAATTTTCAAAACTAAGAAATGACTTGTTTGGCCCTAACTAGGGTGTAAATATCTAGGTTAGACTAATCATGGTTGTCGTTAGTTGACTTAAAACCCTAACCACCTCATTTCCTCGCATTTGATATAGAGGTATTCAAATGAGGGCATGAGGATAGATAAGAATGAGTTAAATATAGGTGCATACATTTTTATCGAGCCATGAAAGCTCAAGGAGCCAAGTTTGTATTATGAAGGTATCGATAAAAGGAGTTCTTGAGTATTATGTGCAAATTGTGATGATTATTTATGAATGAATGAATGATATAATTATATTATGAAATGGTATTTGTGGTTTATGAATGATATAAAAAAGGAAAATTCTTCTTTTTACGGAATCATTTGTCATTTTCTATTTGTAGAAAATGACAGAGGAGCATGTGAGAGCTTGGGAAATGACAAGACGAGGTAGAGAGTTGAGTTGGCAAGCCTCGTAGTGGGTGATTGGCATTCGATTGGCGGGTCTATGAGATCGGTTCAAGTGATTGGATTTGTGGGGAGATTTGAGGTAGATTTGTGTCATGGAAGAGGTGGGAGAGGGTTTGGGTGGGCCACCGGCACAACGATCGAGGCGTACCACCACTGCAGGACAACACCGAGATGAGGTAGGAATCGATCGATTCCGTTATTTTGGTTGAAAGTAGTGTGTTGAAATCGGTTTGGATTAATTTTTTTGGGTGGGAGTGTTATTGTGAATTTGTAGGTAAAATGAATGAAATGAGGGAGGGGGAAGGTCCAATGTAGCGTAAATAGGGGTGGGAATGAAGTTAGGTTAGGTTTGGGTAGGGTAGAGTAGGTGTGTAGGTTGTTTTTAGGGATTTTGGTAGATGGTGGGGGTTTCAATTTGGGTGCTACGAGAGAGACCGATGTCGATTTAAGGTTGGATAATGTCGATTTGCTTTACTTTAACCGGCATCGATTGATCTTAGGTGACCAAAATCGGTTAAATTGAACCAATGTCGATTAAGGATAACCGGTGACAGTCAAGGCAACCGACATCGGTTAGGGTGGATGAGAAATAGGGGTAAGAAAGGTTAGGTGGGAAAGAAAAATAGGTGAAAGGGGGAAGGGAGGGTACATGTAGAGAGATGGGGGTAGAATGTTAGCATTGGCGTAAAGGATAGGTAAGTAGGTGAAATGATGTTTTTAGAATGGTGAGTCATGATTGCAATGGGGTAGGAGGCTAGTAGGTGAATTAGGTAAAATGGGGTGAGTAGGATTGGTGTGGTTGGGTATGGTTTGGGGGGTTAATAGATAAGTGAAGGTTGTCAAGTTGTAATAATGTTGTGGTTTTGTTGGATGTAGGCTAGGGACTAGCTATAGATGTGGGATAGAGTACCACCTCTATTGCTAGTGATATGATCAAGTGTGACTGTAGATGAGTGGAGACACATGACGGATGTTAGATTGATCGGAGATCTGATGCTACATGCATGTAGCTCGAGATTCGAGTTTGATAAATCGCACTCATTGATAGATGAGATTTAGTGACCAACACATTCCACTTACCGATAGGTGAGATCACTATCACCTTGGAGGATGTATACAAGATCCTACGACTACCGATAGTTGGGAGCATGTTTATTATATTATGTCGAGGCATTAGAGGAGCTGATAGTGGCTGTTTTTGGAGAGGTGATGGTGGAGTTGAGGTACCATAGTGAAAATATGAGCTATGGAGATATGTATGCAACCCATCCTCAAGAGATGAGGTTTGTGGTTTTGCTGATGGAGGTGGTATGATATTTTTCCTTACTAGATGTAGAGGGTGGGAGATTCCCATGAGTACTGATGGGGGTTCTCTAGGACATGATGGAGGAGTGAGTCCATTTTTCTTGGGCACCGACATTCTTGTTGTATAGAGATTTGTGGGCCTATGGGAGGTTGCAGAAGTTTAGTTTATGTTGTACCTTCCTTCTGCACTATTGGGCATATGAGAACATTGTATGTGTACATCTAGTTGGCTTGCCTCGATAGGATTGGGTCGGGGTGGTTTGGTGGGGTTGGGTACCACTCGATGGACATAACGAGGTGACTAGGGCTACACATGATGTGGCACATTACAGGTGAGTGCTGGAGGGGTTTTCTGGGGTTGATATTGTTTGGAGGCCATATGTTGGATTTCCTTCATACATGCACATGGCATAGGAATTGGAGTTGTAGTTGCTCGGAGTGGATAGAGGGTGTTGTGCGAGCGAGCACGAGGATACCTATAGAAAGGGTCGAGATGACGATTTGGGCTACCACATGACATGCCTCCACCATTTCCACAATATAGGAGAGATGACGTGGAGAGGCCTATGCCTCTACCACAACCAAGCTGCCGATAGGGTAAGAAGAGTAGGCGAGACATGTGGATTGATGATGCTCGGGTCACGAGATAGATCTGAGCGGTGGTGGGTGGTGTAACTATGGGAGATACCACTAAGGTTAGGGTAGCCTAACTTAGCCACCATTATAATACAGATGGGATACCTTGCAAGGTTAGGTGGCTGCCCTTCAGGCACAAATTACAATGTTACAGGGGTAGCTCATAGGGTCAGAGGCATAGGTTGCCATGTTACGAGCACAGTGGTAGCTTTACGAGCCCGGGTAGCACAAGGACAAGTGTCCGTATCTGAGGTGGGGATGGTGATGGGGGATAGGTAGCCATCTTACAGTGCAAGTAGAAGGTTTGTAGGGATAGTTGTCCACTACAAAGGCTCGGAGTGTGGCCCTACGAGGCCCAAGTTATAGCACGGGAACCTCCATAGGCTCAGGGGAAGGGTCCCATATCACAGACAACATTGGGACAAGGTTGCATGGTACAAGGAGGAGAATAGGTTACATAGGTACATTGTCTAAGGCTAGCCCTAGTAGGACCAAGCTTATAGGTTGATGTGAGACTTATGAAACCACCTTAGATGATGCGATGGCAAGATTCAAGGATTCCTTGAACAAGGCATGGTATTACTAGGATCACACGATGACCGCTGGGATAGATGTCCCCTCCTATGCAGAGTACATGGCACAAAAACATTGAGTGATAGGATGAGATCTCGCACTCATAGTGGAGAGAGTATAGGGGTCAATGAGCCCGGGGGACAAGGTCAAGGTGAGGCTACAAGTTCATAGAGGCTAGACCCGGTGCGGGATAGACACATACAAGACCAAGACCCATGGAGGGTGGAGAGATGCTAGCAAGGCACCAAAAAGGTAGAGAGGAGGAGACAGATGAGACTATCCCCAAGGGTCTCAGGTGGGGTGACGATTAGTCACTTGGTATGATTATTATTTTGAGATTTTGATATATATACCAGCTGTGAGCCGAAGATAGTGAGGTTGTACATAAGAGTTTTTCATATTTTTATCTTATCTTGGCCTACACTCCAAATAAGGTGAGGATGTATCATGAGAGTTTTGAGATTTTTATCTTATACCGGCTGCGTGTCGAAGATGGTGAGGATGTATCATGAGAGTTTTGAGATACTAGTATTTATTTGTATCTATGTATATATGTATTGATACACAAACTCTCCCATTTATATAGTTGATGATGTTTATTGAATGGATGATGTACCTATTTTTTTAATTTCCATTGTTATTGTGTATTTATGGAAAATAGGTGAATTAGGCATGATGGAGTCAAGGTCATGTAGGCATGGTAGATTTAGGTCGATCGGACATGGTAGAGTTAGGTCGGTTAGGCATGGATGAGTTACGTCATTTAGGCATGGATGAGTCACGGTGGGGTCTAGGTGAGTTAGGCATGGTTGAGTCTAGGTCAGTTAGGCATGGTGGAGTTTAGGTCACTTAGGCATGGTTGAGTTTAGGTCATTTAGGCATGGTGGAGTTTAGGTCATTTAGGCATGGTGGATTCTAGGTCATTTAAGCATGGTTTGGTCATGGTGTTGCATTTGATTTAATTTCCAAGTTGTTGTTTGTATGGAAAATAAATGATGATGTATGATATGGTGATGTTATAAAATGGTAGGTATGTATGTTTTTATGATTGTTTAATTTCCAAGTTTTGTGTAAAATGGAAACTAACTAAGGTAGAATGTGAATAGAAAAATGGGGAAAATTGGTTAGGGTAAAGAGTGGTGAGCTAACCTCTAAGGGCCCCATGCCCTCGAAGTGCTACCTACATAGCCCCAAAGAAAAGGGGCCTTAAGCCGATGTAGTTCTCCGTAAGCTAGGGAAGAATATAGTGAAGTAGAGGACGAGTTATTAGGTTTTTGGTATGTATTGAGTCTATGTCATTTAGGCATGGTTGAGTTTAGGTCATTATAGGCGTGGTTAATTTTTAGGTCGATTCGGATTGGTAGTGTTGGTGAAAAAGGAATTCTTAAAAATTTAGGTGTTGATGAGTCCGATCATGTATAGGAGAATCAAAAAGAAATGAAGCGAGGTGAAGGGTAAGAGGTGACTAAAAGATCCTCCTAATTGGAATAACCATAACGAGTCGACAATACCAAATATTGGCTTATGAACGTAAGACCCTAAAGGATTTGCATGATTAACTATGCTAAGATTGAAGAAATTCGCATGATCATGAAATTTTATTTTTGCGGAAAGTCCCTTGAGAAGGTAGGAAATTAGGGTAAAAAGGAATTGAGGAAAAAATTGTTGGTTTTTAGCGTAACTGGTGCAAGACAACATGCCTACTTGGCAAGATACCCAATATCAAAATAGGAAAGTACATGACAAAAGGTTATCATTTTCCTTTTTCTTTTGATAGACCGATCGATGCGGGAAGTCTATGTGGGATGTGTATATTATCTCCTTAGATAGAGAGAAGAGATGTCCCTTTTGAGGGAGTCATCTCTTTTCTAGAAGTTTGACTCAAGGAGTTGAATCCCATTTTACTTTTGAAATTATTTTTCTTTTGGACGTTTAAGTCATGGAAAAGACTATAGAGGGAGATTAGGCTCTTGTTTAGAAGACAAAAACCATAACATGTAGAGGTTAACTATGAAAGAGATGGTTTCAAGTGATGAACGAACATGGGATTCCATCTTGAAAAAGATGAAAAGTATCCATGAAAATCATGCCATGAGTAGAGCCGTGGTACTCATATTGAAGATAAGGCTGAAAGGTGATGGGTAATCACATGATTTTTGTTTAGTCATTGACCACAAGAATAGGTAATATGAAAGGTGAAGGGTGCTCAAGGGATGAGCACGAAATAAACCGAAGGTGATATAGGACTTGATTGATAATAGAATGGTTGAAGATGCAAGACATTGAGGGCATAGGTCGAGTTTAACCAGTGAATACAAGCGATAAGCACTTGATCCATAGGTATGAGTAAAGATATAGGGTCCAAGAAAATTAGGAGCAATTTTCCGCATTTACTTTTATCCTCTTTGGTTACATTATGATTTTCCTTCGGGGAAAAGGTCGGCGACACAGAAAGTTCACTCATGGACATGTTTTTCATAGGCATGTTTGATATGTTTTTGGTAGATTTGGAGATGATCAAAGCATTAAGTCAAAGTTCATCCAATAACTCAATTTGTGCCAAATGATCTGGCGAAATTCATCATCGTTGAGCATTTCTTGGAGTCGATGCGAGAGAGATGGAATCTTGACTTTGAGAGGCAAGGCAACCTCGGTACCGTAGACCGAGAGAAATGTGTGGTAGTTATCAAAGTGCAAATACTAGTATGGTAAGCCCACGTGAAGAAAGGAATGTGCGTATGCCAATCCTTTCCAGTATTATCACTACTTTCATAAGAATTTTGTTTAGGGGTTTATTAGTTGATTTTGCTCGGCTATTTGTTTGTGGGTAGTAAGGTGAACAGAAGCCGAGTTTAATGCCAAAGGCATAACATATTTTTCATAGGTTTTGTTTTTGAAATGTTTTCCATTATCGGTGATGAGACGATGAGGAACACCAAAGTGACAAATAATGTGATGTTTGACGAATTCACAAATTTTCTTGGCTTTTATAGAGATGAGGGGGATTTATTCTACCCATTTAGTGTAGTATTGATGAGCGGTTATAATCCATTGATGGCGTTGTGAATAATGAGGATTGATCTCTCGATAATATCTAAATCCCATTAAGAGAAAGGCCAAAGGTATCATGCGCGACCTGTAAGGCATGACTAGTTGTGTGATGAAGGTTTGTATGCTATTGGAATTTCACACAACATTTGACATAGTCACAATCATGGTTGAGGGTGGGCCAATAATAGCCCAGGTGAAGGATGTATTTAGCGAGCTAAGCCACTGAAGTGACCTCCAAAAATTCCATTGTGAACTTCCTTGATGGTATAAGGAATCTTAGAACTTGTAAGGAATCATAAGAGAATACTATCAAAGCCACGTTTATAAAGAAGACCACCCATGATGACATAGCGAGAGACACTTTTGAGAAAGGTACATTGTCCATTATGAGTAAGATCTAGAGGAAGAATGGAAAGGGAAAGGTAGTATGCAAACTAATTATACCAAAGGTCACGTGGGTTACGTGCAACTGTTCAACAAGGTTGACGTATAAAAATAAATAGGAAGGTGATTACAACCTTTGTACTATGAAAAATATTTTTGATTTGGTAGGTGAAGTGGTATCTAAGAAGCTAGACAGGACACGGTATCTACAAATTTATTACAAGAACGTGGGGTGGTTTGAAGTTAATAACAATCAAAGGTAGTCAAAAGTATGTTGACATGGTGTTTATACTTTTGGAGTATTTTTTACGACACTGGTATATACCATTGAATTGATTTACAACCAATTGAGTCACCAAATATATTAATTAATTTGACATCTAGGATGATGGCAGCTTGGAGGCCTAATACGAGTGCTTCATATTCGATGATGTTGTTAGTGCAATCAAAAATATTTTGAAAGATAATGACATAGGTTCACCATCAAGAGGAATGAGGATAACGCCTGCACCACCCCCACGTTGACATTTGGAACCGTCAAAGAATAAGGTCATTTGGTAAATGGTATCATCCAAAGAGAGGGTAGTAATGGATTCATCGGGAAATCAAAGTTAGAGGATTGATTTCTAGAGAGGGGTGCATCTACAAGTTGGTCAGTGATGGTTTGGCCCTTGATAGATTTTTTATGGATGAATTCGAGGTCCAGGTTGGTGAGAAGCATGAGCCAACATGCAACATGCTAATGTTGGTAGGGTTTGGCATACATGTAATGTAAGGGGTCAATATTGGTGACAACAAAGGTTTTGTGATTGAGTAGGTAATGACGAAGTTTAGTGGCGACAAAAACTAAGGCTAAGCAGAGTTTTTGGCATGGGTGTATCTGGTTTCGTAGTCCAAAAAAACGACTTATGTAATAAACCACTTGCTCCATGTGTTTCTTGTTGCGATGAGTGAGCATGGCACCCAAGGAATGATCAGTAGCGAGAAATGTATAGGTAAAAGGGTTGGTCATCCTTAGGAGGAATGAGCACTGGTGGTTAGAGAAGGTATTATTTTAAGGCATCAAAGGATTTGTGGCATTCATCATCCCATTTGAAGGAGATGTCCTTTTGAGGAGATGATGAAATATTTGGCGATGGTCGAAAGTTATGAAATAAACTGAAAAATAGATTGTAACTTACCTTGCAAACTTTGAAGTTGGCAGAGATTAGTAGGCGGAGGAATTTCAAGAATAGCCTTTACTTTAGTAGGATCAACTTCTATGCCATACAAAGAAATGATGAAACCAAGCAAGATTTCTGAGAGAACAAAAAGACACACTTCTTAGGCTAAATGCAAACACAATACTTGATGAGATGGTCAAAGATGACCTTTAGGACTGTGAGATGTTTGGCCCAACGTTTGGATTTGGCGAGAAGGTCATATACATAATCTTATAATATATGATGCATGATGTCATGGAAGATATAAGTCATAGCCGCTGATATGTAGCACCAACATTTTTAAGGCCAAAAGTATGACTCGATAGCAGAAGGTCCTCTAAGAAGTGATGAAGGAAGTTTGTGTTGATCTTCTAAGGTGAGTAATATTTGGTTATAACTGAGAAACCATCCATGAGTGATAACATCTCATGAACAGTGGTGATATTAACTATCCGGTCAATCCTTGGTAGAGGAAAGTTGTATTTGGGGAAAGCTATGTTGAGGTTGCGGAAATATATGCAAATGTGAAGTCCCCTATTTATTTTTTGACAAAAGCGATGTTAGAAATCCATTGGGGATAGTCAATGGGTAGGATGAAGGAAACCGAGAGAAGGCGCTGAAGTTCTTCTTTGACAAGAAGGGCAATGCGAGGATGCATTTTCCACAGCTTCTGTTTTACGGGTTTGGCTTTAGGAATGGTTACGATATTGTGGACCACAATGTTTGGGTCAATACGGACATATCAGCATAGGACCAAGCAAAAGTGTTGCTATGATCTTAGAGGAAAGAAGTAAAAGCTTCATGTTCAACAACATCTAAAGATTGGCCTATCTTTAGAATGTGTGGGTCATCTGAGTGTTAATATTGACTTCGATGGTTGATTCATTTAACATGGTTTTGCGGCTCGAAGGAAATGACTAGTGAATAAAAAGAATCTTCTGCCAAGGTAGGTGAGGATAGACTCATCATCCACGAAATTGAATGGCATTAATGGATGGTGTATCGTCATCGATCATGTTAGGATATAGGAAGGAATATAAGAGGAACCTTGCCATCATGTTGATAAGTCAAAGGTCCCAAGGAAATGGTGTTTATGAAAAAAAAGTTAGGAGGAATGGATTATGGATCCATCGACTCCGTGGGTGAAGGTGGTGAAGTTGGTAAATGGGGTGAAGAAGGTTTATTATCCTTAATGAGCTCAACACGAGACTTCTTGGAAGATAGTTCGGTAAATATGATACCACTATGGTCTTTGTGTTTATGGGTGGTACACAAGATGACGATATGATAACCTTATTTGTAAAAACCAAAGCCAAATCCTTTCCATGCGCAGCGGTGAAGGAAAGTGTGGGAGAAGTGGCGGTTGGTGAGAGATTAGAGGTTAGATGAAAATGGTTGTGTTTGGGATGGTGGTTTGGGTGAATAGGTGGAAGTATCAAGTCCCCCATACATTAAGTTGGTGTGAAGGTGAGGAAGAACATAAGGTAATACCTCTCCATGTGGTGATCATAGCGAGGATGTTGGTGAACGTTACCATACTATAACAGAGTAAGGAATGTATTGACGTTGTATAAGTGGTACTCCCCTAGAGTGAGATATTGAAAAACACCTTCTAAGGGATCGGTGGTTGGTATGTGGGTAGCGAGGAATAGATGATTTACTAGGTGCTTGGGAAGAAGGGGTATTGGTTGGTTGGGAAGTAGATGGGTTAGTTGCAGAGGTTACGATAGTAGTGGGAATAAAAGAGTTAGGTGTGGGAGAGGTGGCGGAAAAATTGGTGGATGGGGTTATGGGTGAAGGAGAAGTGGCAACGGAAGTGGATGCCTTAACTGGTACAAGGACATCATTAGGTTGGTACAACATGTTACAAGTTTTGAATGGTGACGGGTTAGTTGGGATGGTATAGTTATGTCCTTCATGTTTAAATTTTACACAGTGGTGTAAAGTTAAAGGAACACAACCCATGACATGAATCCAAGGTCAACCAAGAAACAAGTTATATTGGAACTCCCCCTCTAAGACGTAGAACAATTCGGGACAATGCGAGGGCCTACACGAATGTGAAGAATAATGGTGCCAAGGGTGGAAGTGATGGTGTCATTGAAGGAGCGTAACATAACTAGGTTATTATGCATGAAATTTGAAGGGATGTGCATTTTATTATACGTGTGGGAGGATATGATGTTGATGCTAGCACCACCATCAATCATAATGCGCCATACACATATATTATCGATATAGATGGAGATGAAAAGGGCAGGATCAGGGTCATCTGATTGGAGAGGTACAATCTCCTCATCTAGAAAAAATGAGGGCAGCTACTTGATGAGTGGGCATGGGGTAGAAGAAGGAGATGATTTTGTAAGAGAGGCCACGTGGTTAGGGGTGATAATGGAGGCTACTAGTGTGGGGTCATTAGGTAAAACCTTGATGGATTGTAAAACCTCCATGAGGGCTTGTCAATGAGATTCAGAGGTTTGGATGAGATCATAAAAATAATTTTTAGAGGGGATTGGTGTAATTTTTTTATCATTGTACGATGGGTGACCCCATCAAAAATATGGTATGTGGGTCCTCGAATGGTGATTTAGGCGCTGCAGTGCGAGATGATATATTGGGCATGAGATTGGTTGATGGGCTAGTTGCTTTTATTTTCCTTTGTCCTTTTGGGTGCAAGTGGCAACTTGGATCATGTTAATATGAGGGAAAGAGGTAGATGGAGAAGGTATGTCATGAGTAGTATAACAACATGATGGAAAAAAACCTAATGCGGGGTAAGAACCTTGCGAAATGAGTAGGGAAAACTGTAATTTTGGTGGTGGTTAGGCCAACTCTCTAATCTGAGACCATGTTTATCTCAAATTTTTGAGGTGGGTAAAAGGGTTGTGGAGGTGGTGATGCAGGTCGTTGAATAGGTAGTGGGCGAGGATGTATGGTGACAGGTGAAGATGGAATAGGGTCCTCATCAAGAAGATCATCGTCATCAAAATTCACTTCAGGAGGACATAATTGGAGGAGAATGATTTTGAGATCCTTACAACCCTCTACATCATGTCTTGACACATGATGATAGGCACAAATTTTAGTTTCATCAAACCCTTTTGGTTTGGGTTTGAGTGGGTCGTAAGGTCTAAGTGGCGGTAATGTGATGATCGAGGTCTCTAAGAGGTTGGCTAAAATGTTGGCGTAGGACCCTGCCAATGGATCACAGTGTGAAGTGAGTGTGGGTTTGGGTGAAGGTGTGGATGATTATGGTGGAAGAGGTGTTATAGGAGGTGGAATAGGTTTGACCACTTGATTTGGTAGGTGGTACTATCTTAGGTTTTGATGGTATTCATTTTGGTAAAGGTGTGGTAGAAGAAATACCAATGGAAGGGTGTTGTTAGTTTAACTACCTTGCTAGAGGGTAGTGGGTTCTTGTATTTGGATTGCACTTTCTTGGGTAAAGGTGAGGTGAGAGTACCACAATGCGAGAAGGTAATGCAGATGGTGGAAGAGGGACGGGTTTCCCATAGGGACAATGGAGGTGTGGTGAAATTGGTTGGTGGAGGCTGGGTGGAATGTATGGATTGAATTCGCATAGGAAATGTTGGGGTTATGGTAGTTGGTGGAGGTATAGGTGGTAAGAAATGTACGGGTGAGGGCGAGGGTGTTTTTGTGTAGGTAAATTAGGTATAACAAAGGATCATGATGAAGTAGTAGGTTTCTTAGATTTTTATTTTCCTTGGGTAGGGGGTTGTTTGGCCAAGGTTGATGGGTGAGGTCCTAGGATGGATAGAAGGGGAGAAGGTGACAAAGGTGTGGTAGGTGAGACTGGTGTATGTGGCCTAGAAGGTTGGGTCTTCCTTTTAGGTGGAGGAATAATTTTGGTGCAGGTTTGGGAAGACATGGCTAAATCCAATTTGACAGTGGATGGGTAAGGCTTGACGTCGACATGACACCCAAGGTAGTGATGGGTCTAGATATGGATGAAGATGTAGGTTTGGGTAGGTTCTTAGGCATATGAATGGTTTTAGTCATGGGTAAAGGTTCAAATGTAGGTAAAGGTGATGAAGAAGAATCCATTTCGACAGGCATGGTTAGATTTGATCTCGGTCCTTGAAAATACCTTTGGATAGATTATGGAGGTATTTGTAGGAAACATTTGCATTTGATTCAAAAGGGGAGCCGAAGATGTCCCCAAAGCATGGAATTATCAATGTAATCCAAGCGATCGAGCCAGTCGTGAAAATGACATTGTTGTAAGAGGAGATGCAATTGGTTTAGTGGCAATCCCTATAAAATATGTTTGTGAGACATGGAATTGGTTAGCCTTGGACTCTATGGGTAAAAGAGTCGAGACCAGATCAACGAGGATCTTGGAATGCTAATGGGGTATTGTCCCCAACAGTAGTGGCATGTCTAAAGGATCTCCCATGGGTAGGAGAGGATGTAGGTGGGGTGAGGTAGACTTCTCTCTTGCTAGAGGAGAAAGTGATTACGATTCTCTTATGGGTGGGAGAGTTAATACTATTGATTGTTCGGCAGGTTCCGAGGTAGATAGTGAAATGAAATCAGCAAAAATTGTGGACTCCTTCATGGGTGAAGGGGGAGATGAAGGGGACTCTCTCGGGGGTGGAGGAGTGGATGAGGCATGCTCCTCTGTGGGTAGAGGATCTCGTGATAGAATTTCCTCAATAGATGGAATAGGTGGAAATTGAGGAACAACTGGTACGATATCAAAAATAGCATGAAATTCATGGACATTGATATTGTTAGTTGACGGTTCACCATTTTTATTAGATGATGGTATATGGTTAGGGAATGAATTCTTAAAGATATGTAAGTTTTGATTTTTTGGTGTGTTTAGGTTGTCCAAGATGAGATCTCCATTATCTAACATTTCCTAGATAATGTTCTTAAAAGTTATGAAATTACCATCACTATGGCCTTTGATGCGATGATAATTACAATAGTCATGTTCCTTATACCATGCGGGCATAGGAAAAGCAGGATCAAAACTAGTATGAGGTTTTATGGGGGTAGTGTAATGGCTCCAACTTTAAGAAGCTTTTCTAAGATTGAAGAATAGGGCTCTCCAATTAGAGTGTACTTTTGTTGTTCTCATTGGAATTGAAAAGTCTAAATGGGAGAAAGATTGGAGGAAGGTTTGGATTGATTAGATGGATGGGATGGACCAGATTTGAGAACTACCATGTTGGTAGATCCTTTGGCTTTTGGATAATTATTTTAGGGCTTTGAAGACGAAGAGGTGTCATTTGATTTGAACGTGGCATTTTTATTTCGCAATTGGATTTTATTTTCTTCAATGACACGAATCTCAACTTTTTCACCATGGTAAATGCTTCGTCGAAGGTACGGAAGGTTTGTACCTACAGAGTTGGTGAGATGTATCTAGCACAAGATCTAGTGAACAAATCTATAATCTCAACTTGAGGTAACTGGAATGTTAATTGGTTGATAAGAATTCACCAACGAGCAACGAAATCGTGATAGATTCATCGTCATACTATTGTGTTGAGTATAGGTCAATCATGGTGAATTTTTGATGACATTTATTGAGAAGTGGTCCAAGAATGCTTGAGTCACTTGGTTAAAGGAGTATATGGAATGTTTGGGTAAACCACTATACCAATCTAAGGCAGGTCTTATCAAGGACATGGGGAATGTCCGTAGGAGTAGATATTGTCATGGGAAATTATATAGCACCCATGTTTGAATGACCACAAGTGTTTTTGTGGGTCTTATTTACTATTGAAACAGATTGAACTTGGGAATTTATGAATGTACATGGTATGGGTGAATGGGGATAGCTGGATGAATAGGCTCATTACAAATTTTTCATAAGTTAAGGAGTTACAAGAGCTAAAAATTGATGCTTCTAATGTTTGCATCTTTTCCATCATCATCCTAATGAGGTCATTAGTGGGTTGTGAGGAATGGCGCCTCTATAGTAAAGGGAGGTTGATGATGGGTGTATGATGTGGATGACATCCCAGTATATGGGGGTGCCAAATATGAAAACTGTGAAGGGGGAATAGATGTGGGTGGAAGATATCCTAAATAAGTGATAGATGAGATTGGGGGTTATTGGTGATGTGCATAAATAGGTGGGGTAGTCATAACGAATCTCATAGTAATTGGTAGTAGAGACTGTGGGATGGAAAGGATGAGGTTTTGGAATGGGGTGTGGGTTGCCATGACACCATGGGTGGTTGTGATGTAACTGGTACATATGAGGTAAAGGGTGCAAATGGGGCCATGCTTAAGGTGGTTGGTGAAGGGATGGTTGACACCATGGGTGTGATAGATGTCATTAGTGCAATAGTTATAGTGGATGTGGGGTCAGTTGAGATACCACAGGGGATAAGGTGGATGAAGGACATCTTTGAGCTAGTGGTAGCTGACGTAGAAGTGGGGGCAAGGGTAGGAGGGATAGACATGGGCATGTTGTATATCAACTTTCTGAGGAGTCCCAGGTGGAGGAATGGGAAAGGTAGTCTTTGCATGGTAGTGGGATTCTAGTAAAGGAGTCTTGTGAACTCCTTATCACCGGTACTAATGGTGACGGGCTTAGTTAGGTCCATAGGTGATAAGATAGAAAGCGGTGATGGGCTAGGTGGAAGTGGTTAAAGGCTAACGTGAAACAAAAAGGTGTTGGTTTTGACTATGAGTCGAACCATGTGGATTAGTGTAGACCCCATAAATTGTACTTTGTAAATAACATAGAAAACAATAGAAATGGAGAAGGATAGATATTGGGAGGTGAACTTGGTCGGTTTCATAATTAAAAATCAAAACATAGGGACCGAAAATGGTTTAAATAAGTGATGACGGTTAAAGGGTAAGCGATGATAGTTACCATAACCGATCTTTAGTTCTTGTGGGAAATCAACAGTTCTAGAAAATGAGGCCAAAAGCGATGAAAATGGAATGAGGAAGCGTAGATGATAGTGTAGACACCAAAATTGGGTCACACTCCCCTTGGTCCCTTGTCAAATAATCAGCTCAAGCATACTCATCTAACCATGGCCCCTTCCACCCCACATTACCATTAATTTAATTAAATTAATATATATCCTCACAATATTTAATATCTAATTACCTTAATTTCTACCTAGACACCTCATCTAAACCTATTCTTGGCATGTTTCCATAACCAACAATAACTAAGTCTTACTTGCCTTAATGAGCTAAGATTTTGTCTAACCCTAAAATCAATCCCTAAAATCTCTCTAACCACATTCCCGCTCATTAGAAGGGAATTTTCATTCTAATCCACGAGAATAAAATAATTGGGCCCAAGAAATTAGAAAGATCTTCCCATTTTAGTAAACCTAGGAATCCCACCTTAACCGATGTTGGTCACCCCTAAACTGACACCGGTCAACCCGGAACCATCGTTGGTTACCATTTATTCACCCAAACAACCTTGTTTTTGGGTTGGCACATTCTGAGAGCAAGAAAAGGAGATCAGAGCTGCATGCAAGAAAAACCAACATCCTTTCATGTATCTAGACATCCAGAGCCATCACTAGGACAGATATTGAAGCATTGCACCCACGGAATCATTCTGGGAATCATTGCTAAGATATCCAACACTATTCTTCTGATCAACAACCACCTCCATTCAACCATCAAAATATGCATCATAGTAAGTACATCTCTACCAACATTGTCTATTTCAGCATAGTTAACTTTTTCATTCCTGTCATTAGTTTATACTTTGCATGTTCATTCTTCCATTTCTTAATAGCTTGTAATCTCACCATTTCCCTTACCCACACCACCAAATCGCCATTCGACCTAATATCTATTTCTGAGTGTACTTGAGATCTCCACAGACCTTCTCATCCACTCTCCCAACCTCATTTGACCTCAGATCAGCCTCTGCCATTTAATCTATTTGAGTTTCTTTTACCTCGACCATACCGATGCCGGTTATCCGCAACCATCATCAGGTTCTACCTAAACCGACATCGGTCATACCCAACCAACGTCGGTCTCTGTGTTTTATACCTTGACCAAGAACAGACCCAACAATCACCCTACCAGTTGACCTAAATAACCCTAGAATCAGACCCGACTAGTCCCAGTACCTTGACAGACACCTCATCTCTCAGATCCAACTATAGCCTAGCCTGTTGTGATTGGATTTGCTTATTGTACTTGAATGAAATACCTAAATCATATCAACTACAATAGGAATTTTTTTTCTCACATTAATTTGTTTTAAACAGTGGATTGACAACCATCTAGGGAGTATCACACTTCCCGAGAACTAGCATATGCTAGGCAGTCCACTGTCATATATCATTTAACTATCCTCTTGTGGTCTTGTTTTCTATTACAGGTAGTTCCTCCTAGCCAAAAGGAAGCTCTCACATTCATCTGTGGATCAAGAAGTCAGAACACACACAACAACCATCAATCGACCAACATTTAATAGGTATTACTCCTTAGCCCTTACCCTTATCTGTTTGGTCATTTCAAAAAGATAAAGAAAATGGTGAAACATTTTGGCATGCCCAGTGGGACCCATCAAGGGTTCGTTTGCATTTATTCTTTCTGGGTGAAATTTGTGTGTTTGTTTCCCTTCGAAAAGCTTCCACATTAATTTTCTTCTTTGGAAATCATTCTCCTTCTTTCTATTGTCTAAAAAAAAGAAACAATCGTATTTTTGGTGCTTTAAAAAGAACACATCTTCCTTTATTTTGTATTGCATTAGTGAAATAGCATCCCTCTTCCTGTTCATCACTTGCTACATCGAATATCACACTTTGATTTGGGTTTAAAACACTTGCATTACATTCTGATTTGTTACATTATTAGCTCACATTAAAATTGAGGGCAACCTATATGTTGGAAGTCATGACCAACTGATGGTTGACACAAAGAATCGTAGAAAGCAAATTTTTCTCTCTTTGTGTCTTACCAAACTTTCACAAAATAAAAATATACACATCTTTCTTAAACAAAATCTTACCCAGAAACATCTATCGGTGATCACACGATCCGAGTTGGCAGTACTCCCCATCTTGTTTCCTCTGTCCAAGTCATCATTTAAGAGGATGGCCCCCCCCACCATAACATACCTAAAACCTCTCCTTTTAGATATCCTTCTTCGTAGGATGCCTTCCCAACCAAAAATTCTGTTCTAAATACACACAGTCAGTCCTAAATAAAATAATCTAAACAAATATAAGAAAAACACTATTAGGGTTGTGATTTCTCTTAGCATTCTTCTTAGTTTGTGTTTTGAGATGTGAGACTATGACTCTCCATTTTTTTCTTCCTTTCACCCTCCACCATCATAGTTAGAGTATTATGACTTTGTTCTGAGTGTGTTAGGGCCCCATATCCTCATTCTCAAGTTTTTGAGTTTGATTCTTCACTTAATTTAACTCACAAAACCAATTTTCTTCATTTATATCTAATTTCATAGTCATTGACATCTGTCCAATGACCATCGCTTGATTCACATATGACTGTCGTCGGTTAAACCCTAACCGGTGTTGGCTTCTAGCTTTCTAGTTACTTTACCTAGAATAGCCTTCATCACTGTTTCTATTTTGTTTTTGGCCCTCAAGGTATCATCATATTTCTCCCCTGTTGATACCTACTATCATACATAGTTTTCACAAGTACACATCCCACATTCATGTCGGTTGATATACAACATGCTTGTATCCATCTCTCCTACCCTTATTCGGATGCTACATCAGCCCCTAATAATGTGGATTTACCCTCACCCTCTTCACCCCGGTAGTTTCACGCACTAGGCCCCATACCCGACATGACCGCTACATCCGCAGTTTCACTGCGTGTCATTGTATCTATTGTCTCCTCGTCAACCACCTGGACCATAGCATAATTCACACCCATTATCTCACAAATACCCATTGAAAAAAACCACCCATGGTATTGGTGACCCCTACTCCATTCCAGGAATATTTTCCTCTCCATCCTGCAAACACTTGCCCCCAATCACTACCAAAGTCACGGCACGACCATCCCACCTACATACACCTACTATCAACAACCGCCTATCTCGTCTGTCACCCATTATGGATATGTGTCTTCTATGTCGGATCCTTATTCTCAACCTCCCTATTAGGTGTAATATCCACCCCCTTATGCCACAAGAGGTGTCCCTCCATCACAACCTACCAATGACCTCATCAAGTTGATGATGCAAAATATGCAGACACTAGCATATTTGGTTTCGCTCACACAATTCCCTCAGCTATGATGAAATTTTTAATGAGCCTATTCACCCGTCCATTCTTATTCAAACATACCCTATACATTGGGAAATGCCAAAATTCAACCACTTCAATAGCAAAGAAGATCCATAACAACATTTACGGTCCTTTGAACATGGGTGTTACCTGATTTTCCACGATGACGCTTTAGTTTTGAGGACTTTCCCAATGTCCCTAACATGACTGTGTTGGTGGTATAGTGGATTACTAAGACACTCCATTTACTTGTTTAATCAAGTAGCCCAAGCCTTCCTAGATCACTTTTCCATCAACATTGTTAAGAAGGTTACCATGATTGATCTTTATTCCACATGACAATATGACGATGAGTCTATCGCTGACTTTGTTTCTTGCTAGCGCAACCTCATTAACCAGCTCACATTACAATTACCTCAAACCGAGATTATAGAACTATTTACTCGGGAATGTGCTAGACACATCTCACCAACCCTACAGGTGCAAACTTTTTGCACTTTCAATGAGGCATTCACCATGGCACAAAAATTGGAAATTTGTGCTATCAAAGAAAAGAAGATTCAACTTTGTAACAAGAACATTGTGTTCAAATCAAATGATACTTCTTTTTCTTTGAAACCCCAAAACAACTATTCAAAGCCCAAAGGGTCTGCTAATGCCATAGTTCTCAAATTTGGTCCCCCTCATCAATCAAACCAGCCAAATCTCCTTCTAATCTCTCCCTCATCCAAGCTTTCCAGTTCAGATGAGAACAATGGAAGTACACTTCCATAGGAGAATATTATTCTTCCATTTTGGAAAATCTTGTTAAGGCTAGTGCCATTACCCTTCCACCTATAAAACCACATACTGGTTTTGATCTTGAGTGACCCATGCCCGCATGGTATAAGGAACATGAATTTTACAACTATCATCATGTCAAAGGTCACAACGATAATAACTGCATCACCTTCAAGAATATCGTCCAAGAAATGATAGAAAATGGAGATCTAGTCTTGGATAGCCCGAATGCACCCGCTAACCAAAACTTGCATATCTTCAAGAATCCATTCCCTAATCATGCCCCATCTTCCAACCAAGCTGGTGATACCTCAAACAATGATAGCAATGTCTGCAAGGTCCACGCTATTTTCAATGATATACCAGTTGCTTCCCAATTGCCTCATGTTCCTTCCATAGATGAAATCTTAGCCCATGCTCCCCTACCTACACCAAAACCTATTTCATCTAATCTTCTACCCACAGAGGAACCCCCTTCATCTTCCCCTTCACCTGTAGAAGAGCCTATAATAAGAACGCCACCTTTGACCCCTCTCTACTTATAGAAGATGTAGGTTCACCACCTACATCAACACAAGGAGAGTGCACTTTGGCTGGCCCATCCTCTCCTCTACACATAGAGGATCCTATCGAAGTACCAGTGTCTTTTGATGACCCTTCACCATCATACCTTCAAGATCTTGTTGATATACTTTTGGCTCTCTTACCCACAGAGTCCGAGGCTAGCCATTTCCTTGTATCTCAAACACATTTTACAGGGATTGCCACTCAATCCACGTCGTCCCCACTTACACCATTACCATTCTCGTGCTTGGGACGATCACCTGGACTATGTCGATAGAGCCTTACTTTGGGGACACCTTCTACTTCATGTTTCAACACAAATATAGTTTTCACTCGCTAACACCTCCACTATCTATCCAAAAGTGTTTCGAGCTACCAAATCGAACACAACCACAACTATTGCAATACCTTCCACGGAACCATTCATGGCCCAACTCGACCTTTTCCTATAACCCAAGATGCATCTTCACCCAAACCCACACCTATATAATCACTCTTACCTAAACCTATCACTACCTTAGGGGTCATACCGACACCTAGCCTTATTCACCCACCCATCAAATTAGATTTAGCCACATCTTCCAAAACTAACACTAAATTTAACCTTGCCCCTAAAAAGAAGGTCCAACTTTCTAGACCTCATACACCAACCTCACCTACCATGCCCTTATCACCTTTACCCCTTCCGTCCATACTAGGACCTCACCCTCGACCCGGCCAAGAAACCCCTACCCACGGTAAACATAGAACGCAACAACCCATTTCCCCATCACATACCTCTAATATACCCAAGCGACCCACACAACCTCCACCCTCACTTGTAACCTTCTTACCACCCATACCTCCAATACCATCAATAACTTCTTCACTACTCATGACACTTCCTTCTCTTTCACTCACGCCTCCTACCCAACCCACACCACCTACCTCCATAGCACCTTGGTTACCCCCATGGGTAACCCACCCTCTTCCACCATCTTATTTTCCCTCCACATATTGTGTGCTCGTATCACCTTTACCCAAAAATATGTAACCTAAAGCTAAAAATCCGCTACCCTCCAATAAGGTAGTTAAACCAACCACAACTTCCATTGCCAATTCATCTACCATGCCCCTACCCAAGCAGATATGACCAACACCTAAGACCACACCACACACCAAACTAGTAGCCCAACATACTCCCCCTCTTGTAAAGAATCTTCCTCCATAGTCAGCCGCACCTATACCCAAACCCACATTCACCTCCCATTGTGATCCATTAGCAGGGTCCTATGCTAAAATCCTAACCAATCTCCTTGAAACTTATGTCATTTTATTACCACCTCTTAGACCTTACGACCCACTCAAACCCAAACCAAAAGGGTTTGATGAAACCAAAATTTATGCCTACCATTGTGTGTCAGGACACAATGTAGAGAACTGTAAGGCATTAAAAACCACTCTTGTCTAATTGTGTGCTCCTGAAGAAAACTTTGAAAATGATGATCTTCTTGATGAGGAACCCATTTCACCTTCACCAATTTCCACAGATCTTCCCTCATTTCCTACTCAGTGACCAAAATCTCCACCCTCACAACTCTTTAATCCATCCCCGAGATTTGAAATTAACATGGTTTGCATAAGAGAGTTGGCCAAACCACCACCCAAATGCCAATGTGCCCTACTCATCTCACAAGGCTCGTATCCACCACTAGGGTTTTGTCCCTCTTGCTGCTATACCTTCCATGACACACCCTCTTCATCCACCTCCCCTCAGATTAACATGATCAACATTGCCACCCGTGCTCAGAAAGATAAAGGAAAGGAGAAAGCAAGTGGCCCATCAACCAACCCGATACCCAACATACCGGCCGCACCCATACCCAAAGTCACCATTCGAGGTCCTGCATATCCTATTTCTGATGGCGTCACACATCGTACAATGCTAAAACAACTACACCAATCCCCCTCAAAATGTCTTTATATGACCTCGTCCAAACCTCGAGTCACATTATCAAGCCCTCATGGAGGTCCTTCAATCTATTGAAGTCTTACCAAATGACCCCACACACGTAGCCTCCATCATTACCCCTCACCATGTGGCATCTCTCACTAGGTCTTCGCCTTCCTCTACACCTCCACCCACTTGCCAAGTGGCCGCCCTTAGCTTTGCAGATGAAGAGATCACTCCCTTCTAGTTTGATGACCCCAACCCTACTCTTTTCATCTCTATCTTTATCGATAATATACGCATACGACGTGTTATGATCGATGGTGGTGCTAGTATTAACATCATCTCCTCCCATGCATACGACCAAATGCAAATACCTACCAATTACATGCATGGTAACCTGTTATGTTGCATTCCTTCAATGATTCCATGACCTCTACACTAGGTACCATTGTACTCCATGTCTGCGTAGGTCCCCGCACCATCCCAAAATTTATCTATGTCCTGAAGGGGAGTTCAAGATAACTTGCGCTTGGTGACCTTGGATCCATGCTATGGGTTGTGTCCTTTAAAGTTACATCAATGCCTCAAATTTGAACATAAGGGACATAATTACACCATCCCCTACGACCCCTCACCTTTCAAGACCTGTAACATTCTATATCAACCCAATGATGTGCTTATACCGGTCAAGGCATCCGCCACTACAACCACTTAACCCTCACCCACGACCCCATCCAAAAAAATTCCACTACTTGCTTTGTGTCTAACCTTGCTATCCCCACTGCAGCTTGTAGCCTCTACCATCGGCACCCCTAATTCCACTTCATCTAGCGAGCCATCCATACCCACTACCCACATACCAACTAATGATCCCTTAGAAGGTGTTTTTCAATGCTTCACTCTGGGAATACCCGCTATACAATATTGATACCTTCCTCACCCCACAAGAGTATGGAAATCTCACGTCAACACCCCAGTTATGACATTCGTATCGTTGACGTTTTCCTTATCGCCATCCCGACTTCACACCAATATAAAGTATGGGGGACTTGATATGGCCACCTATAAACCCAAACCTCCATCCCAAACCCAACCATTTTCATTTGACCTACACTCCCTCACTAACCATTGTTTCGCTCACACTTTCCTCCACTAGTGCGCATGGAAAGGATTTGGCTTCGGTTTTTATGAACAAGGCCACCACATTGTCATCTCTTGTACCTCCCATAAACACAATGACCATAATGGCATTGATTTTGATGCTTCATCCTCTAAGAAGGTTTGCATCAACCTTATCTGGATGAGAAATCTTCCCCCTCTCATTCACCCACATTACCATCCTCACCACGAGTCCATAGATCCTGAATCTATACCTCCTAACTTTTTTTTTTTTTCATAAACACCATTTCCCTAGGACCGCTAACCTATCAACACGATGGAAAGGCTCCCTCTTCTCTCCCATTCCTGTATCCTGACATGATCGATGATGATACGCCTTTAATTAACATTGTTCAATGTCAGGATGATGAGTCCATCCTCACCTACCTTGGTGCAGAAGACTCTTATATTCACCGGTCGTTACCCTCTGAGACACAAACCATGTTGAACGAATCAACCATCGAAATAAACATTAATACTTAGGATGACCCACACATTCTAAAGATCGGCCAATCCTTAGATGCTACTGAATAGGAAGCCTTCACCTCTTTCCTTCAAGACCATAGAAATGCATTTTCTTGGTCCTATGCCGATATGCCTAGTATCGACCCAAAAATCATGGTTCACAACATCGTAACCATTCCCGATGCCAAACATATCAAACAAAATCTACGAGAAAAATGCATCCTCGCATTACTCTTATGGTAAAGAAGAGCTTTAATGGCTTGTCTTGGTTTCCTTCATTCTACTCATTGATTATCCCCAATGGATTTCTAACATTTTTCATGTCACGAAAGTGACAGGGGACTCTACATTTGCATGGATTTCCATGACCTCAACCTCGCATGTCCCAAAGATGACTTCCTAATACTAGGAATTGACCAACTAATTGATCTCACCACTAGCCATGAAATGTTATCTCTCATAAAAGGTTTCTCGGGATACAATAAAATATTACTAGCTTCGAGGATCAACACAACATTTCTTTCATCACCCCTTGGGAACTTTTGCTATCGAGTCATGCCCTTCGGCATCAAAAATTTGAGTGCTACATATCGGTGAGCCATGACTTAAATCTTCCATGACATCATGCATCGCATATTGGAGGATTATGTAGATGATCTGCTTGCCAAATCCAAGCATCAAACCAAACACCTACCCATTATTAAGGTCATCTTTGACTATCTCATCAAGTATTGTGTTTGAATTCAACCAAAAAAGTGTGTCTTTAGTACTTTCTGGGAAACTCCTAGGTTTCATCATTTCTTTGCATGACATAGAAGTTAATCCTACTAAAGTCAAGGTTATCCTTGACATGCCGCCACCCACTAATCTCTATCAACTTTGACCTACAAGGAAAGTCTGTAATCAATTCATTGTTTTATCCCCGACTTTTCGACGGATCATCAACCATTCCATCATCTTCTCAAGAAAGATGTTTCATTCAAATGGGATAATTAATGTCATAAAGCCTTTGAAGCCTTAAAACAAGACCTCCTTCAACCACCGGTGCTCATTCCTTCTAAGGATGACCAGCCCTTCTACCTTTATATTTCTCACTCATCGACCATTCTCTAGTGCAATGCACACTCATTGCGATGACCAAAACCGAGAGAAAATGGTTTATTACATAAGTTGTACCCTCCTTGACTACGAAACTAGACATAACCACGCTAAAAACTTTGCCTAGCCTTAGTTTTCGTCACCACCAAACTCGCCATTACCTACTCAACCACAAAACCTTTGTCATTACTAATACTAACCCATTACACTACATGTATGCCAAACCTTATCAAAATCAACATGCCGCATGTTGGCTTATGCTTATGGGCAGACCTTGACCTTGAATTCATCCATAAAAATTCCATCAAGGGCCAAACTATCACCAAACAACTGACCAAAACACCTATTTCTAAGAATCAACCTCTAACTTTGAATTTCTAGATGAGTCTATAGCTACCCTTTCCTGACGAACCCACCGACCAAATGAAACTCTTTTTCTATGGCTCTAAGTGTCAACGTGGGGGTGGGGCTGGTGTTATCCTCATTCTCGCTTGATGGTGAACCTATGCCTTTGTATTTTAAACTTGATTTTGATTGTACAAATAATATTTCTAAATACGAAGCACTCGTATTGGGTCTCCTGCTACTTATGCCTTAGATGTTAAGTCAATAAAAATCTTTGGTGATTCTCGGTTGGTCATAAACCAAGTCAACAGTATATACCGGTTTCAGTAATGAGATACTTCAAAAGTATAAGCATCACGTGGACATACTTTGACCACCTTTGATTGTTACACACTTCAAACCACCCCACGTTCTACCAATAAATTTACTGAGATACCATGGCACGCTTGGCTTCTCGAGATACCTACTTCGCCCATCGACTCTAAAATCTTTTCACTATACAAAGGCTACAATCACCATCTTATTTACCTCGTGAGGTCTACTCTATTAGAACTACTTCCCCTGACCCATGTGACCTTTGGTATAAGCAATATGCAGACTATCTTTCCCTTTCCGTTTTGCCCATCGATCTTACTTGTAATGGACAACTTGCCTTTCTTAAAAGTGTCTCCGTTATATCATCATGGGTGGTCTTCTATACAAACGTGGTTTCGACAACATTCTCTTACGCTGCCTTACAAGTTCTGAAATTCCCTACACCATTAAGGAAGTCCATGATGGAATTTTTGGAGGTCACTTTAGTGGTCTCACTGTCGCAAAACACATTCTTCACCTAGGCTACTACTCTTGGTCGAAGCCCTAAACCGTGATGTTGTGATTATGTCAAATGTTGTATAAAATGCTAGCAACATGGTAATCTCCATCACACCCATAGTCATGCCTTACAGGTCACGTGAGACCTTTGGCCTTTTCTCAATGGGTTTTGGATCTTGTTAGTGAGATCAACCCCTTTATTAACAATGCCACCAATGGGTCATAACCGCTACTTGAATGTTACACTAAATGGGTAGAAGCCATTCCCCTCATTTCCACCCAATCCAAGAAAATATGTGAATTCATCAACCATCACCTCATCTGTCGCTTTGGTGTCCCTCACCGCATTATCACAGATAATGAGAAAACAATTCAAAAACAAAACCCTACGGAAACTATGCAATGCTTTTGGCATCCAACCTAGTTTCTCATCACCTTATTACCCTCAAACCAATGATCAAGTCAAATCAACCAATAAAACCTTGAACAAAATTCTTATGAAGGTAGTCAATGATACCTTGGGAAGGATTGGCATACGCACATTCCTTTCACCTTGTGGGATTATTGCACTAGTATTCACACTTCGACTACTGCCACCCCCTTTCTCTGGTCTATGGTACTAAGGCTGTCTTACCTCTCAAATTCTAGATTCCATCCCTCTGCATCTCACTACAAGACATGCTCAACAACAATAAATTTTTCTAGGAGCATTTGGCGAACTTGAATTATTATATGAATGTCATCTCAACGATCTCGACCATCTCCAAATCTACCAAAAACATATCAAACGTGCCTATGAAAAACATGTTCATGAACAAACCTTTCAAGTCGGTGATCTCATCCTGAAGCAAAATCAACATGTAACCAAAGAGGAGAAAAGTAAACGGGAAAATTTTCTCCTAATTGGATTGGGCCCTATATCTTTACCCATGCCTATGGATTAGATGTTTATTGTTTGTCTTCACTCGAAGGTAAACCCAAACTTGAGCACCCTAATGCCTCGACATCTTTGAACATTTTATTATTAATATCAAGTCTTATATCACTTTCTATCAATTGATCGCTCATCCATTGAGCACTTGTTTACCTTCCATATTACCCATTTGAGGATCCACAACTAAACAAGAATCATGTGATTACCCGTCACCTTGTAGCCTTATCTTAAATATGAGTACCATGTCTCTGCTCATAGCATGATTCTCATGGATACTTTTCATCTTCTTCAAGATGGAATCCCATGGTTACTCATCACTCAAAACCACCTCTTTCACTGATTAATCTTTGTGTACTATGATCTTGTCTTCTAAAATAAGAACCTAATCATCCTCTATAGTCTTGTCCATGACTTAAACATCTAAAAATAAAAAGGGATACAACTCCTTGAGTCAAACTTCCAGAAAAAGATGACTCCCTCAAAAGGGACATCTCTTCTTTATATTCTACCACTATCAATAGACTTCTCCCTTGAAGGATAGCTATATACAGTCATTACAAAAATATAATAACTATTCAGAAGCTTCCTACATCGATCAGCTTCATGAAGACCTCAAGGAGATAATATACCCATCCCATATAGACTTCCTACATTGATCAGTC
The DNA here is from genome assembly GCA_018340775.1 of Taxus wallichiana var. yunnanensis. Classification (NCBI taxonomy): domain Eukaryota; kingdom Viridiplantae; phylum Streptophyta; class Pinopsida; order Cupressales; family Taxaceae; genus Taxus; species Taxus wallichiana. The sequence continues at coordinate 125,793,709 of CM031241.1, forward strand.
TATTAAACTCAAAAAATAAAGAAAAGATGAAATTTTTGTCATGGGTGGCCATTTTTAGACTATGGGTTTCTTATTCCAAAATACATGTTGTCGTACACTAAGTTACGCTAAACCTCCCATTCTCACCTCCTTGCCTTTTTCACCTAAATTCCTTGTTACTCAAGGGACTTACCGCAAACCGACATTTTGTGATCATGTGACTTTTCTTCACCCTTAGAATAGTCCATTATGCAAGGCTGTGGGGTCTTACATTCATAAGCCCATTTGGGGTATGGTAGACTCATTCGAGGTTCTTATCAATCGGGTAGCTCGTTTACCACCTCTTACCATTCACCTTCCTCATTACTTATTGATTATCTTATACGGGACTAGGTCCTTCGACACCTGTATTTAAAAATCACTCAACCATGCCTACAACCTAAACTCAATCATGCCTATGACCTACATTCACCCGTTCCTAACACCTATTAATCCATTCCTCTACTTCATCATAATCTTCCCTAGCTCATGGGTGAACTACATCGGCTCGAGGTCCATTTTAAATCAGGGACTATGTAGGTAGCACTTCGAGGGCATGGGGCCCTTGGAGGTTAGCTCGGCCACTCTCTACCCTAACCAATTCCCTCTGCCCCTTTCCTATTCACATTCTACCCTTGTTAGTTTCCTTTTATATCAATAATTGGAAATTAAATCACACAAACAACAAATTGCTTAACATCTTTACCATCATCACTCATACATTCATTTCATCTTGTCTATAATTTCTTTACCATAATCATACATTTTCCTACAAAACATCTTAACACAATCCACATCATCATTAATTGCACAAATTAATGAATTAGAAACTCAACCATACCTAAACCAACCTAACTCAACCATGCCTAAACCAACCTAACTCAACAATACCTACAACCTAAACTCAATCATGCCTAAGTCAACCTGACTCCATCCATGCCTATGACCTAAATCCATCATGCCTACATGACCTTGACTCTAGCATGCCTAACCCACTTGATTTCACACACACACACACACACACACACACACACACACACAATATATATATATATATATATATATATATATATATATATATAACAATGAAAATTAAAACATGTACACCATCCATACTATAAACACCATCATCTATAGATCGAGATAGTCTCAGTATAAAATACATATGAGAATATATCCCAATAATAATCACAATAATCTCAAATCACTCGAGATACATCCTCACCATATTCGTACGGAGGCCGGTATAATCAAAATCATCTCAAAACCCTCATGTACATCCTCACCATCTTTCTCGCACGTAGGTTGGTATATATCAAAAATAAACAACTACAAAAAATAGGAGGTACATACACCTATCGTGCATCACCATGCTGGATATCATCCATACTCGTCTCACTGTCTCCTCCTCCTCCTCTACCCACGCCGACTGTGATGTCGGTTATACCTACACCGACATTGGTCTTGTTCCCTAGAACATTGTGGTCGATTATACCTAGACCTACATCAGTTGTGTGACTAAAAAAACCGTGGCTTGGTTTACCTAGACCATCAGCATTTCATATGACCGGCATTGGTTACCCATCATGCTCCTATCAACTACCCTTTCCCCATTTCTGACCCAACTTAACCAACCCAACCACTATTTGGCCTTACCCACCCTTATCGCAACCTACCTCCAAGCCTACATTACCTATACCTGTCTTTAATTACATTTAGGGACTTGTTATTTTACCCATACCTCAGCCCTACCCATGCCATGACCTAGCTACTTGGACCTAGAACATTGTTAGTGACTTGTGAACTCATGTGCTCGCTATACCTTGCGACACTGTTACCCGTGTTGTTTGACCTAATGACCTTACCTTTTATCTTGTCGTGCTGGTTATCCCGACCTAACCTTTGGTGTACCAGAACATACCTAAACGTTCTGCGCACTTGACCTGTGAAGTGTACGCACCATATCCTATACCTTGGATACCGAAATCACCTCAACCTTGTTTGGATAAACCTATTGACCTTAGATGATGTAGAGTTTGCATGCTCTTCAACCTGGTACCATGTTGCAGTTTATACATGTGCGTGCATTTGACTGTTGCTACCTTTGACCTTGGCCCATTACCTAGATTACCCAATTGGACCTTTACCCCATTACCCCCATTGTCCACCTTCCTCTTCATCACATTCACCTTTTATCAAACCACTCACCGATTCTGTCTTCTACCACATCAGTTCCTAGTTTGAGGGGGATCACCTTCACCCACACATGGGGCAACCACATCTTATTTTTGTCATCTTTACTTACCAATACAAGCTATGCAACAAAAGGGGCAAAATGTAGACACCAAAATTGGGTCACACTCCCCTTGGTCCCTTGTCAAATAACTAGCTCAAGCATACTCATCTAACCATGGCCCCTTCCACCCCACATCACCATTAATTTAATTAATTTATTATATATCCTCACAATATTTAATATCTAATTACCTTAATTTCTACCTCACCACCTCACCTAAACACCTCATCTAGCCACCTCAACCTAGACCTATTCTTGGCATGTTTCCATAACCAACAATAACTAAGTCTTACTTGCCTTAATGAGCTAATATTTCGTCTAACCCTAAAATCATTCCCTAAAATCTCTCTAACCACATTCCCACTCATTAGAAGGGAATTTTCCGTTCTAATCTGTGAGAATAAACTAATTGGGCCCAAGAAATTAGAAAGATTTTCCAATTTTAGTAAACCTAGGGAATCCCACCTTAACCGACACCACGGTCACTCCTAAGCGCGTCGACGTCGGCCAACTGGCAAGACTTTTCAAAGAATCTCATATTTGGGTGAGGAAATGTAAAGAGTGTGATCTTTTCACGGGAAAATAGAGGTTGACAACTCTCCCATTACACCCCGTTTAGGTGGATCAACCCTTCATTCAGTGGGGATTAGATTTCATCAGGATGATTAATCCTCCATCTAGCGAGGGGCATAAATGGGTCCTTACTGCCACAGATTATTTCACTCGCTGGACAAAGGCAGTAGCTCTAAAATAAAGTAATGAAAAGGTTGTTATGGATTTTCTAGAAAGTTTGATGACAAGGTTTGGTGTTCCTTTTACTATTATCTCAGACAATGCTATGTCTTTCCTCGGGATGAAGATAAGTGAATGGGCCGTCAAGAACAAAGTTTACCTCAAGACTTTGTCTAACTATTACCCACAGGGAAATGGGTTGGCGAATCCAGCAACAAGAATCTTATAAGAATCATTAAGCACATGATGGAGGCCAATAGAAGAACCTGGCATACACAACTCAAGACCGCCCTATGGGCTGATCGAATAATGCCTAAAAAGGCCATTGGGGTTTCTCCTTTCATGCTTGTATATGGAAGGGAAGTAAAACTTCCACTTTCCTTAGAAATTCCTTCCCTGGACTTGGCTTATTGGCTTGAAGTTATGGAAGATGAGGCCTTAACAGTGAGGTTTTCTAAACTCATGGAGCTAGAGGAGATTCGAAACACCGCCATGAATACGTTGATAGAACATCAGGCTCAAGTTAAGAAATCCTTCGACAGAAAGCCTCTGATAGGTTGTTCAGGGAAGGGGATTTGGTTCTAAAATGGGATGAAGATTTTACCAAACCCGAATGCACGCCAATTTCAGGTGCTCTCGGAGCGGGCCCTATGTTATTACAAGCTGCAAAGAGGTGAATTCATTTTCCTATCCAAACTCAATGGAGAATAATTTCCCATTCATGTGAATGGGATACACCTCAAAGCTTTCTTTTGAGGAGGTTCCACCATATACAGTGTTCTATCTTTTCCTCCAAGTGCTCTTACATTGTTTGGTTTTGTTCTGCTTTTTCTTTTTACATGTTCTCTATTTTGGTTTTGGTTTTTAGACTCCTTTGCCCAATGTTTTTCTTAAGGCTCTGGGTCTAAAATCTCAGTAGGAAAGCATTCCTGGAGATCACTTGAAAATGTTAACCATTTAACCTACCCACAAGAAAGCTATTTGTCATACCAATGTTTTTACGAAATCCTTCGCACGGTGATTTTTTTTGCTAAGGTGAGAATATGAAACTTTTCAATTTTGAGACTTAGGAGTTTTCCTCCTTTTGAGTGTTTAGCTTGGATTCAAAATTTCATTTGAAATTTTCTGAAATCTGAAACTCGAAAGTATGAATTTTGGAATTTCAGGATTTCAGGTTTCAGGACTTTTTGGCTCTTTTTGTTTAAATCCCTCTCGGACTTCTGAAGTTTGAATGTCCGAAAACCCAATTTCGGGTTTTTAGGTTTTGGGTTTTGAGTTCTCTGAGTCATTTTTAGGATTTTCACTTGAAGTTTTCCAAAGTCGAATTTCGAAAGTCCAAATTTTGGACTACTGGTTATCGGGTTTCAGACTTTTCCATCGCCAATTCATCTTTTTGCCTCCCAATCCCCGAAGTCTGAAATCCCGAATTTTCAAAATTTTAGGTTTTTAGATTTCGGACCTTTTATGCACAATTAATTTTCACCTACCTCCGTACGAATCATATTTTTACCATTAATATCGGGATTTCTATTTAAACTCAGATTTTTACTTGTAATTTTTACCTGACACATTTTCTCTGACATTTCATTCTTGTACTTTGCGACATCTTTTTCAAGGTATGGTTTTTTGTTTATATTCTTTTGGTTTTAGGTCTTTTCCTCTGCTCCCTTCTCATTTTGGTTTTCTTCTACGTGTTTTATGATGTCTCTCTTTTCGGTCACCATTTTTCACTTTTGGAGTTTTCTCTAGGTATTCAAAGTTGTTCAAAGGATCTTTTTAGGCATCACATACTTCTTTTTCATTTATGGTGTTCCAGCTTTGGCGATTTAACATTGTTTTACAAATTCCTCATACTTATTTGGAGATACTCGTCGAAGAGAATTCCTTTCAGGAGTTCCTTCGGAAGATCATTAAACGGATTTTTTTGGGAATTTTCCTTCGGAGATCTCAGTTTCGGAAATTTCTTCGGAACTTTCTCATCTTGGAATTTCAGAGGTTTTTGCTTTCGGGTTTTGGAACCTCCGGCTTAGGAAAATCTTTCGGAAAATTTATTTTCAGAAAAATTAGTTTTGAGATTTCCTTCAAAACTTTTGGTTTCGGAAATTTCAGTTCCAAAAACTCCTTTGAAGATATTTTTGGGGATTCGATTCGGTGATTTCTTTCAGAACTTTTCGGTTCGGAATTTCGAGAGGTTTCCTTTCAGGTTTTTGGAATTTCTACAACTTCAACTTTTGAAACATAGGGTTTGATGTCTACTTCCACTTCAAAGGGAAAAGAGAAGATGAAATACTCATTTCTTGGGGTTGCTCCCCAATCCTGCCTGTCCTCTCGACTTAGGAAATATTGGGGACACTGATCTAGGACAAATTGATCTTCCCGATTTCTGGGAGATATTAAAGGCTCCAAACAAGAAACCATGGATGCATGCCATCTACAACAAAGTGGTCTTTCCCTTGCCGCTAGTTTTCTTGCATCTATGCATTGCTTAGAATTTGTCTTAGCTATAGCAACCCACTTCGACGAGGACTCCATGTCAGTTAGGGATGGTGATGATAAGGTGGTAATCCGTTTGGACCCATATTTCTTCAAGGATCTTCTTAAACTTCTAGACATTCAATAGTATGCCATAATTTCACCAGAAATAGGAGTGGAACATTGGGATAAGAAAGAGTAAGTATGCTCAAAGGTTATGATGAAATCCTATTTGGCTAAAGATTTTTCCAAACTACCCAAAACTATGCATCGATCGGATTTTATTCGGAAGTCAACGATCTTATTGTGTTGTTAAGCGAGTTTCAAGTCTTCCTTCAGTAAAGGAGTTCCGGGAATGGATGTTTCTATATACGGTAACCATCAAGAAGAATGATGAGTTTATCCGATGGGGGAGCATATTAGTAGCACCATTTGCTATCGGTTGGGTAAAGTGTCGAAAAAAATACCTTCTCTACATGACATCTTTCCTGGTATATACGGTTGTTCTATGGGAGATTTTGTAGTTTTGAATAAAAGGGGTGTTTGTAGCACCTCCCAAATATATGACTTTTATCCCCAACTCACTCTGGATGAGTGAAGTAGGAATTTCCGCAGAGTCAATGACACTTTCTTCACTGTCATCCTCTATCATTTTGACAAAGAAATATACAATCAGAGGGTTTCCGATGAGGATTTCCAAGAGGTGTGAGAATGGGGAGCAATCTACTTTTAGTTTCCTACATTCACCTACATCCAGATTCTAGGTTTCATAGGTTCCCAAGAAAATTACTGAGGTGTCCCACTAATAAATGGATTCTATTGGAATTAGTTTGGTAGTTTTTGGATTATCATCAAATCCAAAATAAGCATCACAAAGTGGGAATGCATTTCTTGTTTCGATTGATAGGTATTCTTGCCCAAATATTCACAAGGAAAAACATGTTGATGCGAGAAATGGTGAGGTAACCCTGCGCAGACCTTGCATCCAGTGAACTAATTTTGGTTATTGGGGTAAATTTGGGAAGACAGTCAGTCCATTGCTCACATAATCCAATTAGAAGATATTTGGATTCATTTTGGAGACGAATACATCGTGTGACAAAGGAATTATGAAATATTAACCCTTGATGAAGTTCGACAATTTGGTTTCTTTGATGTTCCAAAGGACATGCAAGACAATGATGAGGTCTTGGATTCATCATACAAGAGTGATAATATTTCCAATCAACCACTTCCATGGATTTATTGGTATGTGGAAGAATGCAACAATAACAAGGAGAGTATGGGACCCATTTTAAAGAGGACTTTCAGTTGGTTGACCACCTTGGGAATCTCACCCAAAGGGGAAAATCAACCTATAAATATAGGTCCTATACTAGCAATGAACTAACCAACACTCACCAAGGGAAAGATGTCGACTCAAAGGGATCCTACAATTCCAAAGAAGATTTCATTTGTTGTTGGTGGCTCATATCTCTCCAAGTTTCTTGCTCCCAAGATTACATCACTGCAGTTCCTATGACGAAGTGGTTGAAATCGGTGACTCTCCTAGTGTCATCTAGGATCCATACATCTTCTCCTTCCTCCATTATCACTTCCAATATCAGTTCTTTCCACTTCCACCATCATTTAATCTTTTCCATCCCCTTCTATGGCCCGAGTAATCTTGTCACTTCCGATTCTATCAGTGGGAAAATATTAGGTCGCCCATTTCCTCTTCACTTCCTTTAACACTTCCATTTTCCTCAATTACAACCCCAAAATTGCTCTGTAAATTCCTATGGCTGTCCTTACATCCACGCCTTCCATCATTACTACCTCTTCTCAAATATCAGTTGGTATTTCTAGTGATCTTTCTCTAACTAATGTTTCAGGTATTGGATCTCGCCACTCCATCTTTTTGGCTCTAGCCATACGAGAATGGATGTTTAGAAAAACTCCCAAGAAAAAGAAAAAGGTTCCTCTAGGAGATGTTATAGATCTCGAATATTAGAGTCTATACGAGAAATAGTCCAAGAGACCGAGAACCGTATCAAGTTTGATGGTTAATTCATCTAAAGAGTGTGTGATAGAGGTGGCCACCCCCTTCAGGAAAAACTACAAAAACAATCATAGCAACAGATTACCGGATATCAAAAATCTCGTTGGGGAAGGCTACTCATGAAGGAGCCAAGCAAGATGTACACATTGCTCTTGGGGCCCTTTTGGAGAAATATGGCAAAGACAAGGCCACCAAGGATGAGTTCAAGGCCAAGGTCAAGCATCTCACCGCACTTGATGCATAAAGTAACCCAACCCACTCCATCCACTAACGTCTCAACTACTACGGCTATGAAAATTTCATCTACAATCAATGATATTTATTATCATGAGCTCGAGAAGCTAGGCTAGAAAGGGAGATCAATGAGTGGATGGATGGAAATAATTCTGCAAGAAGCTAATCCTTTGATCAAGGAAGCCATTGAGATATATAATGATTTGCGGAGTTACAAAAACCACCATTTATAAGATGGACGAATCCTTCTATGAGGATAATAATAATTTAAATTTAACTTTGGTGACATGGAGTGAGATTAGAGAAGAGGGTTTTGACTTGCTTCTTTAAGAAGAGGTGATTGATGATGCCTCTAAATTGTTTGAATATCAAAAGGCCATGGAATTATGGTGTCAAGTATTATAATATCTAATTAAGAAATTGGAGGAGAAATGAGTGGAGATTACAGATGCCCTGAATGACATCTCAGAGGAGTTTGACAACGCCAATTGCAAATTCTTCAATGAAAATATCGATGCTCTTCCTAAGGATCAGATTAAGGAAAATTTCAAAGATTTGGTGAAGCGTGACGATGAGGTCACCAAGACTTTCAATAGTGACTCCATTGACCGACTAGTCTTATGTCAAAATTTCATAGGGAGACTAAAGAAATTTACAAATAAACTTTGAAGGTTTCCAACCAGGATCACGAAATAGATCGAGATAGCAGACGTAGTGAATCACTATGCATGTGGGCATGGAGATGAAGAAACTCAGGGGGTTATCAAGTGCTTCTTCGAGTAAAAACACCGAATGGCTGTATGGGAGGAAGGACATCGAATATTGTAGGTAAAGGGGATGTAGATGAATCGGGCCAAAGCGAGTGGCCATGAAAGGACAGTTCAAGCTCTAGGATTGGTCAAAGTTGTAGGGTTGGATCGAGTTAAACCCTTTCAAAAATTTGCTATTTTTATGGGAGTAGGTTCCCTTAAGATTAATGAAATTTCTATTTTTAGTTAAATGTTAGTTAAGGGCCCGAGATGTAATGGCCTAGCCTAGAAACTTATAAATAGTGGAATGCTTCCATTGTTTAGAGATATATATTTTAGAGATTTTTGGTGAAGTTGCTCTTCAAGCTTGGGCAGTGCCTTGAGAGATTTGTTGAAACCTTTTAATTATATTCATAGTATACCTTGCACTTGAAGATATGTTTTATTGTGTTGAATGATTAGTCATTGTATGCTTTATGAATGTGATTCCTTGGCATTATTGATTAGTTTGCATTTACTTTAGATTATCTATTTCATAGTGTGAAAAGAATAGTGTGATTACCTTTCATCGGTTGTGAGAATCTATTTTCCTTTCATTGATTGAAAGTTACATTATTATTATCTTTGAAATAGATTCTTAAAATGTGCTTGTGATTATCCTCTTGATAAATTATCTATGTATCAAATCAAATTTGATCTTTCTATTGTGTATGTTTAAATTTTAATGAAGGAACGTGTGCTTCCAATCTGTGGTAATTTGTACCCCTTCCAAGTTGCGGTAGGTGAAGGGGGCCAATGATGAGAGCATCCTACCCACACTAACCCTTTCGGAAGTTGAACATACCTTTTCTTAGTGCATCACCACTTCTAGCATAGATTTTATTTCCTTGCAATATCTTTCCCTAATCCCATTAAATGTTAGCATAAGACTAGCTAGCCATTTTTTCCTGCACTATAAGTAGAGTTGTGTTTAGTTTAGGAAGAGGAAGTTGACCTTCTCTAGAGGTTCACCTCAAGCTCAAGTCCCATAGCTTGAGAGGTGATCCCATGTGTCCCAATCACACCGAATGTCATGATTAATTCCTAGGCCATTTGGGGGTGCAGTGATTTGGTGACAACACCTTGTGACAGACACCTCATCTCTCGAGATCCAACTATAGCCTAGCCTATTGTGATTGGATTTTCTTATTGTACATGAATGAAATACCTAAATCATATCAACTACAGTAGGACTTTACTTGTTTCTTGCATTAATTTTTTTTAAACAGTGGATTAACACCATCTAGGAGTATCACACTTCCTGGAACTAGCATATCTTTGGGCGAGTCCACCGCCATATATCATTTAACTATCCTCTTGTGGTCTTGTTTTCTATTATAGGTAATTCCTCCTAGCCAAAAGGAATCTCTCACATTCAGCTGTGGATCAAGAAGTCAGAATGCATGCAATAACCATCAATCGACCGACATTTAATAGGTATTCCTCCTTGGCCCTTACCCTTATCTGTTTTGTCATTTTGAAAAGGTAAAGAAAATGGTGAAAAGATAGTGATATTAGAATTCTGGGGATATGATGATGTCTGAGAATTTCAAATAGAATAGAAGAGGTGATGAATTTTTTTGGGTGAAATAACCAAAAGAGTTGGGAACCGACACCGGTTAGGTAAATTGATGACGGTCAAATGGAAACCGGTGACGGTCACTAGACCGACACCGGTTACTATGAAATTTGAAGAAGTGAAGAAAAATTGATTTTGTGAATTGAGTCAGATGGAGTATCAACCAGGAGTCTAAGGATGATAGTATTAGACCCTGACACACTCAGAAATAGTCAAAATACTCCAACTATGATGGTGGAGTGTGAAAGGAAGAGGAAAGTGGAGAACATAACCTCACAACTCAAAACACAACTCAAGAAAAAGCTAAGAAAAACACGTAATCCTATAAGTGAATTTTATGTGTTTAGCTTATGTTATTTAAGACTGACTTGTGAATTCAAAATAGATTTTTTTGGTTGGGAAGGCGTCCTATGAAGAGGTAAATTCTAAAGGGTGGGTTTGATTATGTTTTGGTGGGGGTGGTACTTTGTTTGATTTAATGACTAAAAAAGAAACCATTTGGCACCCACCTGTCAATCCTTTGATCATGTGATCATTGACAACTTCTTCCAGGTAAGGTATTGTTTACAAAGATGTGCGAATTTTTAGTTGTGCGGTTTGGAAAAGAGAGAGAAGGGAAAGTTCTTCTATGATTCAATTATGTCAACCATCAATTGGGCATGACTTCCAGTGTATAGGTTTCCCTCAATTTTTAATGTGAGCTAAAATGAAACATACAAGGATGAAATGCAATGGATTTTAGAACCCAAATCGAAAATTATATTTGATTTCAAAAATGATGAATAGGTCAAGAACATGCTTTTTCACTTCTATGAAAATCAAGGAAGAAAGAAATGATTCGTTTTAAACACCAAATCCCACATGTCGTTTAGACAATTAGAAGAAGAGAATGTTACCAGGGAGAAAATTAAATGTGTATTTTTAAAAAGAAAGAGACACACAAATGTTTCCCTATATTAAAAAAATGCAATGAACTCAAGAGATGGTCCCAAGGGGTGTGCCAAAATGTTTCACCAATTAGTTGAGTACATATGAGAATAATACATAAGGTAAAGGTGAGGAGAAATACTTGTGAAATGAAGGTTGAAGGTAGAATGCATGCGTTCTGATTTCCGATCTAATGCTGATTGCGAGAACTTCCTTTTTTCTAGGAGGAACTACCTGTGAATGCAAAACAAGACCACAAGAAGAATATTAAACAATATATGTCAATTGTATTGCCTAGCATATGCTAGATCCGGGAAGTGTGATACTTCCTAGATGGTTGTCAATCCATTGTTTATCAAATAAATGAACATAAATGCAAGAAATAGAGGTCCTATTGCTAACAAGTTTATTTCAATATCTCAAGTTATTAACAATATATTAGATTAATTCAAATAATGCAATAAAAAATTAGATCTAATTGAGGTTGGGTTATGTTTCAGGTTGGGTAGGTAGCCAAGGTGATTAGAACAGTCATGAAAGGTTTTGGGTGGTTTTGGGTTATTTGGGTGAAGGTTATTAGGTCATCATTATAGGCAGGATTACCAATTACAGAGATCAAATTCGGTGTGGGTATGGCCGATGTTGGTCAAAGGATACGATATCGAGTCACAATAGAAAATCATAGAAGGTCAGAAATAGGTGTTCAAGCCTTTTATAACTTCACAGGAACTGAAGAGAGTGTGTCTAGGATTAATAGGTGTAGGAAAAGGGGTCAAAAAGGTTTGAATGGAGTTTGGTAAGGCTTTTGTAATATTTTGGGATGGGTTTTGGTTGACTAATATGGCTTGGGTTATTGTCACTATGATCAATGACATGACGGGATGACCGATGCTAGTCGAGGGTGCCCGATATTGGTCATTGTGGAAAAGGAATGAACGTGGAAATGGGGATTTTGGTGTTCTTTAGGGTTTTACATAGGGCCTTAGAGGTGTCGAATGTGGTTCATAGGGAATAAGAGAGGCCTCCGAGGTTTAATGGCATGGGCTTTAGGGAGGTGAGAAGGAAAACGAGTAGCTTTTTTGGAAAATGAAGGCGTGAGATAATTGGGAGATGAGTAACACAGAGAAAGAATGAATGGAAATACAAGTATTTGAAAAAACAAGAGTAAAAGGGAATTCTACTTATTCAATGTCCCTTTCTTGTAGGTTCTCAATGAATGATGGTGAAGTGATGAGGGTTTTTGGTAGAGCGCAAATATTCAGCAAATGGCGGTGTTTCCCAAAATGCTCCTATGAATGCAACACTTTTGGATGGGATTCTAATGCTTGCTTGGGCCTTTGGATGGGTATACTTTGTCTTCTTGGATATGTGAGAAAACCCCGGTTTAAGATTGCATACAAATATTTCTCCATAACTCAAAATTTTCCAACCAATGAAACAAGGTTTCCAAAATGAATATATGGTAACCGAAGATGGTTAGGGTGACCGGTGTCAGTTTAGGGTAAACCACGTCGGTTACGGTGGGAAATCCTAGGTTTTCCAAAATGAAAAATTTTAGGAATATTTTGGTGAATTCTTCCCATTGGTTCGAGTCTAAAATCATATTTTTTTCTTAGATAAGTGGGCATCTTTGTTAGAGAAAGAATAGGCATCGATTTTAGGGTTAAACTAAGTCTCAATTAGTTATGGTAAGTAGAAATTGAGTCTTAGTTAAAAGAAACATGCTAAGAATAGGTCCATGATGAGGTGTCTAGGTGATGTGGTTAGGTGAGGTGGTCAAGTGAGGATATTTATTAAATTAATTAAAGTAATTAATTCAATTAATCATGTGCACTATGGGATATGAATATGTAAGGTATGGTTAATTTAATTAACGGGGCTATAAGGGTGGTACGACCTAATTTTGGTGTCTACAGGGAGTGATGCGCAGAACATATTGTAAATAATAAATTTTTCATTTCCTAGGTGTTTTAGGGTGTATTGAGTCCATTTCGAGGTCTATGTGATGTAACTATTCCATTTGGACTCCATAAACATGTAATAATTGGTGTTTGTGAGTTTCCCTCCAAAACCACAAGTTTAAATATTTGAATTAGTTCATAGGTGTGTATAGGGTTAGAAGTTATTTTAGGTGTAATAAATGATGGAAAGGGGTCATATGAAAGTTCAAAAATAAGACATGACTTGTTTGGCCTTAATTAGGGTGTAAACCTCTTTAGGTTAGACTAATCATAGTTGTGGTTAGTTGAGTTAAAACCATAACCACCTCATTTCCTCACATTTGATATAGAGATATTCTGAATGAGGAAATGAGAGATAGATAGTAAGGATTTAAATATAAGTGCATAATTTTTATTAGAGCCATGAAATCTCAAGGAGACAAGTTTGTATTATGAAGATATTAATAAAAGGAGTTCTTGAGCATTATGTGCAAAATGTGATGATTATGTTGAAATGAATGAATGATATAATTATATTATGAAATGGTATTTATAGTTTATGAATGGTTTTACATAGGTTAAATATCCCTCTTATGTTTTGAGGAGACAAGGAGAGAAGTGTTTTTCAATTGAAGCCAAAATAAGTATGATCCTTTGAGCATTCTTAAGAATACAAATTTTAAAGGCTGGTAAAATGCATTTTCCCAAAGTTATGGGAATATTTATGAGCTAAAATTTTGTGGAAATGTGTATGAGGATACTATAAAATTTTCCAAGTGATTTGAGGTCTTAAAACCATTTTATTCAAAAGTTATTGATTTTTGAGTGCTTGCTGCCAACATAGTTCAAGAACTAGAGCAAGATTTCTAAAATGTGGATTGTGGGAGTTTATATATTCTCAAGGCCTGAAATTTTGTGAGAAGGTGATGTTATAAATTTAAAATTATTTACTAAAATTTAAAGGGAAATTATAAATTTTTCTAGTGAAAAACTAAAAACTCAGTCGGAGTGTGTAGTAAAACCCAGATTTGGAGGGTCTAGTGAGTGAAAAACAAGCATAAATTGCATTCTAGTCATATTTAAAGCTTGAAAATTGGTATAAAGTTATTTTTGGTATTATTAAGGTGGTGGAAAATTTTAAAGAATAAATATTGTGTTTTGGTAGGTCAAAACGTGATCAGATCAGTTAGACTGTACACTAATACCATGTTTTGAGGGTTTCAAGAAGTGAAAAGTTAATAAAACTTGCATTGTGATTATTTTTAAGAGATAAAAATTTGGGAGCATATTAATGAGAATAAAGGGTATCCAAAAATGTTTTCATATTGTTTTGGGTCATTGTATTTTATTCCCAACACTAACTCACCATTGGCATGTTCTTAAGAAGCTAGTTTGAGGTCTATATGGAGTTTGGTGAAAAATAATTTCTTGAAACTTTTTGAGGTGTCTTGACATGATTGGTTGATGATATTGAACAGTTCTATGTATTTTTAATATTTTGGTTTAGGTGTTTTATCAATTTTTGTGAATATAAGGCAATTTAGGCTTCTTTAAGTAAGGTAAAATTGCTAGTTTTTGGTGTTTTTTGAGAAGATAGTTCTAATTATTTGTGGTGATTGAGTTGTATGTTTTTGGGCCCACCATGGAATATAAATAATTTGGTATCAGATTTAGGTTTTTATATTGAAAAAAGAAGTACAACTAAAAAAGAAAAGGATAGTGAAAGTTGAAGAAGAAACATAGCCTTGTGAGGGCTATAAAAAAGTAGATAAGAGAAGAAAGAAGATTGTGTAAGATTTTTTCGAGAGAGGAAAATATGGAAGAAGTTAAAATAGAGATGATAAAGGGGGCTTGATAGAAGTAATACACATATATGATGAAATAGAATGAAAGAGGAAAAATAAATAAAAAGGAAGAAGAAACTACCAAAGAGAGAGAATCGTGGATACGAGAGTTGAAAGAGTTAAAGAGAGTGGATGGGGGGACAATTGTTGGAGATAATGGAAAGATAGAGAGAAGAAGAGGAACCAGTTGGAATAGTGATTAAGAAGAAATCTAAGTGGCCATTAGAGCTACTTGTGAAGAGCAAAAAAAGAGAGATAGTTGAGAAGAGAGATAAGAAAGAAGAGAGAAAGCTAAAGCAAGAAGAAAAGAGGATGAGAAAAAAAGAAGAGGAAGTTGATAAAGAGATAGTGTATGAGAAACAAATAGTTTGGATGAGGAAGAGGTGATTTCAAGATTCTTAGCTTGTCTTGGAAAAGAATACAATTGTGATTAAGTGGAGCAACAAGTTGAAGAAGAAGAAAATATCATGGATGGAGCTTATCATGAGGCTAAAAGGCCTCCCTATTTATTTCTAATATTTTCTTTGAATGTGTGAATGCAGGTGACAAAGATGAAGAGATAGAAAAAATAAAACTATTCAAGCAAATACATAGAAGAAAATATGATTAAATATGAAAGAATCAATGAATAAAGTCATGAATATACAATAGATGAAGAACTCATATGGCATAAAATCATGAATGAGTCAGAGATTTCAGATCTATTTGAAGATGAAGAAGACTATAGAAGAGTAGAAAGAGAGCTTATGATGATTCTAAATGGTGAACAAGAAGAAAAAGAGTATAAAGAACATGAAGGACAAACCAAATCAGATTTGAAGCAGCCATGGGATGAAGAATACATACAAGAATTTGATATGATGGAGCAACTGAGAGTGAAAGAAGAAAAGAAAAGGAAGAATGAAGAAAAAGTCAAATAAAATGAATACAAATCAAGAAAGAAAAGAGTGAAGAAGGAAAAGCAAAGAGAGAAAATATTCAAGAAGGATGGAGCTCAACATAAGAGGAAGAAAATCATAAAAGAAACAAAGAAATTGGAAAATTAGAAAGAAAATAAAACCTATGAGCTCAATTCTCTCCACTTGGGGAGTATGATGCAAAAGAATCTTGTAAATACTAAATTTTGGATTTCCTATGTGTTTTAGGGATGTATTGGGTCCATTTCGAGGTCTATGTGATGTAACTAGTCCATTTGGACTCCATAAACATGTAATAAGTGGTGTTTGTGAGTTTCCCTCCAAAACCACAAGTTTAAATATTTGAATTAGTTCATAGGTGTGTATAGGGTTAGAATTTAGTTTAGGTGTAATAAATGATGGAAAGGGGTCATAAGACATGTTCAACACTAAGACATGACTTGTTTGGCCCTAACTAGGGTGTAAACCTCTCTAGGTTAGACTAATCATAGTTGTGGTTAGTTGAGTTAAAACCCTAACCACCTCATTTCCTCACATTTGATATAGAGGTATTCGAATGAGGGCATGAGGGATAGATAGGAAGGAATTAAATACATAGGTGCATAAGTTTTTATAGATCCATGAAAGCTCAAGGAGCCAAGTTTGTATTATGAAGATATCAATAAAAGGAGTTCTTGAGCATTATGTGCAAATTGTGATGATTGTTTATGAATGAATGATATAATTATATTATGAAATGGTATTTGTGGTTTATGAATGGTTTTACACAGGTGAATGAACCCTCTTAGGTTTTGAGGAGACAAGGAGAGAAGATTTTTTCAATTGAAGCCAAAACATGTATGATCCTTTGAGCATTCTTGAGAAAGACAAATTTTAGAATGGTAAAATGCATTTTCCCAAAGTTATGGGAATATTTATGAGATAAAATTTGTGGAGATGTGTAAGATGATATTACAGAAATTTTACAAGTGATTTTAGGTCTTAAAACCATTTTATTCAAAATTTATTGATTTTTGAGTGCTTGCTTTACCAACATAGTTCAAGAACTAGAGCAAGATTTCTAAAATGTGGATTGTGGGAGTTTTATCAATTCTCAAGGCCTGAAATTTTGTGAGAAGGTGATGTTAGAAATTTAAAATTATTTCCTAAAATTTAAAGGGAAATGATAAAGTTTTTATAGGATAAAAACTAAAAACTAAGTCATAATGTGAGTGAAACCTAGATTTAGAGAGTCTTTTGAGTGAAAAACAAGCATAAATTGCATTATAGTGATAGTTAAAGCTTGAAAATTCATAAAGTTATTTTTAGGTATTATGAAGGTGGTGGGAAATTTAAAAAGAAATATTGTGTTTTGGTAGGTCAAAACGTGATCAGATCAATCAGATTGTACACTAATACCATGTTTTGAGGGTTTCAAGAAGTGAAACGTTAATAAAACTCACATTGTGATTATTTTAAGAGATAAAAATTTGGAGATCATATTAGGGTATCCAAAAAAATTCATATTGTTTTAGGTCATTTTATTTTATTCCCAACACTAACTCACCATTGGCATGTTCTTAAGAAGCTAGTTTTGAGGTCTATATGAAGTTTGGTGAAAAATAATTGCTTGAATTTTTTTGAGGTATCTTGACATGATTAATTGATGATATTAATTAAACATTTCTAGGGCCTTTGAAGCTTTTGGTTCAGGTGTTTTATCATTTTTGGTGATTATAAGCCAATTTAGGCTTCTTGAAGTAAGGTAAAATTGCTAGTTTTTGGTGTTTTTGAGAAGATAGTTTTGACTATTTGTGGTGATTGAGTTGTATGTTTTTAGACCCACCATGACCTATGCATCCGTGGGGAGACAAAACTCAAAGAATATACTGCGATGGAGTTGGGGCCGAACCACACTAGGAAGATCGGGATAAAACCCAAATGAGCGGGGTGGATGACCCGCGAATGGAGGAAAAATAAATAAATCGACCGACAAACAATACCCAACCAACTCAACCTTTCGAGTAAAATCAAAAAATTGATACAAAGCTAACATATATCAAATGTAAGTTGCCGGCATAGAGTGAAGAAACCATAAAACTAAACAATTCAACACATAAAAAATCGTAGGGTAAACAAACACGTCAATTTATAGGTACAACTTTCCCACAAACATAACAAAAAAAAACACTTCAAACAAACTCAATGAAAAACACATATCAAAGCAGCCCAAAAACATGAATTAGAAAAGAATGCAATGCACAAATTCACTCGAGCATGAAAAAATAGTGCAACTAGGTATCCAACTCATCCAGGGAGCTCATGAGCAACCCAACTCGCCCTATAATCCAACTCACCGAGTTGTGCCAAAGTAGAGACAAAAAGGGATAACCAAAAAAAAAAAAACTAGAAAGGGAGGAGATTCAAAAGGTCCAAAAATAGAATTCAAAAAAATCACTTTTAAAAAGTATTGATAAAACCATAAATCCAAAACATACCTATAGATTTAGCTATTCCTTCAAACTTAGCATGTAGCTAGCTAGATTTGGTAGAGAAACACTTAAAACCTGCACATGCACGACAAAAAACCAACACAAACTTCAATTTTTTTGTTAAACATGTTAACAAAATTCTAAATGATGATTGAAATCTTGCACGAGAAGCATGAAAACCAAAAAATGATATAATTAGCAACCAAAATTAAAAGAGTGCATGCTTACCGAATAATAAATTTGATACCATATCAAATTATTCTATGAGGATCAATATGGAACCCCGTGCACATCGAAGAGGTTACACTTCCAATGGTGACGTGAATGCTCCAAGTAGTAAGCAAGAACTCGAATCACAAATGAAAATCAAGCATGAAAGAAACAAGGTCTAACATTCTCATACATAAAAAATAAGAGGTACATATAGGAGTGTTGTGTAACTCCTATGCATGACACATGGACACAAACCTAACTAACCCTAATGACCTATGATCTCACTAAGTGAGATTACTAACCATATGTGGTGGACAAGATGCCGAATGATGACGAAACAAGTCATATACACCAACCTGTAATGATGCCTAGAAAGATCAATCAATATTCGTGATGGGACTTGTAGGTGTTGTTGGGAACATGTTGTGATAGATGAACATGTTCCCTTGGGTACCATGCTTATTGATGACACTATTCAAGGATTTATATATTATAGCATACATGGATGGATAAAATTTGGGACCATTGACATTGCTCAATATTTGTACTTGGGAGAACATTATTGTGGAGAGGTCTATAAGAGAGAGGGTGCCACGATAGGTATATGACCCCATAGTATATGGCTATACATTTGAGATAGGATAATCGATGCCTCACCTAGGTCGAGATGGATATCTATAGATGGGCTATTGATGAGATCAGATATGATCAGTTCTCATGGAAACCATATAGGGTTGCACATATTTATTGGCTTGATGATCAATTGTATCTAGGATATACTATGCAATATTTCTATATTATTGGTCGAAATGCATATGAGATCAAGTGATATAGTCCTAACAAAGTGTAGAGTAATTTTGGGTTGTAGCGGGGTATTCCAGTAGAGTTGACTCACATATTCTCCTTAGTTACCCAAGAGCAAGGGCCATAAGGTTGATCACTTAGTTCTCTTATCACAACCTTAAGCTAGATGGTATTAGTGCCTATACAATATGATCTACATGTGGACATGGTTTTTATAAGTACTACACAAAATTATGTTGCATGGTGAGCATAAGACAAACCCATGCGATTGATGAGGCTAGTACAACCATGACCATTGACACTATAGGAACACATCTTGCGGATGAAGAAAATTTTATAGACCAAATATCAATGGGTAGGATAGGTGCGAGTACATGTACAAAGGGTTAACTCTTCTTTACAACCAAAAATTGTACAAACATGATCACCTCAACAACCAATATAAATGCTTCCATCAATACAAGTTATAATACAACATGTTAAACAACTAGGGGATGGTGTAAAGCTGATGGATGTAAATTAGGGGCATGGACATGCTGAGTACGGGGAGATGGAGATGGAGGATCAAAGTTGGGAAATGGAGTGGCTAGGCCGTTGTAAGTTAGATTGGTGATTAATATTACTTTGATTTATAATATCTAATAGGAAATCATAACTAAGGTGGCCTAGATTTCTAGGTTGTATTAACAACAGTCACATATGTTCGTTAGATTAATCTATTGATATTTGAGGTACAATATTTGACAACATAGGTTTCCCAAGTGACTAGAGAGAGAGACCAAACAATTCTAGGGATGATTCATGTAGCCACAAAGAGAGATCAACTCTATATAGAGTGAGATAAGATCATAGTCACGGTCTTACATAAGAATTTTGGCCCCTTTCTAGAGAGCTTGTGTGAGCTAGGAAGGTTATCCAAAAAGGGTTTTATGCTAACTTAATCATTTTATCTATTTTCGAATGCTTCATCAACTTTATCAAATTTTCTATTAAATTGGTCTTATTACTAAAAATCAGTAGTTAAAATTGAAATCTAATACCAAACCTAATTTAAAAAATGTTTTAAGTGCTCTAATTATTAGTTCAATTGATTTCATATACTTATTATAATTTCTCTCAATTTCCCATAATTATGTTAAGAAATTAGCTTAATTACTTAAAATCAGATTAAAAAGGTAAACAAAAATTAGAATGAATAAAAATAGAGGAAATTTCAAACTGAATTGATATTAGAGTTCACCCTTTTGGGGGGTGCGTCTTTGGGTATGAAAATCACTCAAACTAATTTATTAATGACGCAGATTACATATTTCTATACAAATATTACATAAAAAATGCACTTTGGTACTGTAAATACATTCTCTTTCGCATCTAAATTTTTTTGGAAACCATTGGTTTTCTCCTCCAACGGCCTTTTTACAAAAATCCCTACTTGCTTAGTCTTTTCCTTTACAAAAGGTAAAATCTACATTAAAAAGGTTATTTCAAATGTAATTTCATCCTTTTAATAATATTTTTGCTTTTTGGTCAAATGGATAAAAGATTTATCATTTTTCTACAAAATAGGGGTTTGAATCTCCTCCAAACACCTTACTTTAAGCTTCCAATCTAAAATTTAAGGGGATATATGCTATATCTTGTGTTTTGGTTACCAAGGATGTGACGTGGCATAATGGTTAAAGACAAAAATAACCTTGTCACATGAGGGGTTGAATCCCCACTCCCACGCCTAAGCCCTTTTCTCACGCCCTTTGACTTGATTGTCCCATGTGTTGGGAATGGAACAAAAAAGCTAAATATAGACTTGTCTTGCCTTATTTATTGGTAAAAACACATCTAATGAGTTGAATTTGGCTTGGGTAATGTGCTTGTTGCAAATGTGTTGTCATCAAATATTTGTCATGGCTTAAATTCTTGAAACTTGGCATTGTTTGGTGTCTCCATGTTGAAGGTTGTTGAGTTGCCACTTTTCTTGGGTACTAAGCTTTGAAATAGTGAAGTAGAATCCCACATTCAGTTGATGCCTATAATAAGGTTTCTATAAAAATACACTCACAATGAAATGTGAGAATGGTAGAAGAGGTCCCCATCCATACAAAAGAGGACCGCACGGTTGATGGGCCCCCAATCGAAAAAATAACGTGGGCCCCACACTCGACCATCAAATATTAGAGGCCAAAAACAAAAAAACTCCATTTACATTCTCTCTCTTCCATATGTTAGCATATTATTGGTCCATGTGTCAAGCCTAGATTGGTCCACCCCTATAGGTCTAGTCGGCATGATGACATCATATTTTTACCTATACATTTTTCTTATGTTTGGCTTTAGCTTGGTGGGCCATAAATTTTCCAGATGAAGTCAGATTGACCTCATTTAAAATTTGTCGAAATATCTTGATGAGATATTCAACGTGCGATAGTCTCGAGAAAGATTATATACCATTTGACCATATTAGTGTAGGTATCCTCCTAGATAAAAATGAGATAGCTTACTAGTTGTAGTTGTCTGATGACACTTCCTCCTCCACATCCCCTCCTATATATTTGTGGAGTTAGGTATGCAAAGCTATTTTTGACAATTTTTGCACTTGTGAAAAATGGGCAACTCAAAACTCTGTCCTTACGATGAAAGTCATGCGTGAAGTATACCTAAGCTAAGGAAGTTCTGATGTTATTAGTTACTGCTGAATTAATTAATGATTAAGTGAAATCTGCAGCTATGTGTGTTGTTACAAAATGTAACAGATCACATAGTCTACAATTTCATGATACCTTCAGAAAAAGAACACAAGGTCCCGAAGGATAGCTATGTTGTCTTGATGAAGACACTGAATTACAGAGTAGGTGAAGTGTTGAGTTTTGGGACAACAAACATAAGTGCATATTATAGAAATCATAGCTCATTCTTCAGAATGTTACAGTTCTCATTAATGTTATTTCCTTCATGTTTAAGACATTCAATTATATGACTGAGTTATTTAGTTCATAATACAATCCATACAAAAGGTTGAAATGCAGAAAGAAATATACAACTCATTTACAAAATTCAATGTTTTATTCATAAGGAAAGTCAAATGTTTCCCACACAAGCCGTGGGATGTGACTGAAAAGTAAAGTACATCTACTGAAGAAAGAGGTACACATGCATGAAATAGAAAGCAAAGGAATATGAGTGAACCCATCATTGCCTTTGTATATTATTCGTTGTGTAGATTGTCCCCCTTCCAGCTTGTTCCATCTTTGTCTTCACAATTCAAAGCATGGTACCTAAAAAGTAAAGGAAAGGAATCATCAATAAAGAGCTCAGGGTTAATCCATATTCCTACACTGTCCTAATTCGTGCATATGGATCTCTAACCAATAGAAGATATATAGTACCTAAAAATCAAACTGCATAGCTTACTCAAAAGAAGAAATAGAAAAGAAAATAAGGAAAATGGATACAAGAGAGGCCAAAAGCCTAATTATTTTCTAACTATTTTCTTAAAATGTGTAGATACAAGTTGCAGCCAAGAAGAAAGAATCATATACATGCTGAAAAAGGAGGACCAATGTAACTGAAACTCAAATATTGTCTACAAATGGAAGAGGGTTACAGTACAGAACAAAGAAGATGCTTACATACAAAATTTATTTTCCAGAAAATACAACTACTGCAGCTGAAAAGGGAAGAAAGAAGAGTTCTGGGAAAATTTTGACAGGGCTTCACCATGTAAAATGGACATTTACAACTTTTCCAATATCTGTATCAAGCTGAAATAAAAGAAATGCAGTAAAAGTAACAGATTACAGTATCTGAATCAAGGCTTATGCCTGATAATGGTATCAAAAACAGGTAAAGAATTGCTTGAAAACTATTGCAGGGATCAAAGAGTATAAGTGCAACTACAAGTTACAAATAGGCATTTCAAAAGAAAAAAAAGAGATGTACAAGCAACCCACTTCATTTACAGTTTTATCAACATCATGCAACCTTGCAAAGCTTACACTAGTCAATACACAGTCATCGAAGAAAAAGATACGCATATGTTTTTTTCATTCCAATGAGCAAGTTCCAGTAAGAAAATTAAATGTGGATGGAGGAAGAACTCTATGGTGAAGAATAACAATACTGGAATGTCAAATACAAGGGATTTTGCATATACCACAACTCAATTTTGAAAGAAAGTATAAATGCAAGCTACATCTTTCAGAAAAGATCCAAAGTTGAAAATATTTTATAAAAAAAAAGTGGCTTTTCAACACAGCTTTGGAAAGTTATACAACACAGATCATGGCCAATAAATAAGACCCACATGGGTAGCAGGATCAAATGCATGTGTACCAAGAAGGTTAAAGGAAATTATCTCAGAGTATTCAAAGCTCCCAGAATTCAAACAGAAGCTAACATATATCCCTAAAAGCACACTCATGATGGCCTTATCTCCCAGATTTCTAATAAAGAGGCTCTTAAGTGAGCATATCTAAAAATAGAGCACATATATACAAGTATCTGAAAGTTAAGAGAAGAAACTCACTAGTTAAAATGGATCTATCAAAGCTGAGAAACCCTCAAGGAGATCATCATTTTCACAGCAAAAGAAGGGCCCATAACGGTTTCAGCTCAAATTCCCAAAAGAACCACAAGATCACAGAATATGTAAAGAATGAACAAAGTATCAGTGTTTTGAAGTCAAGATGATAAAAATGATGCAGTTGAAAAGCTCAGAGACTGAAAGAATTGCCATTCTTTTGTCACATCGATAATGATCAATATACGAGTTTGAAGAAGCGAGAGAACAACAAAATGCACATAGTGGAAGCCAAGCTCAACAGTGACCAGCTACAAAGTCATGATGCGGGAATAGCTTGATTATACCAGTATGAGCTCAAAGAACTTTCAAGGGAAAATCTAATGGAGAGATCACGATGATGGAGATCTCGAATACCAAAGTATCATATCAAATATCTATATAATAGAGCTCAAAAATGGCGAGAATCTAAATTTTTTCTCAAAAAGCTCAAAAATAATGAGTCGAGTCGAGATCAGAGACCATTTCGAAGAAGTAGCGAGCTCAAAAATCAATAATGGCAGCCATCAAGAGGAACAAAACAGAACTGAGCTATAAGATTACCATGGCGGAAAGATATTCACAAAGATCCCAAAGCGGTTTGCTCGAAAGCTCAAAATAACCGAGATCTTATGAAGGGCGAACTAACAGAGCTCGATAGCTCAACAATGGTAGAATCTCTAAAAATTTTTCCCAGAGAACTCCAGTGAATCAAAGATGACAAATATAGATGATCAAAGCTGGAAAAGGATGGTCTGAATCAAATTTTAGAAGCACAAAACAATGGCGTTGAACAAATTTTTTTAGGGCTTCGCCCACATAGTAAAAATCAAATGAGATGTGCATTAGGGTTGAGTTTTCCTTTAGCATGCAAATTCAAGAGGCGAGTTCAACCTAACTCAACCATAGTCAAATAATCAATGATCAAGATTCAACAAGTACAAAGATCAAAGGTCAAGGATTAATCTCTACAAACAATGCGAACCATGGGTCAGGCTTTAAAACACATTTATCACATGTTAGAAACCCTAAAATCATGCTTTATGGATCAATGATTAAAAATTAGCAGGTACAGAGATCGACGATCACAAACGAGTCATAAAAATCGATGCAAAAGAGTCCAATCAAAATGGTGGTCGAACTTAGTCAAATTTCCAAAAATTTCAAATTGTAAAACTTTCATCCGCAGGCCCGACAAGGATACGTGTCATCACCACAACAGAAGCGGAAAAGTGGAGGCTGGTACTTTAAATCTTAAACTTTTGTGAAAAGTTAAAATTTCCAAGCTTTCGTCCACAGACCCGCAAGCCCCTCAAAGTATACGTGGCATAAAATCAATGCAATGGTAGAATAATGGAGGTCGGGAGTCACTTAGGTTTTCAAACCTTAAAAATGCAAAAAGTTAAAAGTTCCAAAGTTTCCCATGAAGCCCTAGCCCCGCAAGGACAAAGTCAATATCAACTCGGTTGAAGACAAGTGTATGAATCGAAGTGGTTCCCCAAGTGGGTTTGGATTGTTTCACGAATTTTACAAGTGTTGTAATTATTTTGCTCACAAACAGGAGTTGAATTTTTACATGTTCCACAAGAAGATAAAACAAGAAGACAAAGTGGCATGTTTAAAATAGGAAAAAGACTTGCCTCAGCAAGCAAGCTTATTTTTTAGCAAATTATTTACTCTTGATTTCTTAAAAATAGATTAGTCAACTTCAGTTGACCAATTGTAATCAAGGCTATTAAATGCCTATTTGTAATTGCATGCTCTATTTTTATTCCTTTATCTATTATTAAATAAAGGATAAAAATAGGATGCATGGGTGAGTACAAGCCTTAGGCTATTTTTAGGAAGAAGGTGAATTTTTTTGCTATATATTGTGTGCCTTGCAAAGCACAAGGGGAAACTTCTAGAGGACTTTTTGGATATAGGAGTACTAAAGCAATTTTTGCCAGTTTTGCCTTCTAAGTGTGAAGAATTTCTACCTTTCCAAATTATTTGCAATCTTGTGTATGTTTCTATTAATCTTGTGAATGTAAATTCCTTGATTAATCATCTTACCCTGTTGCAAAAATTTAGTAGTTTCTGCATGATATTAATGTGCATGTTTAGCTTAGCAGTATTGTTGTGATAATCTCCCTCAATACCTCAAAGTGTTTTTCCCTTAATATTCTGTAGAAGAACTGTTGGTTCGTGCACCAAAAATCCTTCACATATCAATTGTGCATATACTCAGTCAAATCCCTCATACAAATTTGGTGTATCACCTTAGTTTTAATTATTTTACAGTCATCTTTTACCCCTAAACCCTAGAATCAATTTTAGGATACATCAACAAGGAACCGGCCTTGATACCGGAGACTCACCTCAAAATAGGTATACCCACAGACCTGAGGTGTTTCCATTGTATCTACGAAAGAGAGAGATAAAATTTTGCAAGCTTAGAAAACCTGCAACCATCTCTAATGGGTGCACTTTCGAGAGATAACAACTATGATTTTTGGATACATGATTTATTATTATCTTGCAATTATATAAATCCGGACATGTTGTATATGATTCATTCAAGCATTACCTTAATTTTTTTATCATTATATATGATAATGGACACTTATTTAATTTCCAATTATCTTATTATGTTGATTTATGTATGATTATTTGGATCATTGATGGATATATGTTATGATGATTGATGTGATACATAATGGATTTAGATAATTTTTGATTATTGATGTTATGGTGATTACAAGTTGTTATGATTAATGTTTTGATTATGTTGTAATATGATGATGACTATATAATGATGTTAGTATATGATGATAATGATGTTATGGATGATTATGATGCACACTTCTACTTTACTTTGTGATGCAAACCTAGGAATTTTGATGAAATAAATGTGAGAAAATGGATGATAGAGGATGTGAATTGTAAATGGATGTTAGATGTTATGATGATATTGGATAGTTAAAAAGTGTGTGATGATGCTATTTTTAGATGGATGATGATATATGGTTAGAGATGTTAACTATTTTATTATCGGAAGATAGTTAATTTAGAGAGATGATGGATATATGGTTAAGAAGATTTTGTTATGATGACTAGTATGATAGGTATGATGTGGTGGTGTTGTATTGATAATGTATACTAATTAGATAGATTATGGGATGTTGTGATTGTGATCTAATGGATAGTGTTACCATGTCATGAGCCATATTTTAAGCAATAAACCATGTTTTTTTATTGTAGCATTAGGTGGTATACATTATGATATGTATTTGACCATGATTATTGGTTTACTATAATGCATTTGGATCGAATCACAAATATGCACAACCATCATCATATCATTGGACAAATACTAACATTTTTATAATAAAAAACTAAAAAAATGAAAAGAGAGCATATGATGATAAAAAAGATATGTACAATAATTATATGATTTAAAACAAACGTTGATGCAATGGAAAATAACAAAATATGGATGATATGCACTTAAAATATTAAACATGAATGTAATGATAAAAAAGTCACACAAATTTGACATGTTGAGTAAAAATTCCATATATTTATATACACAAGATTGCATGTCTTATTTTCAATCCCCTCGAATATCCTTGAGATTATGTGAGTGAGTCATGATTCAACATAGCCTCGTGTTTGTTTATTTTTCCCTTGAGAAATGATATATGACATGGGGATAGAGTTAGAGGATTATTGTGATGACTTTCTTCATAGAAACAAGGAGGTATAGCGATTTTGTAGACAAAAGGTAGAATACATGATAAGATAGCTACTTTGATTTTTTAGATGCTTTTTCCAAGTTCAATTATGTGTGGGAATTTTATACAAGGCCAATTTAAATATGGGAAATTTCAAATGAAACCAATTATTATATGCAATAAGGGATAATATGGATGATGGATAGTGAATTATGACATATGATAGCGAATGAAAGAAAGGGGGTATCGAAGAATTATAATTTTAAGATAGGCTTATTTGAGGATTACATGTTGTCATTTTGAATTGATTCTTATTTGATGCAGTCACCCCACATACAATTCATCTACAACATCCACAATTCTTAAGAACCCTCAATTTCATCAATTCAATCCACTTCAAAACACTGAACTTGTCATTTTGCACTAATAGGCAATTTTTGCTCAAAATGCTAAAAAGGCTTAAAACACTATTTCAAAGGATAAAATCACTTCTAACATGCTTGAAAACACCAAATATATCTTCTCACATCACCAAACTAGTTTCATTACTTCAATTTTCATGTTTTTCCCTTTTTGACCTCATATGCCCTTAAGACCAAGTTTCATGCTCTAACCATGCATTCAATCTTCCATAGATTTATAGGAGGTATCACTAGGTTCATTAGTTCACATTTTAATATTCCAACTTGACCCTAAAATCTCAGCTCTCAACTCTTTATAAAATTCCTTGTAGGTCTCTTTTTGTGTTTTGGTCTATAAACCTCCATTAGGTCTTCTACACCACACTGTCATGATTATCTCCTCCTTTAAAGAATTTATAAGAAAAAAGTAGTAATTTTTAGGAATATATTAAGGTGATTGACCTTCCCCTAAATTTTCATTACTCAACTCCAAATATTGCATATACTTCCTTTGTAAACTCCACCTTTCAACTAGGTTTCCTCTAGGTCTCTCAAGAACTTGAAACTAAAAATTGATTATATCTTTCCCCCACATGTGAATTTAGTGCTAAAAGTTTTCACACATATTATTATGGGTAAAAATACCATAAATTTCAAATTTTAGGGAACCCCACTTGATGAATATCAAATTATGAATTTTTTAGAAATTTGTCCAAAACACGGACAATCACAAGGCAACAAGCTTAAAAAAATCATATCTCAAGTTTTATACACTTTCATAACCTCATTAAAATTGAAAAATTTATGTTTTAATGAGAATAAAATTTAACCTTCATAGTGTATTGAGTTATTAAGATTTCATCAGCCTCATTCACAAGATTTAGTGACTAGTTTCTTACACAAAATAGTGGTTTCTGATTGCGTTTTCTATGTTTCACCTATCAAAAATCCTCCATTTTATCTGAAAATTTATGAATTTTTTTAATTCCTCACAATACCTTCACACCAAATTTAATCTATTTTCACCATTTACAATTCAAAATATTCTTGTTTCTTTCCTTCAACTAAACAAAACAATACTACAAACAAAAGCTTTTGCTTACCTCCTTGTATATGATTGTATTATTTGACATTATCACCTCTTCAAACCCTTTTCCTATACTCCATAGGCCTCACATGCAGATCTTCCATACCTGAATAATAATTCATACAGTAATTCTAATATAATTTCAATCATTAATTTGTCAACATTTGATGCACCATACCATATTTTAAATCTGTAGTGCCCACATTTTTATAGCTTCAGTATCTGTTGTTTTCCTTCCTCATAGACATGTTTGGACAGGGATTTGATATATGTTGGATAGTATGTTATGATTTTTGACCTTCTTGGACATGGATGCATATTTGGGTGCATAGCACCAATTTGAATTTAGTAGCATGTTGTTAGTTTTCATTCGATGTTGTGGACATTAGCTTATGACGATGTTGTTTAGACCTAATTGAGATACGTTAAATGTTTAGTGTAGTTGCATGTTTGGATTCTATGGAAATATGTCACTTTATCATTATGTCTAACTTATGGTGAATTGTGTATAATTGTGCATGTTGTCACATTTTCGATTCCAGAAAGATGATATGCTAGTTTAGATTCATTGATTTCTTATTGAGTAGTTGATTCACATTTTATCGGACATGTGCGGTTAATGTGTGCAATGAGTGTGCAGGTGACAGGTCACAGGAGAATGTGGGATTCAGGCCAACTACATAACTTTGCACAAGTAGCCCATGGGGCTAAGTCCTAGCCGTGTTTATTGTATGAGGCCTTAGTATTAGAGTTTATTGTTTTGGGCACCATGAGTGACCCTCATTTGTAATGTAATATGTCTTGTATTATTAATCTTGCTTAGGGTGTTTAGTTGTGTTGTAAACTTGTTTTGGGGAATTAATGGCCCCACTTACATTAAGTTTTGAGTTTGTATAATGATGTAATTAATAAAAAGGGATTAGGGTCACATGTGAACCCTTGGGTGGGCCCCACACCCTCTACCCTTGTGCCCAAGTGTTCCAAACCCGAAATTGGGCTATTTTAGGCATTTTTAGGGACCCCTTTTTAGTTTGGGAGTTCCCTTAGCATGAAAATGGGCCCTTGGACCCTACCTAATAGGTAGGGGCTTATTTCCAAGGCTTAGAGGGAGTTTTCCTCCCATTTTTCCTTCCTTTGGTCACATCCATGTAAGGTGGATGGGTAAGTGTGCTTTGTTAAAAGTTGCACAAGTTTGTTTTGTTATCATTTTGGGTAATTTGGGAGAAGAGGGTTAAAAGCTATTTTAACCTTTCTCTCTTTTATCTTGGGAATATTTGACCTTGAGGGAAGAGAGGGGTGACACATGTCACCCCCTCATTTGTGAGGATTTTTGCTTGCTCCTCTTCAAATTCTCCCTCATGGGGAAAGAAGAGAACTTTTTTTTTTTTTGGGGAGCTTTTGCTTGGAGGCTTGTGGATTTTGGAGCTAGAGCTTGCTTGGACAAAGAAAAAGGAAAAGTTAGAAGTTGGAGAGATTTTGGAGGTAGGCTCCTTGAGCTCATTTGTGTGTTTTATATCATGTTATATATTAGTCTTGGTTATTTAAAATGTGTGTTGTTGCATGTTGATTTTATTTGTTGTTTACTTTATTTTGCTCCATCCATCATATGACATGATGGAGTTTTGGAGGTGGGGGAAGAGAGGGGATTTTTCCCTCTCAATCCTCATAAATTGATGGGCAAGACTTGTAGGATTTATGTTACTTCCCTCAAATGGTTTTGAGGTGGGAAAGGTGGTTCATATGGCTTGAACCTCCTTCCCCATTCTTGGTGAGGAAACCCCTTTGGGGTTTGAAAATCCTTCCAAGAAGGATTTGGTGAAAGGGTGGAGAAATAAGGAGGGTGTAGAGATCTTGGTTTTGTGCAACTATTGTTGGTTACCACTTTTGGAGAACTCCTTTCTTCTCTTCCCCATTTTAGAGGTAGAACATGGTTTTTCCTCTTTTTCATCTTTGCAAAATTGGTGTCTTGTTTTAATATTTGTCTTGTTTTTATGTGAATGTAATATTGGTTGTCTCCCCTACTCTTGTGCAATGTTTTGGATAGTAGTCCTCTTTCCCATGGGCTTGGGGGAGGCTAACATGTCTTCCAACCTTGGAAAGGCATGTAATGATGCCTAAAGGTTGGGTGGTTAATCAAGATTTTTCTCCTTGTGTTGGATTCTTGGAAGCTTTTGAAGTTGGAGATCATGTGGTGGAAATTTGGAGTCTCTTATCAACTTGGCCTCTCCTTGTCATCTTCATTCTCTTTGTGGACATCACCTCATTATATCTCTTTTGGATATGGCTTTGTGGAAACTTTCTTTTATTGTAAATCCTCCTTGTTTGTAAATTGGTATTACTTGTAAAATTGAGCAATCTCTCTTCAACATTGTAAAGAAACTTGTAATGGGAATTATTTGAGTAGTTATGTATTTTTTGGAAAGTATGGCATGTGGTGTGAAAGCTTCTTGAAACAAAATATTGTAATGAGTGTTCGTTTAAATTAAAAATAAATAAAAAATCTTGTTGTAATCCTTGTTTGAGAAGGAAAATATTATTACTTGTTGGATGTCCTTCTTATCTAAAAATCTGAAATATGTATCTTGTTAGAGCATTAGAAAGGAAATCTAGCCATAGTATTGAGCCTTTGCATTATCATTGAATGGAAATACTCTAGTTTCTAGCAATATATCTCTTCTTGTAAAATGTTGGTAATATGGCTAGATGTAAATTAAAACATCACTTTTAAAATGCAACTCTTTTCAAATTGCTTTTGAAAGTTTAGTGAATGGAATGAAATTAGCTCTCTCTCTCTTTCCTTATTGTAAAAATAAAATGATCAAACATGGACATTTCTTCTCCTCCACTAAGTTATTAACTTAATTCTAAGTCTCTCCTATCGGTTAAAATAACTTGCCTACAATCTTCTCATCACATTTAAAATGTAAATCTTCTCCTCATATTTACATTGAAAAACAATATTAAATTTCATATGCTCTCAACAATGCCAACACATTATTATTGATTTTACAACTTGAGATAATTTTAAGATTTTATAGTGTGTGTATATATATATATAATATAATTCCATTGTGTTCCTACAAAATTTTCTTATTAAATGATATACTAATGGGGTTAATATTTTACACTATGATATATTAATGTATATTACATTATTTATATTATAATATAAAATAGATTATATATATATATACATACATACATATATATACATATATAATATAGTTAAAAATTATTAAAAACGTATTAAATTTTTAAACAAAAAAAAAAATAAAATAAAATACAAAGTTTTGGGGAGGACCAAGTCCTCCCCACACCCACGCAACCCCCACAGTTTCCCTTTCCCCGCCCACTACACCGTCCCCACACCCCCGCAGCCATCCTGTGTCCTACTACCGCTACAACACCCTCTCCCTCCTTCCCCACTACCGCGACTCCACCACTTGGCTGCCCCCACCGAACCCTCCACCTCCCCACATCGTCCCCCTGCATAGACCCCTACACATGCCCTCGTTCCCCCTGTGCTATCCCTCCCCCTCACCATTTTCATTTTTCCCCACCTCCATGCGTGTAACCCTCCTCCTTCCTCACGCAGGCACCCACCTCCTCCTCTCACCATGGCCACATAGATTACGAATTACATATAACAATAATGGTTGGTTGGTTTGGTTTTCATAAACAAATACAATGAGGAAAATATCCTTCCAATCCATGAATCAAACTTCCGTAGCTTCTCCTCCACATAGAAATGACAAAACAAAACAAATGAGAAAAGGAATGGAAGAGAAAAGGAATGGAAAAGAAAAGAAAATAATGAGAGAAATTTAGGGCACTTTTAAAGATTTATAATCAAGGGTCAAGATTAGAATTGATCCTAGGATCCTCCTTCAATCCTACCTTTCTTTAAGTCATGATATTTTAATGGGAATGTAAATTAACCTATGGTGTGTGTGGGTAAATAAATAAACATAGGGGAAAATTAATAAAACTCAAATGGGGGTGTAGAAAATTATATATATAATTAGATAACTAGAGCAATAAGTCATTTAATGTGTTGAGCAATTTAATTTAGTTAAAATAAATAATAATGGAGATCGGTTTAGGGTTCGTATTAATTACTTTCAAAAAAAAAAATTCACCCAAAATGGTAGTTAATTTTTGGTGTGGTTTCCGTTGTCCCGAGGTAGGGCACTACATTTGGTATCAGAGTGAGGTTCGCACATGCGGACACTCTAGGTAATTAATTAACTAGTTAACAATATTTTTAATAACATTAAAGTAAATAAAAATAATTGGTTAAAAATTTTCCACAACCATTTAATTATAATTTAATAACCTCTTCACTCACCTCATGCACAAGATGACACCCATGAGATGACGCTCGGTTAGGGGTTTGGGACGTGGTTTGCCTATGCCCAAACCACTGGCACCCAAGTTAGGGCCTCAGATCTTAGAGGCTCTTCAACAGTTGATTGGTGTTGTGTAGCAGTGTCTCCCACCACTACAAGAGGTGAGAGAGGAGGACATCCAGTTGGGAGATGAGGAGCCGATAGGCGAGGACGCGCATTCGGAGCCATGGGAGCACGATACCCCGAGGTGGGAGAGGTCTTGTAGCCCTTCCGTTCACCACGAGAGGGTATCCTTGTACCATCGTAGCCGCTCACACAGTCTTGAGGGACCATTTGGGGATAGGTGACCCCATTCACCTATTGGTTTGCATCGCCAGGATCGGGATACAAGTAGTGTGATCAGGGATCTTCTTCGCTTGCATAGCCACCTACTTACACTAGCTCTACAGATGGCTTTGGGGCTGAGTCATGGCTCCTTAGCTTGGATAGTTGCTTTGGCTTGCACTCTTACGAGAGAAATGTCAAGGCAAGGTTCGCCATACACCTCCTCCAAGATGTAGCAGGTGTTTGGTGGAGGAATGAGGAGCGGAAGCTCCATTTGACTTGAGAGACAGTGACCTGGGAGATGTTCGAGGAGTGATTCAGGGCTTGTTATATGTCAGAGCATTTCGTGTAGAAGAGGATCAATGAGTTTCATGACTTATGATAGGGATCTGACACAATAGCACAATATGAGAGCAGGTTCTGGATCTTCTGTAGTATGTGGATTACCTACAAGATGAGAAATTATAGGTTAACAGTTTATTAGGGGCCTTAATGCTAGATATAGCAAGAGTTAGGATGTTATCTCCTCCCATGCTTGAGAAGGCCATTGAGAAGGCCTACTTAGCTGAGGAGAATAGGACCAAGGCACAAGAGCACCGAGATAGAAATAAGAGAAAGTTTCAGGATAGGATACAGGCCTTTAGAGTCAGAGGTCATGGGGTACAACACCACCCCTAGAGGAGGATTCGGTCTATGCCTCGGCCAAAGAACCACGAGGGCCCCACCACACCAAAAAACGTAGACACAACATCATGGCCACCAGCAGCAGAGGGCTAGATAGACTCAGAGCTTTCAAAGAGGTGGTACTAGAGGAGGTTTTGGTGGAGCCAGGGATCGGAGACGGGGGTACTCGGTGAGGTACAACCAACTCACATGCGTAGCAGTCTCTGCTAGGGTTGGACCTGGCATGATCAGTGCAATAGAGTACAGGAGGGACCCCATCTTAGAGGGGTATATGAGGATGTTTTATTTGTGGGTCCCCGATCACTATGTGCATATGTTCCCACACAAACCCAATACCATGGATACATAGAGAGCCTCTAGATCCGAGCAGATGGTGGGTGACGTGGGACGTGCTCATCATGTATATGTAGTGGTTGACAACCGCCAGGCCGAGCATCAGGCCACAGTCATTGAGATGACATGTACTATCAGGGGGTATTTGTCTCAGTACTTTTTGATTCAGGTGCTTCAGATTCTTTTGTATCACCTTCTATAGTGGACCAGTGTGGGCTAGTGGTGGCTAGGCAACCAGATAGTTGGTAGGTTGAGTTGGCCTCTGGGGAAAAACTCACCATGGACTCATATGTGGAGAGTTACGTACTTGATTTAGGAGTCTTCTCCACTACACTTGACCTCTGAGTTATTCCTCTAGGATCCTATCAGGTAGTGTTGGGTATGGATTGGCTCAAGGCTCATCGGGCTAAGGTGGATTATAGAAATAAGGTCATTGAGTGTCAGGATGATCTTGGGAGTGCAGTTGTGATTTTAGGGATGTAGAGGCCTATCTCTTTACGTATGATCTTGGCTAAGCAACTCAAGCGGAGCATGCATAAGGGATGTTAGTTGTTTGCTATCACCATTAGTGATTGATCAGAGAGCACTCTAGAGCATTCACCCTTAGATGATCATGTAGTTTTGAGGGAGTATGCAGATGTGTTTCCAGTGAGCTTCCAAGGTTACCACCCCGCAAAGAGGTGGATTTTACCATCGATTTAGTGCCAGGATCTACACTGTTTCTAGGGCACCCTATCGGATGACAACTCTAGAGCTTCATGAGCTCAAGATTCAGTTAGAGGAGTTGTTGGAGAAGGGTCTCATTCGTCCTAGTGTATCTCCTTGGGGAGCGCAGTCATATTTGTGAAAAAGGATGGTTCTCTTAGACTTTATGTAGACTTCAAGCAGCTCAACAAAGTCACAATAAAGAACCGTTATCCACTCCCCAGGATTGATGACTTGTTTGATCTAGATGCAGGGAGCTAGTGTTCTCCAAAATTGATCTCAAGTTAGGGTACCATCATTTGCGCATATCAGATGCAAACATTCATAAGATAGTGTTTCACACACATTATGGACATTATGAGTTCACAGTTGTTCCATTTGGTTTGACTAATGCCCCAACTATCTTCATGAGCCTCATGAATGGAGTATCGGGATATTTCTCGGACTGATTTTTCTTAGTGTTCTTAGATGATATTTTGATATATTCTCGTTCCAAGGAGGAACACAAGGAGCATTTGAGACATGTACTGTAGGTTTTGAGAGAGCAGAAGTTGTATGGGAACTTGGAAAAATGTAGCTTCTTTCGACCGAGATTCAATACTTGGGTCATATCAAGAGAGGGTATCTCAGTAGATCCCTCTAAGATACAAAGCTATTATGGTGGCCCACACCCATATCGATTCTCGAGGTGAGGAGTTTTATGGGTTTAGTAGGTTATTACCGCAGGTTTGTACAGTAATTTTCTAGGATTGCTCACCCTATTACTTCTCTTCAGAGAAAAGGGAAGAAGTTTGATTGGTCAGAAAAGTGCGAGCGGGCCTTTCAGTTGCTTAAGGAAAGGTTAACCATGGCACCCATCTTAGCAGTTCTAGACCCGATAGAGGATTTTGTTGTGTGCACTGATGCATCACTAGAGGGTTTGGGAGCCATTCTTATGTAGGAGTGTCGGGTGATTGCATTTGAGTCACATAAGCTCAAAGACTATGAGCTTAACTATCCTACTCATGACTTGGAACTTGTGTATTGGTGACACTTCCTTTTGGGTAGGCCTTTCATTTTGATGACAGATCATCGCAACTTGTAGCATATCTTCTCACAGGAACCTCAATGCTCATCAACGACATTGGATGGAGTTCCTATGTGAGTATGACATGGAGGTATAATATATCAAAGGAAAGGAAAATTTGTTATAGATACACTTAGTAGATGATGACATGTGCTTGCTTCATTGACACTGTAGTCATATTTGAGAGGCAAGATTCTTGAGCATCTTCCAAAGGACAGGTTTTATGAGGGTGCTTATGGATGTTGGGGTCACAGGATCATTAGAGGGTAGATATTCATGATGCATATTAGAGACAGATGGTTTACTTCAGTTCCATAGGTGCATCTACATGCCTAAGTCAGGTGATCTACGTAGCTTCATCCTCACAGAGGCTCATCAAGCCCCATATGTGGCACATCTAGGAGTGAAGAAAATGCATGCTAATCTAAGGGAGTTATATTATTGGCCAGGCCTTGACGGGACATAGCATATTTTGTTACACGTTTCCTTGAGTGCCAGAGGGTCAAGGTAGAGCATTCTCATCCCGTAGGACTCTTACATCCTCATGATATTCCCGAGTGGAAATGGGATGTGATCTCCATGGATTTCATAGTCGGACTCCCTATGTCTTCTTATCATCATGATGCCATTATGGTCACCATGGATAAGTTGACCAAGGTTGCACATTTCTCACCAACCAAGGTCACCTATAATGCACAAGCCATTGCCAAAGTATTTATGGAGGAAATTTTTAGGTTGCATGGGATTCAAGACCATCATCAATGATAGAGATACCATCTACACTTCAATTTTCTAAAATTCCTTTCAAGCCGCTCTTGGTACGTAGATTAATTTTAGCTCAAGCATATCATCCAGAGACAAATGAACATAGAGAGAGAGTTAATTGTACTGGAGGACATCCCGAGGATGTATGTGATGGACCAGCAGAGGAAGTGGGAAGATTATTTACATTTAGTTGAGTTTTACTACAACAATAGCTATTATAGTTCCATTGGTATGGCTCCTTACCGTGATTTGTATGGACAACCTGTAGAACACCTCTAAGTTGAGACAAGTTAGATGATAGGATCATTCTGGGACCAACTAATCTATAGGATTTAGAGCAATAGGTTGTTTTGATTAGACAACGTCTTGAGCAGGCTAGAGCATGCTAGAAGGCGTATGTAGACACCAAGAGGATTGATCATCACTTCTCAGTGGGTGACAAAGTCTTCTTGAGAGTTCACCCACATAAGAGTCCAATCCTTTATGGAAAGGGCCTTTTGATATTTTAGAGGTCATCTATCTAGTGCCTACTACCTAGCTTAGCCACCATGCCTTGCACTAGCCCACGATGTATTTCATGTTTCGTATTTATGTAGATATGTGCCGATGTCTCTCATGTTTTGGATTGGTCTCGCATTATAGGTAGAGGATAGAGGATAGTGGAGACTGGAGCTCGTATGCATACTAGACCATCAGAGGTTGGCCCTTCGGGGTCAAGACTTGGACCAGGTTAGAGTGCAATGGGAAAGATACGATGAGACAATAACTACCTGGGAGGATGCTACACCTTTGAGGGATAGATATCCCTATCTCTTTCAGTGACTTCCAGGAGGAAGTCTAATTTTAGTAGAGGGGATGTAGTGACCACATTTTTATAGCTTCAAAGATCTATTGTTTTCCGATCTCATAGACATGTTTGGATAGGGATTTGATATATGTTGGATAGTATGTTATGATTTTTGGACCTATCATCACCAATCCTGGCACTATGATAATTATTTACCAAGAACTCCTCGCTATGATTATTTACTAATGCACAACTTTTATTTTGGTGGATGGAATCGGAAACACAACAACAAACATAACACAAGAATACCATAGACTATGATAAGAAGGAATGATGATAAATCTGAAATATAAGTGTAAATTATAATATCAACATGAAATTGTTACAATCTCACCCATGAGGTACTTTAAGTGTTACTGACTTCACTTGCCTTCCAACAATAACTACGAAGAAACTTCACAATTACACCTCTTAATGGCTTCTTTAACACACCTTCAAAATGATGGCACACTTACTCATACAATATTTCTCACTACTTCTTTCTATGCTAAATGAGGGGGGTGGCCTCTCTATTTATAGAACTTCTAGGCTTATCCATCTTATCTCTAAGATAAAATAAGAAATCTACTTTGACGAATCATATTCCATACCTTAACTCTTATCTATACATGTAAGCTTATCGTTTAAGATAAGATAAACCTTATCATTTCACATGGGTTCCACATTTTTAGACTTTTTATGAATAAAATACACAAAATATTTATGACCTCACTCCTTGTCCTTATTACCAATATAATATTTCTAATTCTTAATCATATAGACCCTACTTCTCTACTTACCCTAACTTTGACATTTTAACATTACCGAACCACTTATGACAAATATTTACTTTTACCACAACATTCCTATTGTACTTTTGACTATTACCTATTATACATTATTGGCGGCGTCGTGCTGGCAACTTTGTTGTTATCTTCTATCGACACTACTACTAATTATACTTAACAACATCCTATTCCTAATACACACATTAATGAAATAGAAATTACGGACGAAAATTTTAGTTTCGACATCTTCCCCCTTCCTAGTTTCTACTCCGTCCTTGGAAGAGACTATTACGGTGCTTTAAAAATCTTTAACTTGTCGTGGTTGACCCATTTCGTAATGGGAGTGCCATCCGATTCCTCCAATCGGTATGTACCATTTTCATGCATAACTGCTATTTTGTAGGGCCTCATCCATTTTGGAAGAAATTTTCTCTGCCTTTTTTTTTTGTATCCGGAATCAAATACTAGAGCCAAGTCATTCACATGAAATGGAGACCAACAGATCTTTTGATCAAAGTATTCCTTCGCTTCATTTTCTTCTTATAGCTTGTATCCTTCACCATTTCCCTCATTTCCTCTAGTAAATGAAGATGTACCAACCTTTCTTTTACTGAATCACTTTCATCCATCCTTTCATTTTTCATAACTCTCACAGTGGGAATATCAAACTCAATAGGAAGAACTAGATCAATGCCATAAGCCAACTAAAATGGGGAGTATCATGTTGTTGACTTTGATATTGCCCTATATGCCCACAATGCTGCATGAATCATTTTATCCCACTTATGTACCTGCAAGGCTACATCTTTTGCTAGAATTTGACACAACACAAAAAAATTCGTTCCACCTGTCCATTTGTGCTTGGCTTGTATGTTGTTGCCTTCCTGTGCTTAATAGAAAACTTGTTGACTAGGGCTTCTACCACCTCATTAATGAAGTGGCTTCCTTGATTTGTTACAATTTCTAATGGGCAACCAAATCTAGTGACAATGCGTTCATATATGAACCTTGCCACTTCATCCATGGAAGCTATTTTCAATGGCCTAGCTTCAACCCACTTGGTTAAATAATTTTTGGCAACTACAATATACTTATTTTGGCGTGGGGTAGTTGGAAGTGGACCTACAATATCTATTCCCCACTTTTCAAAGGGACCAAGTGGAAGAATAAGGCATAATGGAGTGATGAAGTCTTACAGTTACCATGTGTTTAACAAATATCTCATGTCTTACAATAATTATAACAATCTCTAAAAAGAGTGGGCCAAAGTGATAACTCCGCATCCAAGATCCTTCTTGCATTTGTATGTTGTCCAGAGAAGTGTCCTTGACATGTACCATTGTGGAATTCTTCTATTAACTCCTTCCTTGATCATGTCCAACTACTCTCTCAGTATCTTTTGTTCATCGTGTCCTATTCGAAATAATACTCCATGCAGTAATAGAATATGGACGATTGGCTTTGAGTAATCTTCCTCTTAGTCTTTGCATTGGCACCATCAGGAAACTTGAATTCATTCAGATAATTCCAAATATCTATGTATTCACTAGGGATTGTGTCAAGGGATAACAATGTTGCATCTGAGAAATCATCATCATCACAAGATGAACCTAAACCATCATAGGCTCGAGAGAGTGCATCTGCATTGACATGCTTCTTTCCTGGCCTATCTACAATATCAAATTCAAATTCTTGTAGCAAAATTATCCATATATAAAAGTTATCCTCCCGATGGGTTAGGCTTATTTACAATATATTTTAGAGCCTGATGATCTATTACAACTATAAATTTCTGCCCTAAAGCAAGTAATTTCTAAACTTATTTACAACAAAAATGATAGCTAGAGCCTCTTTTTCAATTACAGATAATTTACCTCAGCATTGCTCATTTGTTTTCTCCCAAAGTAAACTGGATGATCATTCTCATTTTCATTCTTTTGGCTCAGAGTACTTCCTAGTGCTGCATCTGAGGCATCAGTATACATAATCAATGGCTTTCTCCAATCTGGATTCTTTAAAATAGGTGAAGACACTAGTGGCTTCCTTCAGCTTGTTCAAAAGCTTAATGTGCCTTATTTCTGGTTCATAAGTAACATCCTTCTTCAAAATCGGGTTAGTGGTGTGTAATCTTTGAGAAATTCTTGATGAACCTTCTATAAGTAACCACATGTCCTAAAAATGATCTTAACTTCTATTCATAGGAAATGGTAACTCTTTGATTTTTGAAACTTTATTAGGATCAGTACCAATACCATCTCTGGATACAACATGCCCTAACAAAACACCTTTAGAACATCTAAAGACACACTTTGTAGGGTTTAGTGAGGCTTGTACTTCATCTAACCTTTGAAATGTTGTCTCCATCTGGTGCAGGTGGTCCATCTTGCTCCCATAGATGTAAAAATCATCTAGAAATACTCTAATGAAGTTCCCAATGTAGGGTTGAAACACCCTATTCATCAAACGCTGAAATGTTACCAGAGCATTACACAACCCAAAAGGCATAACTCTATAAGCAAACGTTCTCAAGGAGTGGTGAATGTGGTCTTTAGCTGATCTTTCTCCGCTATAAAAACTTGGTCAGTATCTACTATATCCATCAGCAAAACTATAGCACTCCTGGCTAGCTACTTCATCCAAGATCTAATCTGAGAATGGAAGAGGGTAATGATCCTTCTTTGTTGCCTTATTGAGCTTCCTATAATCAATACAAATGTGTAGCTTCCCATTATTTTTTATTAAGATCACAATGGGAGAAACCCATTCTGAATTCTCCATAACAAATATGAATCCTCGCATTAAGCAACTTATTTATTTCTTCTTTACGGTAGCCTTGGAAAATTAGGATTCATTTTATATGGCATTTGCTTTATGGGCTTAACACCATCTACCAGCTCAATAGAATGTTCTACCCAACTTACTTGATGGAGTTCCTTGTAATCAAAAGTGAATAGGTGTATGTACCTTTGAAAGAGCTGGAGGTAGGATTCCTTCTCACTCTCCATCACAACATCACCAATATTTATTTGTTGGAGACGATCATCAATTTCTTCTTCAGATAATTTTATGGGTTCATGAGTCTGTTTGATCGAAGGATATCCATGACCGAAACATCAACCTCACTTTCTTCATCTTCCATGACCACTTCACTTTGGTACTAGAGTAATAAGAGAATGTCCAATCATCGGTTTCATCACTT
This sequence comes from Taxus wallichiana var. yunnanensis, assembly GCA_018340775.1. Lineage (NCBI taxonomy): Eukaryota > Viridiplantae > Streptophyta > Pinopsida > Cupressales > Taxaceae > Taxus > Taxus wallichiana. The sequence continues at coordinate 125,835,780 of CM031241.1, forward strand.
GAATCCACATGTTCTACCTTATTATGCCGAGGATCACATTTATCTTCACTCTCTCTACCATATGCAAGTGTCATGAAGCCTTCATTCCAGTAGTTTTTCGCATGAACTCTCCTTAGCCATGGTCTTCCCAACAACATTGGTACGCAAAAATACCATTTTTCATCACCCGAAAGTATACCACACATACAATACCCATAATGCAGAGATATTGCCACATGTGAAACAACACCTTCTCGGTTTAGTTTTTCCCTTATTTAATGACCTTAACATAAGTGTTGGTGGGTGATCATTTTTAACCCCAACATATTCATTACAGATTTGGTCATTACATTAATTGTAGCACCTCCATCAACTAAGACATCATGAATTGAAATACCATTACATAATACCTCAACTTGTGGAGTCAGCGACACTAAAATTTTCCTCCATAATTTCTATTTCATTAATGTATGTATTAGAATAGGATGTTGTTAAGTGTAATTAGTAGTAGCGTCCGATAGAAGATAACGGCACCACAAGACGGTGCCGCCAATAATGTGGAGTATGGTAAATACCAAAGTACAAGAGGAATGTTGTAAAAAGTAAATATTTGTCGTAAGTGGTCCGGTAATGTTAAAATGTCAAAGTTTGGGTAATTAGAGAAGTAGGGTCTACATGATTAGGAATTAGAAATATTATATTGGTAATAAGGACAAGGAGTGAGGTCATAAATATTTTGTGTATTTTATTTGTAAAAGTCTAAAAATGTGGAACCCATGTAAAATGATAAGGTTTATCTTATCTTAACAGATAAGCTTACATGTACAGATAAGAGTTAAGGTATGGAATATGATTCGTCAGAGTGGATTTCTTATCCTATCTTAGAGATAGGATGGATAAGCCTGGAAGTTCTATAAACAGAGAGGCCACCCCCCTCATTTAGCATAGAAAGAAGTAGTGAGAAATATTGTAGGAAGTGTGCGAAGGAAGCCATCGTTAAAGGTGTGTCAAGAAGCCATCAAGAGGTGTAATTGTAAAGTTTCTCCCATAGTCTTGTCAAGTATCTCATGGGTGAGATCAGAATAGTTTCATGTTAATATTATAATTTATTTTGATATTTCAGATTTGTCGTCATTCGTCTTATCATAGTCAATGGTATTCTTGTGTTCGGTTGTTGTTTTGTTCCCAGATTACATCCACCAAACTAAAGGTCAGGCATTAGTAAATAATCATAAAGACGAGGAGTTCCTGTGAAGAATTATCATAGTGCGGATTGGTGATGACATTTTGGTTCCGCTGCTGACCATTCCTCGTTGGTGGATTTTCTGGAGAGATATTCCCACTTAGGCAAAAATTAATTGGAGGGTAACCTTGTTTTTACTGTGCATAGTAGTTACCATGGTAAAGTCATTTTTACCGTGAATAGTAGTTACCATGTTAAAGTCATTTTTGCCATGAATAGTAGTTACCCTGGTAAAGTCCTTTTTGCTGGGAATAGTAATTACCGCAGTAAAGTCACTTTTTACCGTGAATAGTATTTACCGCAAGAACTTCACTTTTTACCGTGAATAGTGTTTACCACAGTAAAGTCAGTTTTTACCATAGTAAGTCAAGTTTTACCATAGTTTACCGTGGTCATTTCTATTTTACTGTAGAAAGGTGTAAAGTCACTTTCTAGTATAGTGATTCCAATTATTTGTGCACATAAGTCTTGTTAATTGTACTTGTGGGTTGGTATTTCACGGTGGTTACTTTTGAAAATGGGAAAGATTCCTGTTTTTTCAGCTCAATCTAATGAAGATGCTTCTTCTTTCATTCAAGAGTTTAAATGATCTTGTATTTGTAATGGCCTTATAAGAAGGGAACAATGGACTGAATTTTTTCCTACCTTTTTGGATGGTTCAGCACTTAGGTGGTTTGAAACACTAGGTGATAATGTGAAAAATTCATGGGATTTATTAACCGAAAGTTTTCTTGAAGAATTTGGTGAACAATATAAATATGCAGATCTCATGATCGAGATCACAAAGCTATCCCAAGGAGAGAAGGAGAAGATAAGGGATTATCATGCTCGTGTTCTAGAGCTAAGGAGGAAGCTCGATGCCCAGATCCGGAAGGAAGGACTAGCGGATGGGTTGATGAATGGCGTGGATAATCTCCTCTGTAAGCACTTCATTCTTGGGATGAAGCCGGAGATCAGACAACGAGTGAAGTATGACCGCCCAGCCTACCATGAACAAGCAAAGGAGATTGCAAGAAGGCAAGAAGAAAGCATGGAAGAGGAGCCCAAAGAAATTGTTGCTAAAGTAGAGCCTACACCAACACCTTTGGTCCTGAATCCACAACCACTCCCGGTGAGCACAAATATTTCTCCTAATACATCTACTGAGTATGAAGATCTGCTCAAAAAGATGGGTCAGTTAACTATTAATCTTCTTCAAGGAAAGGAATTTAGTTCTCAGGGAGGAGATAGAGGTCCAAAAAGAAATATTTCTCAAGTTGTTTGTTATGGTTGTTATAAAAAGGGTCATTATAAGTATAATTGTCCAGATAGAGCTTCTACATCTGGTAAGGGAGATAATGATAAAGGAAAAGCACCTGTGAATTCTTTTGATGTAGTAGATAAGAGCAGAAATAATGAAGTAGATGTGTTTGTAACAAAAAGAAAGAAAGAAAAAGATAATCAAGATGGAAATGATCCTAAGAAGATGAAAGAAGAAACTAGTAAGAAACATAGGAGAAGAAAGTTGGGTGTGCAGGATTTTCTCGATTTCACAGGCAAGGACCATACTCCATCTTGGAAGATCTGTCCAAAAGGCCTCGCAAATATTACATATGGTCAACTCTTGGCTATGTCTTCGAGAAGAGGTGGGAGTTGCGAGGTGGACTCAATGCTCAAGAAGGAAGGAGGTTGAGGTCCCTGTTTTGAGGAGGCAGGCAGATCCCTATGCCCACAAGCCGAGGTATTATGTAATGGTATTTCAATTCATGATGTCTTAGTTGATGGAGGTGCTGCAGCTTAATGTAATGACCGAGTCCGTAATGAATATGTTGGGTTTAAAATTGATCACCCTTCAACACTTATGTTAAGGTCATTAAATAAGGGAAAACTAAACCGTAAGGTGTAGTTTCAAATGTGGCAATATCTCGTTATGGGTGTCAGATGTGTGGTAGACTTTCAGTGATGAAAAATGGTACTGCATGCACTACCCAATGCTGCCGGGAAGACCATGGCTAAGGAGAGTTCATGCAAGAAACTACCGGAATGAAGGTTTCATGACACTTGGACGTGGTAGAGAGAGGGTGAAGATAAACGTGATCCTCGACATCATAAAGCGTAACCTCGTGGATTCAAGTGATGAAACTGATGATTGGACATCCTCTGATTACTCTAGCACCAGTGAAGTGGACACTGAAGATGAAGAAAGTGAGGTTGATGTTTCAGTCATGGATATTCTTCCAGTCACACCAACCCAGGACCCCATAAAATTATCTGAAGAAGAAGTTGATGATCGTCTCCAACAAATAAAGATTGGTGATGTTGTGATGGAGAGTGAGAAGGAATCCTACCTCCAGCTCTTTCGAAGGTACATACACCTATTCACTTTTGATTACAAGGAACTCCGCCAAGTAAGTTGGGTAGAACATTGTATTGAGTTGGTAGATGGTGCTAAGCCCATAAAGCAAATGCCATATAGAATGAATCCTAATTTTTCCAAGACTGTAAAAGAAGAAATAGATAAGTTGCTTGATGCAGGATTCATATTTGCTGTGGAGAATTCATAATGGGTTTCTCCCATTGTGATCTCAATAAAAAAGAATGGGAAGCTACGCATTTGTGTTGATTATAGGAAGCTCAATAAGGCAACAAAGAAGGATCATTACCCTCTTCCATTTTCAGATCGATCTTGGATGGAAGAATGGCCAGAGTGCTATAGTTTTGCCGATGGATATAGGGGCTACAACCAAGTTCGTATATAGCAGAGAAAGATCACCAAGACCACGTTCACCACTCCTTGGGGAACGTTTTGCTTATAGAGTTATGCCTTTTGGGTTGTGTAATGCTCCAAAGAACATTCCAAATTTGATGAATAGGGTGTTCGAACCCTACATTGGGACCTTCATCGAGTATTTTCGGATGATTTTTGCATCTATGGGAGCAAGTTGGACCACCCGCACTGATGGAGACAACATTTCAAAGGTTAGATGAAGCACAAGCCTCACTAAACCCTACAAAGTGTGTCTTTGGATGTTCTAAAGGCGTTTTGTTAGGGCATGTCAGATCCAGAGATGGTATTGGTACGATCCCGATAAAGTTTCAAAATCAAAGATTTACCATTTCCTATAAATAGAAGTAAGTTGAGATCATTTTTAGGCCATGTGGGTTACTATAGAAGGTTCATCAAGAATTTCTCAAAGATTCGCATACCACTAACCCAGTTCTTGAAGAAGGATGTTGCTTATGAACCAGAAACAAGGCGCATGAAGCTTTTGGACAATCAAGGAAGCCTTGGTGTCTTCACCTGCTTTTGAAGAATCCAGATCGAGCAAGCCATTCATTGTGTACACCGATGCCTCGATGCAGCACTAGGTAGTACTTTGAGCCAAAAGGATGAAAATGGGAATGAACATCCAATTTACTTTGGGAGCAGCATAAATGAGCAAAGCTTGAGGTAAACTATACCAGAATCGAAAAAGAGGCTCGCTATCATTTTTGTCATTAAAGAAGTTTAGAAATTACTTGCTAGGGCAGAAATTTATAGTTGTAACGGATCATCGTGCTCAAATATATTGTCAATAAGCCTAACCCATCGGAGGATAGCAAGATGGATAATTTTGCTACAAGAATTTGAATTTGATATTATAGATAGGCCAGGAAAGAAGCATGTCAATGCAGATGCACTCTCTCGAGCCTATGATGGTTTAGGATCATCTTGTGATGATGATGATTTTCCCGATGCAAAGATTGTTCTCCCTCGACACAATCCCTAGTGAATACATAGATATTTGGAATTATCGAATGAATTCAAGTTTCTGATGGTGCCAATGCAAAGACTAAGAGAAAGATTACTCAAGCCAGTCGTCCATATTCTATTCTACATGGAGCATTATTTCGAATAGGACTTGATGGACAGTACAAGAGGGCAGTTGGACGTGATCAAGGAAAGGAGCTGTTAGAAGAATTCCACAATGGTACATGTGGAGGGCACTTCTCTGGACAACTTACAAAGCAAGAAGGATCTTGGATGCAAAGTTATCACCGCCCACTCTTTTAAAGATTGTTATAATTATTGTAAGACATGTGATATTTGTCAAACACATGGTAACCGTAAGACTTCATCACTCCATTATGTCCTATTCTTCCCTGGTCCCTTTGAAAAATGGGGAATAGACATTGTAGGTCCACTTCCAACTACATCACGTCAAAATAAGTATATTGTAGTTGCCACAGCATTATTTAACCAAGTGGGTTCAATCTAGGCCATCAAAACAACTTCCATGGATGAAGTGGCAAGGTTCATATATGAACGCATTGTCACCAGATTTGGTTGTCCATTAGAAATTGTAACAGATCAAGGAAGCCACTTCATTAATGAGGTGGTAGAAGCCCTAGTCAATAAGTTTTCTATCAAGCATAGGAAGGCAACAACATACAAGCCAAGCACAAATGGACAGGTGGAACGAACAAATTTTGTGTTGTGTCAAATTCTAGCAAAAGATGCAGCCTTGCAGTACATAAATGGGATAAAAGGATTCATGCAAAGATTGTGGGCATATAGGCAACATCAAAGTCAGCAACAGGATACTCCCCATTTCAGTTGGCCTATGGCATTGATCCAGTTTCTTCCTATTGAGTTTGATATTCCCACTGTGAGAGTTATGAAAATGAAAGGATGGATGAAAGTGATTCAATAAAAGAAAGGTTGGTACATCTTCATTTGCTAGAGGAAATGAGGGAAATAGCAAAGGATACAAGCCATAAGAAGAAAATGAAGCAGAAGGAATACTTTGATCAAAAGATCCGATGGTCTCCATTTCATGTGAATGACTTGGTCCTAGTATATGATTCCAGATACAAAAAAAGAAGAGAGAAAATTTCTTCCAAAATGGATGGGGCCCTACAAAATAAAGTAAATGTGCATGAAAATGGTAGGTACCGACTGGAGGAATGGATGGCACTCCCATTACGAAATGGGTCAACCACGACAAGTTGAAGATTTTCCAAGCACTGGAGATAGTCTACTCCGAGGACGGAGTAGAGTAGAAGTTGTAGGAAGGGGGAAGATGTCGACACTAAAATTTTCCTCCATAATTTCTATTTCATTAATGTATGTATTAGGAATAGGATGTTGTTAAGTGTAATTAGTAGTAGCGTCCGATAGAAGATAACGGCGCCACAAGATGTGCCGCCAATAATGTGGAGTACAGAATAGTCAAAGTACAATAGAAATGTTGTAAAAAGTAAATATTTGTCGTAAGTGGTCCGGTAATGTTAAAATGTCAAAGTTTGGGTAATTAGAGAAGTAGGGTCTACATGATTAGGAATTAGAAATATTATATTGGTAATAAGGACAAGGAGTGAGGTCATAAATATTTTGTGTATTTTATTTGTAAAAAGTCTAAAAATGTGGAACCCATGTAAAATGATAAGGTTTATCTTATCTTAACAGATAAGCTTACATGTACAGATAAGAGTTAAGGTATGGAATATGATTCGTCATAGTGGATTTCTTATCCTATCTTAGAGATAGGATGGATAAGTCTGGAAGTTCTATAAGTAGAGAGGCCACCCCCTCATTTAGCATAGAAAGAAGTAGTGAGAAATATTGTAGGAAGTGTGCGAAGGAAGCCATCAGTTAAAGGTGTGTTGAAGAAGCCATCAAGAGGTGTAATTGTAAAGTTTCTCCCATAGTCTTGTTGAAGTATCTCATGGGTGAGATTGTGAATGATTTCATGTGAATATTATAATTTATTTTGATATTTCAGATTTGTCGTCATTCTGTCTTATCATAGTCAATGGTATTCTTGTGTTCGGTTGTTGTTTTGTTTCCAGATTACATCCACCAAACTAAAGGCTGTGCATTAGCAAATAATCATAGCACGAGGAGTTCCCGGTGAAGAATTATCATAGTGCCGGATTGCTGATGACAGAGCATAGGGATCCGCCTCGCCTCCAAAACAGGGACCTCAACCTCCTTCCTTCGTCGAGCATTGAGTCCACTTCGCAGCTCCCGCCTCTTCTCAGGAGACAACCAAGAGTTGACCATATGTAATATTTGTAGGCCTTTTGGATAGATCTTCTAAGATGGAGTATGGTCCTTGTTCTTGTGAAATCAGAAAATCCTGCACACCCAAATTTCTTCTCCTATGTTTATTACTAGTTTCTCCTTTCATCTTTTTAGAATCATTTCCATCTTGGTTATCTTTTTCTTTCTTTCTTTTTGTTACAAACACATCTACTTCATTATTTATGCTCGTATCTAGTACATCAAAAGAATTCACAAGTGTTTTTCCTTTATTATTATCTCTTGTACCGGATGTAGAAGCTCTATCTAAAGAATTATACTTATAATGACCCTTTTTATGACAACCATAACATACAACTTCAGAAATATTTCTTTTTGGACCTCTATCTCCTCCCTGAGAACTAAATTATTTTCCTTGAAGAAGATTAATAGTTAGTTGGCCCATCTTCCTGAGCAGATCTTCATACTCAGTAGATGTACTAGGAGAAAGATTTGTGCTCACCGAGAGTGGTTATGGATTTTAGACCAAAGGTGTTGGTGTAGGCTCTACTTTAGCAACAATTTCTTTGGGCTCTTCTTCCATGCTTTCTTCTTGCCTTCTTGCAATCTCCTTTGCTTATTCGAGGTCGATGGGCAGTCATACTTCACTCGTTTATCGATCTCTCGGCTTCATCCCAAGAATGAAGTTCTTACAAAGGATATTATCCATGCCATTCATCAACCCATCCGCTAATCTTTCCGTCCGGATCGGGCATCAATCTTCCTCCTTAGCTCTAGAACACAAGCATGATAATCCCTTATCTTCTCCTTCTCTCCTTGGGATAGCTTTGTGATATCGATCATGAGATTTTCATATTTTTGTTGTTCACCAAATTCTTCAAGAAAAATTTCAGTTAATAAATCCCATGAGTTTTTCACATTATCACCTAGTGTTTCAAACCACATAAGGGCTGAACCATCCAAAAAGGTAGGAAAAATTCAGTCCATTGCTCCCTTCTTATAAGGCCATTACAAATACAAGATCGTTTAAACTCTTGAATGAAAGAGGAAGCATCTTCATTAAATTGGGCTGAAAAAACAGGAATCTTCCCCATTTTCAAAAGTAACCACAATGAAATATCAACCCATAAGTACAATCAACAAGACTTATGTGCACAAATAATTGTAATCACTATAATAGAAAATAGAAATGACCACGGTAAACTATGGTAAAACTTGACTTATCTGCGGTAAAAATTAACTTTCTTTGTGATAAACACTATTCATAGTAAAAAGTAAAGTTACTGTGGTAAATACTATTCATGGTAAAAAGTGACTTTACTACAGTAAATACTATTCACGATAAAAAGTGACTTTACCATGGTAACTACTATGCATAGTAAAAACAAGGTTACCCTCCAAATGTTTTCTAACTAAGTGGGAATATCTCTCCAGAAAATCCACCAATGAGGAATGGTCCCGGCAACGGAACCAAAATGTCATCACCAATCCGGCACTATGATAATTCTTTACCGGGAACTCCTCGTGCTATGATTATTTACTAATGCACAACTTTTAGTTTGGTGGATGGAATCTGGAAACACAACAACAAACATAACACAAGAATACCATAGACTATGATAAGAAGGAATGATGATAAATCTAAAATATAAGTGTAAATTATAATATCAACATGAAATTGTTACAATCTCACCCATGAGGTACTTCAAGTGTTATTGACTTCACTTTCCTTCCAACAATAACTATGGGAGAAACTTCACAATTACACCTCTTAATGGCTTCTTTAACACACCTTCAAAATGATGGCACACTTACTCATACAATATTTCTCACTACTTCTTTCTATGCTAAATGAGGGGGGTGGCCTCTATTTATAGAACTTCTAGGCTTATCCATCTTATCTCTAAGATAGGATAAGAAATCTACTCTAACGAATCATATTTCATACCTTAACTCTTATCTGTACATGTAAGCTTATCTTTTAAGATAAGATAAACCTTATCATTTCACATGGGTTCCACATTTTTAAACTTTTTACAAATAAAATACACAAAATATTTATGACCTCACTCCTTGTCCTTATTATCAATATAATATTTCTAATTCCTAATCATGTAGACCCTACTTCTTTACTTACCCTAACTTTGAAATTTTAACATTACCGAACCACTTATGACAAATATTTACTTTTTACCACAACATTCTGTTGTACTTTTGACTATTACCGTACTATACATTATCATGCATCATACCGGCAACACCGTTATCTTCTATCAGACGTTACTACTAATTATACTTAACAACATCCTATTCCTAATACACACATTAATGAAATAGAAATTATGGAGGAAAATTTTAGTGTCGATAAATCTTCTAGGACATGGATGCATATTTGGGCGTGTAGTGCCAATTTGACTTTAGTAGCATGTTGTTAGTTTTCATTCGATGTTGTGGACATTAGCTTATGATGATGTTGTTTAGACCTAATTGAGATACGTTAAATGTTTAGTGTAGTTGCATGTTTAGATTCTATGGAAATATGTCACTTTATCATTATGTCTAACTTATGGTGAATTGTGTATAATTGTGCATGTTGTCACATTTTCGATTCCAGAAAGATGATATGCTAGTTTAAATTCATTGATTTCTTATTGAGTAGTTGATTCACATTTTATCGGTAGGTGTGGTTAATGTGTGCAATGAGTGTGCAGGTGACAGGTCACAGGAGAATGTGGGATTTAGGCCAGCTACACAACTTTGCACAAGCAGCCCACGGGGCTAAGTCCTAGCCGTGTTTATTGTATGAGGCCTTAGTATTAGAGTTTATTGTGAAAGGGTGGAGAAATAAGGAGGGTTTGAATGACTTTGGAGGAATAAGGAGGGTGTAGAGATCTTGGTTTTGTGCAACTATTGTTGGTTACCACTTTTGGAGAACTCCTTTCTTCTCTTCCCCATTTTAGAGGTAGAACATGGTTTCTCCTCTTTTTCATCTTTGCAAAATTGGTGTCTTGTTTTAATATTTGTCTTGTTTTTATGTGAATGTAATATTGGTTTTCTCCCTTACTCTTGTGCAAAGTTGTGGATAGTAGTCCTCTTTCCCATGGGCTTGGGGGAGGCTAGCATGTCTTCCAACCTTGGAAAGGCATGTAATGATGCCTTAAGGTTGGGTGGTTAATCAAGATTTTTCTCCTTGTGTTGGATTCTTGGAAGCTTTTGAAGTTGAAGATCATATGATGGAAATTTGGAGTCTCTTATCAACTTGGCCTCTCCTTGTCATCTTCATTCTCTTTGTGGACATCACCTCATTGTATCTCTTTTGGATATGGCTTTGTGGAAACTTTCTTTTATTGTAAATCCCCTTTTTTGTAAATTGGTATTAGTTGTAAACTTTAGCAATCTCTCTTCAACATTGTAAAGAAACTTGTAATGGGAATTATTTTGAGTAGTTACGTATTTTTTGGAAAGTATGGCATATGGTGTTCAAGCTTCTTGGAAACAAAATATTGTAATGAGTGTTCTTTTAAATAATAATAATAAAAATCTTCTTTGTATTCCTTGTTTGAGAAGGAAAGTATTATTACTTGTTGGATGTCCTTCTTATCTAAAAATCTGAAATATGTATCTTGTTAAAGCATTAGAAAGTAAATCTAACCATAGTATTGAGCCTTAGGGTTATCATTGAATGGAAATACTCTAGTTTCTAGCAATATATCTCTTCTTGTAAAATGTTGGTAATATGACTAAATGTAAATTAAAACATCACTTTTAAAATGCAACTCTTTTCAAATTGCTTTTGAAAGTTTAGTGAATGGAATGAAACTAGTTCTCTCTCTTTCCTTATTGTAAAAATAAAATGATCAAACATGGACATTTCTTCTCCTCCACTAAGTTATTAACTTAATTCTAAGTCTCTCCTATCAATTGAAATAACTTGCCTACAATCTTCTTATCACATTTAATTGTAAATCTTCTCCATATAGACACATTGAAAAAGAATATTAAATTTCATATGCTCTCAACAATGCCAACACATTATTATTGATTTTACAACTTGAGATAATTTTAAGATTGCATATATATATATAATAAAATATAACTCCATTGTGTTCCTACAAAATTTTCTTATTAAATGATATACTAATGGGGTTAATATTTTACACTATGATATATTAATGTATATTACATTATTTATATTATAATATAAAATAGATTGTATTACATAGATACATACATATATATACAATATAGTTAAAAATTATTAAAAATGTATTAAATATTTAAACAAAAAAATAAACAAACAAAAAATAAAATAAAATACAAAGTTTTGGGAGGACCGAGCCCTCCCACACCCACGCAACCCCACAGTTTTCCTTTCCCCGTCGCCGCATGTCCCCACACCCCCGTGGCCATCCCCTTATCCTGTTTGTCATTGCCAAACCCATCTCCCTCCTTCCCCACCTGCCGTGACTCCACCACTATGCTGCCACCACCACCGATGTCGTTGGCCCCACTTCCCGAACCCTCCACCTCCCCATGTCGCCATTGCTCTTGCTGAGACCTCTCCGCGTGTCAAACCCGTTCCCCTTGCGTTGTCCCTTCCTCTCACCTTGTCACTACTTTTCCCCACCTCCATGCGTGTAACCCTACTCCTTTCTCACACAGCCCCCACCTCCTCCTCTCACTGCGGCCCCACAGTACAAATTGCATATAACAATAATGGTGGATGGTTTGGTTTTCATAAATAAATACAATGAGGAAAATATCCTTCCAATCTATGAACCAAACTTCCATGGCTTCTCCTCCACCTGCAAATGACAAAACAAAAAAATGAGAAAAGGAATGGAAAAGAAAAGAAAATAACATAGAGAAATTTAGGGCACTTTTAGGGCAGATTCAAAATCAATGGTCAAGATCAGAATTGATCCTAGGGTCCTCCTTCAATCCTACCTTTCTTTAAGTCATGATATTTTAATGGGAATGTAAATTAACCTATGTGGTGTGTGTGGGTAAATAAATAAACATAGGGGAAAATTAATAAAACTCAAATGGGGTGTAGAAAATTTGAGATGACCTTCACAAAATCAACACAATATATATATATATATATATATATATATATATATAATTAGATAACTAGGGGCAATGAGTTATTTAATGTGTTGAGAAATTTAATTTAGTTAAAATAAATAATAATGGAGATTGGTTTAGGGTTCGTATTAATTACTTTAAAAAAAAAATTCACCCAAAATTTTAGTCACTTTTTCGGTGTGGTTTCCGGTGTCCCGAGGCGGGGCACTACAAATCCTTATACACATTTTGGTCTAAAAGAAGCATTTCATTAATAAACAATGGAATACATATCTTCAAGAGCCACTAGGGATATGATTAAATAGAATCAATCTCACCCAAACTTATTACAACTTTCAAAAACTCTCATTTGAATGCATTAGCATGATTTTAAAAGAGAAGAAGAGGTGGTTAGGTTTCCACCACCTAACTCACCCTAACACAAACTTACCATAGTGAGTTACATCTAGGTAGGGTCAAGTAGAAGGTTTTATGACATGATCACCTTATTACATCCATGTTAATCCTATAATAACACTTTAAAGACTAACTTACTAACACCTAACCTACTAACTTAGTAAATAACAATTCAAATTTTCAAATGAGCCATTTTGGAGGGAAAAATCCAAATGAGCTCTTATTACAACACCAAGAGTCAAAATGGACTAAAGTACCTTCTAAACCTCCTAAGACACCCTAAGATCCTATTCAAGCCAAAATTTTATTTGTACAAGATGCTCCTGCATCATAATCCCCATGTGGAGAGAAAAAAAAGCTATGTATAAAAAGGCCCTTTTCTTCCTTTTCTTCCAATTGTTCTCTACTTGTAGTATTCTTCTCTTTTCCGCTGCATTTTCTTCATCTTTATCAGCTTCATGATTATTTTTCTCTTTACTCTTTAACTTAAATTTCTTCATCTTATATTTATCCTTAAAAATGAGGTCTTCATACCAAGTTTCATGCTTTAACCATGAATTCACTCTTCCATATATTTCTAGGATGTATCAATAGGTTCATTAGTTCATAGTTTACTATTCCAACTTTATCTTAAAATCTCAGTTCTCAACTCTTTATAAAATTCCTTGTAGGTCTCTTTTTGTGTTTTGGTCTACAAACCCTCCATTAGGTCTTCTACACCACACTATCATGATTATCTCCTCATTTAAGGAATTTCTAAGAAAAAAGTAGTAATTTTTAGGAATATATTAAGTTAATTTACCTTCCCCTAAAGTTTCATTACCCAACTCCAAATATTGCATATACTTCCTTTGTAAACTTCACCTTTTAACTAGGTTTCCTCTAGGTCTCTCAAGAACTTGAAACTAAAAAGTGATGATATCTTTCTCCCACATTTGAATTTAGTGATAAAATTTTTCACACATATTATTATGGGTATAAATACCCTACATTCCAAATTTTAGGAAACCCACTTGATAAAACTCAAATTATGAAGTTTTTAGAAATTTGTCCAAAACACAGACATCACTGGGGCAACAAGCTTAAAAAAATCATATCTTGAGTTTTATACACTTTCATAACCTCATTAAAATTTTAATTTTTTTAATGAGAATAAATTTCATATTTAGAGTGTATTGAGTTATTAAGCCTTCATCAACCTCATTCACAAGATTTAGTGACTAGTTTCTTACACAAAATAGGGGTTTCTGACTGTGTTTTCTATGTTTGACCTATAAAAACTCCTTCATTTTCTCTGAAACTTTATGAAACATTTTTTATGTCTCACACTACCTTCACACCAAATTTTATCCATTTTCACCATTTACAATGCAAAATATGCTTGTTTCTTGCCTTCAACTCAACAAAACAATACTACAAACAATTTGCTTACCTCCTTGTATATGACTATATTATTTGACATTATCACCTCTTCAAACCCTTTTCCTGTACTCCATAGGCCTGCACATATATTCCATACCTATAGAATAATTCATACAATAATTCCAATATAATTTCAATCATCAATTCATCAACATTTGATGCACCATACCATATTTTAAATCCTCATACACATTTTGTTCTAAAAGAAGCCTTTCATTAATAAACAATGGAATACATAGCTTCAAGAGCCATTAGGGGTCTTATTATAGAGATTCAATCTCACCCAAAATTCCTACAAATTTCAAAAACAACCTCTCATTCAAATGCATTGGCATGATTTTAAAAGAGAAGAAGAGGTGGTTAGGTTTCCACCACCTAACTCACCCTAACACAAACTTTCCATAGGGAGTTACATCTAGGTAGGGTCAAGTAGAAAGTTTTACTACATGATCACATTATTACATCCACATTAAGCCTATAATAACACTTTAGAGACTAACTTACTAACACCTAACCTACTAACTTAGTAAATAACAATTCAAATTTTCAAATGAGCCATTTTGGAGGGAAAAATCCATATGAGCTCTTATTACAACACTAAGATTCCAAATGGATTAAAAAACCTTCTAATCCTCTTAAGACACCCTAAGAGCCTATTCAAGCCAAAATTTTCTTTGTACAAGATGCTCCCGGATCATTCTCTTAACTTGATTGTTCTTTCATGCTTAACTTAATTGTTCTTTATTTTGTCATCTTGATTGTTTGTTCTTTTCTCTCCTCTTGATTTTTTACGCATATTCAAGACATGTTTCTAAATCCTTTGTTTCTTAGCCAAGGTCATTCAGGGAAGATGGGATGATGGGGATATGAATGGTATGGAAATAATGAGGGTATGGGTGAAGAGAGGCTTGGATCCAAGTGTGTGAGGTACTCATGAATTACTTGTAGAGGGTTTATTACTATGTGATGATGAAGACTAGTTTTCTTCATCGTACTTGCCTAAAAATCCCAAAAACTATTTTTCACCATTGGATGTGGAAATGTTAAAAGAGGGATTTTATTTATTTATTTTAAAAGGATGTTCCATTGTCATATATGATAATAAATGAGTTACTAAAGAAATAAATGATATGATCAAGGATGAATTTGGATATTTTCTTACTAGTAATGAAAGTGAGAGGTATGAATTTCACCCATGTAGTGAACTA
The DNA here is from genome assembly GCA_018340775.1 of Taxus wallichiana var. yunnanensis. Lineage (NCBI taxonomy): Eukaryota > Viridiplantae > Streptophyta > Pinopsida > Cupressales > Taxaceae > Taxus > Taxus wallichiana. The sequence goes on from CM031241.1 coordinate 125,851,120, forward strand.
TTCAGTAGTGATGATGATGTATTTATAGCCATCGGGTGAGGTGGGGTTGAGCTTAACTATGACATCGAATCCCCATATGGAAAACAACCATAGTGATGTGATAAGATGTAATGATTGCGATGAAGCATAAATGAGATCAAGATGAATTTTATAGGATATGAATTCCTTGACGTATTGATAGGAATCATATTACATGTTTGGTCAATAATAAACCACATTGAGCACTTTTTACCTAGGGACATCCCACTAGTGTGTTTCCAAAAGTGTCATCATGTGCTCTTTGATTATTAGGTTGGCCTCATTAAATTTTAAACACCTTAATATGGTTTTTCATATCCTCTATGATAGAGAATTCCACCGGGAGGTGAAACAAGAGGATTTTGAATGAATGACATGTGTTGGAAATGATTTAACTCAGATGGTAGGGTAGTATCTTGAAGGTGATTGTAGAAATCTTGGTGCCATGGAGAATTGGGACCAAAATATTGCATATCATTTTGATTCTAGGACATCATAAGTAGGGATCATTAATTATTCAGCAAGAAAAATGACATCTTTGAGTTTATAGTGACATTTAGAGTAGGGGTTTGATGGTGGCCATTGCATATATTGATTCATTACTAGCACAAGGTACCTATTCAAACTAGATGTTTTGAAAATATTGGTTGAAGCAGATCAACCTTGCACTTTTAGGGAACCAACTTGTCATCTTTCATTTAATAATCATTGTTAACTTGTTTAATAACTGATTGTGATTCACTATAGATTATAAGATGTCGATATCCCATTGGATGAAAATTTTTAGGCCTAATATGAGAGATTCATATTCAATTATGTTATTTTCACAAGGAAATATAATCTGGAATGCCTTTGGGATGAGATATCCTAGAGGTGTGAGGAAGGGTGTTCCTTACCTTGAGCTATGAGGGCGAAGGAACCATCAAAATGGAGCTTCTAGGTTGGTAATTCATTAATGGATAGTATTGATTCATTTAAGAATATGATAGTCAACAGATGATACTATGATAGAGAATATTACGCCAAATGATCAATGAAAACTTTTCCTTTGATTGCATTATGATTAATATATTTAATTTTGAATTTGCTAAGTAGCATGATCCATTAAGCCATTCTACCCGTAAGAGCTGATTTTAATAGTATATATTATAATGTACCAAACTTGGTGATGAGATTTATTTTATTATTTATCATGTAATGATGTATTTTTGGGATGTGAGAACTACATCCAAACAATATATTTGATTAATGTGTAGTTAATCTCATCGAATACCAATACCTAACTAATATAGTAGATTGCTTGTTATTTTTCTTGTTCATCGTATTGTGCAAAAATAGATCCTAATGCATATTTAGTGACTAATTTATATAAGATCAATGGTTCCCTAGGTGTTTATGGAATAATTACTTTGGGATTCATGAGATATTTCTTGAGATTCTCAAAAGATTTTTGACAATCTAGATTCCAATGAAACGTTGTCTTTTTTTTGAGAAGATGAGTGAATGGTTAAAACTTGTCAACCAACTAGATATAAAACTCAAATGCCTATATTTTCCTTATATATTATATAATTACTAGATATTTTTGGGTGGAGGTATTTCTATTATTGCTTTGATTTTTTATGGATTGAATTCTATGTCTTGTCTTGATACAATAAAATCCAAGAGTTTTCCAGGACGTAAAACTTGTCCAAAATAACCCCTTGGTTATTTTGACAACTTATAATTCTATTATGGATCTAATATCAGGTTTTCGGAGTTATATGCACCGTTGGTTTCTTTCCTTGGTGCATATGTTAGGCTGCATTTATTCACATACACCCTCGTGTGCCCTTCCTGCTTCTTCCTCATGATTTTCCTTCGCTTCCCTTCCTCCTATGTAATTTTTTGTGCCACCACATTCCTCCATTTAATTCTTCCATCTCCTTCCATTTCCCCTCTGTGCACACTCCTTGCGCATTCTCTTTCCTTCCCAATCACTAGGCATACATCTCGCATGCACCTATAGACTTACATTGCATTTCACTAAGTTCTGACATGTTACCTTTGTGCATGCCTTCCTTATTTGTACACATCTCTCATGCAAACTCTTTGTTTCCCACCCCGTGTCATATTTTCATTGATGTCTTGTCAAGTAGATCTTGTGTGGTGTCTTGTCATTATGTTCTTAGAGTTATAAGGTGTTGAGATAAGTTGATGATGTCCTCCTAGTGCTAGATGAGTCACGTGAGTCATGCATGGTGGTTATTTTTGGAGTAAGTTAGGTCTTTATGTCATGTTTAGTATGTTCTCATGTCTTTCAAATGATTGCAAGGGTCTTGTAGGCCTATGTTTAGGTCTATAGTATTGTGTGTTTGTAAATCATTATTCCATATCTTCAAGGGTGAATGCACATAACACTTACTGAATAAAAAATTAAAGGAAATGGTCATATTTTTTTGTCACAAGGAGTCTCGGGAGGTGGAATAAGGCTCTAGCCAATAAATTTAGGTCACCAAATTGATCAAGCAAGTAAAATAACAAATATGACTCCATTGCACAAGCTTAATTCTCAAGGGTCTAAAAAAATTAAAGCTATAAAGGAGTCATAATGAGGATAAAAAGTGGCATCGTGTATATTTCATGTGGATAACCTAAATTCATGGTATATAAGGTCAACAAATAGGTCTTGGAAGTAATATGTAAACTCTACAAAAAATGCCCTTGAGAACTTGAGATGTACTTGTAGCTAAATGAGATGGACTGGAAAAATTCAAAGTTTTTATTGATAGAGAAACCATTAGAGATGGTTGAGGTATGTGTTCTTGTGCTCTATGTAAAATTTCAGGACTCAAAACGTTCATTTGAGTAAGAAATTCAAACTTTTGTAAGACCGGGTTTTGAGAAAGGTTCATTTAGATCACTTGAGCTTCTTAGGTGTCAAACAAAAATATACAAAAGTGATTAGATAAGTCATAGAATAATTATTTGTAGTAAATTTAGATATAAGTCATGTGTAAAAGGTATTATGTCAAAAGGTGTTGTGATTAAGAATTTCTCATCATTTTTGTAAGTTTGTTTTCTCTCTCCCAAATAGGCTTTTGAATCGATGGAAGTAAAGTCAAATTTTTAATATAAATATCACTTGTTTGATATTTTTAAAATATTTTCAGAGGCATTTGATGTTATCTCCAAGATTCTTTGGTCATAAATGTTTCTCAATCCTATCAAGCTCGATTATAGAGGTCACTAAAGGTCATCTCTCAAGGAACATTCTTATCTACTTTGTCTATCTAATGCCTTAATGAAACTTTTCAAGCTTGTATGAGGGTCTTCAGTATGAAGGTTGAAATAAAAAGTTGTAGAGGTTGTTTATTCTGTCCTTTGATGATTGTGCATTACCCCTACCATTTTCATGAAGAAACTAAACCGTGTCATCCCATCCCATGAAGGTTGGATCTTAGAATATACTTAGAACTTGTTAAAAAGAAGTGTGATTGCCTCTGTTTAAATAAGAGTACTTGATGGAGCACCAAAAAGTATGTCAGCAAGCTAGGGTTTTGTTTCAAGAACCCTAACAAGTATGGTTATTAAGAAATACAAGTAATGGTGGACAAAAACATGGAATGTGATCAAGTGGCTCAAAAAGAGTTTCTTTATGAAAGAATAGAGTTTGATTCTTCATTAAATGGTAAAGACATGATCAATCTCTCAGGGTTTCATAAGCTGTGATTTCTAGTTTAAAGCCTAAAAGGAGATATCTTGTAGTTGTCTTGAACCTCTGTAAATCACAAGTGGATAGACTCTAAATCACCATAATCATCTTTGTGAAGACGCAAATTCCTTGAATTGATAACATGATCACTGAAAATTACTTGATAATTATAAATTTATCCTTCTCACATCATGATCATGTATATGTTTGAATATAATGATAAAGTATATGGAAATTGACCTAAAAATGTGCAGCTATACAGTTGGTCTTGCTCAATTTCAATGACCTCCAAGGTTTTTAAGATGGAGATAAAAACATCATAAATCCCTTGATGACAGGTCATAATACAATAATGAGTTGAATTCATACAAGTATTCTCTTCATGTTTGTGATAGTGTTTCAAGTTTTTCCTAAAAATTTCTTGTCCAACGTGTTGGTCTTGGTATGTAGATCTGTCCTCAAAATTTTGGAGTTGAAATGAGTAGGTACATACTCCAAATGTAATTTTAACATTCATACTTCCTCTTATTTCTAGTCACCTAAGTGTAATTTCCATGAACCCGCAAAAAGTCCAAAATAGTTAGTGTTTGTATGGTAGAGTTCTCTACTAAGAAAGTAATAGGTAAGTAAGATGCAAATAGTTCAGACGGTGCCACATGTTCAATGATGATGTAAAATATTATGAAGATAATCATAGCACATCAAAGGTGTCAATTTATAAGGTTAGGAGGTAATATATTTTCCTCTTACTATGAAATAGGTGTTAGAATCCAATTCTCTTGACATCAAGACTTGAAGTCATTGACACATAAGCCAAAACTTTGAAAATATTTGATGATGTAAGCTGTTTCATGCTCAACGGTTTGTAACTCTTCACCGCAACATCAAGAACTAACATATGAAAATTAGGTGTGTCTTAAGGTAGTGATTTTTTTGTTTTGTCTAGCTCGAGTTGAGAAAAGGTAGGATATGAAAGGTCTTGAAGTGATTTGAAAACATAAGTAGTAGAAGAGTAAAAAGGTTAAGAATGAAAAAAACTATATAACAACCACTTGAAGATATATTTATACACACACACACACACACACACACACATAAACGGTGATATGATATTATGGGTTTTTTTTTTTTTTTTAAAAAGAGAGACAATACTTGGAGCATGAGCATGAGCATGAGAAAATTGATTGTGTAAAAGGTGTTGAACTAGAGAGTAAGGTAGTATATGAACTTATGAGTGAATTGTGATCTAGAAAATTGATCATGACTTATAGATGAAGCAACAAAGTATCTATATGATCAATTGTTTGTTGTAGTTTTCTAAGTTGGTGTTTAGATTGAAGAAGTAGGGTTTTCTTGCAAGATTGAATCTTGTACAATTAGCTGAGTGGGTGCTTAGTCTTCATCAAGCAGGTGTTTAATAGTGTTTTTTGAAGTTGGTGATTCAAAGATTAAGTGGATGCTTAATCAATTGAATATCAATGTAATTTAGAAATTGGTGTTCCAAATAAATGAATTTCATTTCAAGTTGGTTTTATCCTCCTTGGGTTTCCCACCATAATTCCGGTGTCCTATACATTTTATTTCTTGCATATACTTCAATTTGAGCTCATTGATTGATTCTTTGACTCTAGTTGAGAAGGTTAAATTTTTTAATTATCATATAAGTTTTTTCAACATTGATTCACCGCCCTCTTAGTGCTTGTGATATCTAACAATCTCTCCCTCTTCACATCTTTTCCTTGCGTACTTTCCTTATGCATTTGATTTTTCATATCCTTTTCTTACGGGCTTCCCCTTCTCTATGTACATTTTCATATCTTTACATATGTACATCTTTTCTTCTCTCTCCTCATGTACCATCTTTCACATGCTTGTAGAAATCTACATTCTCCCATCTTATGCCTCATACATCTATGCATGGGCCATGTCACAAAATTCTATGCCATCTATTGAGTGCCATGTGTCACTCCTTGGAACTTATCGAGATAACGTGCATAATACACAACCTATCAAAACATACCAGGCGTATGTCAAATCCTTATAACAAATGAATGCGGGACATGTTGTAGAAAAGACAAAATAAACCGATAGTCACCAAATACTTAATTTGATAAGATCCCGACATGTGTCACGTGTATTCATCTTATATTGAAAAGATCTTAAAATCACCATAAATTCTACTAAAGATCTCATATACAAATGCACTTGGTCTTGTTGGAAAGATACCGATAAGGGATACACTTTGTAGGGTTTTCAAAATCAGCTCTTGGACGTATTTGGTAGGTGGAAAATATAGAAACATGACTCACATCATTAATGCACACATCTAGTCAACTCAACCACCCATATTTGATTAGATTTGGTCTCCTTCCTTCTTCTACAAGTTAACCTAACATGGGGAGGAGAATATGATAGAGTGCTATAGGTGGATTTATAGGGATTCAATGTGGGTTGTTGGTGGTTGGATTTGAAAATCTGAGTTTCCTTCTCTTTTCCCTCCTCTTCTCTCATTCTTCTTCTATATATTGTTGAATAATGCTCATTTGTAAAGGTTGGACCCTTTTAGTTTAAGTAGAGCATTATTGAGTAGTAGCTTCCTTTGGAATTTGAGTTACATGCCTCAAATTTGGTTCTTTACATGTGGATACCTTCCTCTTTCCACCATTGTAATAGATTGTGCATAATTTGGAAGTAATAAAATTCTTTTTTTATGGCTATTCTCTTCCCTGGCTTGTATTTTATTGCATCTTCTTGCTTTTCTCTTGTAATATTGGTTGGTTGTGTATTCTTCATGTCCCTTGCAAGTTTCTTTTCTGTTGTGCTCTATGAAAATGAGTGTGTGAGTGTTGTTTCATACTGTGGCACATTTTTCTTCCCTCCTGTGCACATTTTCCCTATTTTCACTCATCTGAGAGTATTCATCCCCTTTTTTTGGTGCTATCACCTCCCCTTAGCTTAGATTTTTATTTCATGCATCTCCTTCTCACCTTGGTCCCTTAGAATAATAGAGTAGTGTTATGTAGCTACATTTTCTTTCTTAGGAGTATTTTTAGCAGTAGAAATAGGTAGAGGAAGCCGACTTTCTCTAGAGTTCGTCTCAAGCATACGTCCCTATAATTTTGAGATAGTCTTATATTATTTCAAAGACCTAGTTCATCACGATCTCGGGATGGGTGTAACTTTGAGCACTAATAGTTCGGAACACCTAGTGGGAAAAGTTTAATGAGACATATATCTTCATTTCATGAAATTTTATGTGTTCTTGTTGATTTCCAACCTTTTGAGGATTTTTACAACACATCCGGAGACTCCTATATATAGATCTACTATTTTCAGTAGTTTGTGTGCCTATTTCATGATAAGGATACATACCCGACAATGCGTAATAGTTGAAGAGTATTTTTAATATAGTTAGTTCTCTCCCGGAAGAAGTAGCAAAGCTGTTGACGCGCATCTCCATCTTCCACTGTAGGGATTAATATACCTTTCCTCCGGGATATATTTTTGTGTCTCTACTAGGATATTTAGACCATTTATAGCCATAACACAATAGATAAATATGCTCTTTACTAGATACAACAATGGAAGTGCTTTGGTTCTCCCCGCGCAACATGACATACCTATAGCTACACTCAAAATCATCCCATTCTTTACTGGTGATAATCAAGCTACCCATGCTTTGAGCACATTCAAGACATTACAAATGTATGTGTTGTTTATCTAGTTCTAGAAGATGATGTAGCTATAAAGTTGCTTTCTTCTTCACTCAAAGGAAAATCACTTTAGTGGTATATAAGTTTAAGAAATTCCTCTATCACTAAATAGTATGGAATTTCATATTTGCACTTTGCAATTATTTTGAGAAGAAAGTTAACAACATTTCCTTATTAGAAAAAATTAAAATGATCAAAAGAGCTCTGGTGAGCTCATGGCTGAATTAAACTTCAAATTTCAGAAAATATGGAACAAAATTCCAACCCTCTTAAGACTAACCCCACAAGGTGAGTTTCTTTACTTCTTAAGGGATTTGAATTCGACATTTTAGTGATGATACAATTTATGGATGCTACGCAACTTCCTAATTCCTATCCCATACCCATCATGGTAAAAATTGTTTGATCCTAGTTGTTAAAATAACCCCTAGATTACCTATTCCCTTGTTTCTGAATTTCTTCAAGTACCTCAACCTTATGTTTCTCCCATTCTTAAGAATATCTCATAACCCATTGCCTCCACACCCCTACTCTCTAAAAATTCAAAAAGAGGATGAAGAAATGAAGGCCTTGATTAGAAATTTGTCCAATAAAGTCATATCCTTAGAAAAGTAGCTGGGGTAAGCCTTCAAAAATAATTCTAATCAATGGTTTAATCAAATCCATTATCCCTTGAGAAATCAATATCCAAATCAGAGACATAGGAAAAACCAACAGAATAATAGATGACATGCTAATGCGCACCTTCCTCTTCAGAAAATTACTCCTCTGCAACCCCTTCTAGTTCCCAACACAATAAAATCACTAGTCCTAGTATAGAACAACGTGGTCCAAGATATAGAGTGGTTATTTACTTGCAACTTGCCACATAGTCAATACACTTGTGCTAATGTATTTCATGTGTAATCCTTCACAATACAATGTTCTTCAAGTTATGAGCCTCCCATTAGTGCACGTGAATTGGAAAATGAAGAAGTGTAAGAACTTGTTCTTGATACCAACCTTATGTTTTTAGGGTTGAGGACTTATGCGTAATAAAACAAGATATGGATAGTCCAAAATGACCGTGCATGCAAGTTAATGATAACACAAGGTACAAGAAGAAAATGTTAGAACCTTTCATTAGTGCATGTGAACTGGAAAATGAAGAAGTTCTAGAACTTGTTCTTGATACCAACCTTATGTTTTTTAGGGTTGAGGACTTCTACATAATAAACCAAGATATGGATAGCCCAAACATACCACATGTGTAAGTTGTTGATAACAAAAAGTACAAGAAGAGAATGCTAGAGTCCGGCATGTAGCTTTAAATCCTACTTACCAACCTGATCCTTAATCGCATATGGTTGATGTTAATAAACCAAATAGTTCTGGTGTGGAGGTTCCCATGTGTGATGTTTCACACAATGTTTCAATTGAAGCTGCCCACACCCCTCCTTTGGTAGGTCAAACCTCTGCGCAATCCATGGTACCTTCTCTAAAAATTGAACAACCAAGAAAAGATAATGTTGTTCCTCAAATGCACAAGTATTTGGGCCTTAAATTCAATATTGTGGACCAGATGAAGAAGAAAAATGTTTATGTCACAATGTGGGATGCTATTTTTAATCCATCTTAGCGTGACATTGCATGAAGCTCCTCGCTCAACTTCCACGTGTTGATCCAGTTATCCAAAAACCTAAAGTTGTTGTCAATATTTGTCAAGTAGAGGAGAAACAAGTAAGAAATTTTTTCAAAACCACACCCTTCTATATTTCCTAGATAGTAGGAAAAATCTTGTTCAAGACTTTATCATTTACTCAAAGGCTAGTACTTCTATTACGCCTAAGAAGATTTCCGATGTCCTAGGTCTTAAGTACAACCCTATGTCTAAATAATTCCTACAACTTGATGGATCAACTGTGACCACCCTAGGAGTCATTAAGGATATCAAGTTAAATCTCCATGCCTCGTCCAAGTTTGACTATAACTCAAGATGTGTCAATAATTTATTTATCTCTATTTTTTCCATTTGTATGTCTAGAGACTTCACCGCTAAGGTGGGTGGTTACGTATTTTTAGATTGGTCTCATATGTTACTAATAACAAGGTATGGTACCAATTTTACCATACAAGATGATCCTATATTTTCCTACTATGTTGAGTCATATGAACCATACCCTCTCCAAGAAAATCATCTCATTTAGGAAGATCAAGAAGAAGATTTATTTTTAGAACATCTCATTCCTCACTCCATACTTGATATGTTATTAGATGAATGGGAAAAGGAGGACTATGAATTTGATCCATATGATACAACTATTGAAATTGGTCTAGGTACCTATTGCATCCTAAAAGAAGAAGCCATGATTCCTACTTCGCTCAAGAAAATAATGAAACTTCTAGACTATGGAAGGTGTATTTTGATGGTTCTAGAAGAAGAAATGGCATAGGCACAGGTGTTGCTCTCATATTTCCCAAGAGTGAGAAGTTATTCTTCACACATAGGTTATAGTTGTCATGCTCAAAAAATAGAAAAATATGAAGCATTGATGCATGGTCTTCTAATTACCAAGAAGAGACAGACTAAGGCATTGCAAATCTTTGGGGATACTAAATTGGTCATCCCTAGGTCACAAACAAGTTCACATCCAAGAATAATATTTTGAAAGCTTATAAACATAGAGTACAAGAAATTTTGGAGAGTTTTGAAGCTCTTAATATGTAGGTGGTGCCAAAGAAATTAAACAAAGAAGCGAGATCAATTGGTGGCCCTTGTTCATAATTATTACATACCGAGGATTTTTCTCAAGGTAAAGTGCAAAACATCAAGATGATGATCAAGCCATCCATTCCATACAATGAAATCAATTGGAAAGTGTTTTACAATGATTTGAGAATTGTGTAGTGTATTCGTGAATGAAGTTGAGTTCTCTTCAAACATGCAAGTTGACTTGCATGACAACTATGGTGACAAAGTGATTAAAATCAAGACAAACAATTTTCCTAAAGGGATGGTCACATTAGAGCACATATTAAACCATGATGATGCATTCAAGGGTGAAGAAAAGTACATGTGTGTAATGCAAGAAGGCTTCACCCTAGTCACAATTGTGTGAGAAAGAGAGTTGTTTCTTTGGTAAAGTATGTGCATAAGATGAAAAACATGCATTCATTTGTTTATGTCAAAAATATGTTGACATATTCTCATGGGAGTATGAAGAGCTCAAAGGATTTAATCCAAGTATTTCTCAACACTCTATTGATCTTGATCCCATTATCAAGCCCATCAGACAAAAAAGGCCTATCAATCCTAAGATAGAGCCCCTCATGATGAAGCATTTAAAAATATCATCGAGGAAAAGATCATATTTCCCATGAAATACTATAGTTGGGTTACAAATCTTGTTCCAATGTGCAAGAAGAATGGTGAAATCAGACTTTGTGTTGATTTTAGAGATTTGAACAATGCATCCTTGAAGGATTACTATCCTTTACCTTCTATGGAGTAGAATTTGTAGATAGTGGCTAGCGCGTGAAGATTCTCCATGATGGATGGGTATTCAGGTTTTAATCAGATCATGGTCAAGGAAGATGATCAATTCAAAAAAAAAACATTTACAACCAAATGGGGGACATAACCTATCGAGAAAATGCCTTCTCTTTTTTCAAATGCAGGTGTAAAATTCCAACAAGTAATGGACATTGCATTCAATGGATATATCAATGATTTCATCCTAGTTTATTTAGATGAAATAAATGTATTCTCAAAGTAGAGAACATATCACATGATGCATTTGGAGAAATTATTTGAGAGACGCAGAGAATTTGGGGTATCTCTTAACCCCAAATTGTGTAACTTTACTATTGTGTAAGGAAAAATTTTGGGCCATGTGTTCTCTAAGGATGGTATTTTCATTGATCCTAAATGATTCCCTGCCATTCTTTCTCTCTCTCTCTTGGCGCATAAGAAGGCCTTCGCAATAATTCCTAGGAAAGCTCAATTTTTTTTAGGAGATTCATTCTTAACTTTGCAGGTTTGGTTAGGCCCATCACCCTCATGCTCAAAAAGGACACAACATTCAAGTGGATAGAAAAAGGAAATGAAATCTTTAACAAAATCAAGTAAGACATTTATTGCATCCCAACACTCATCAATCTAGATTACTTAAAGGATTTTATCATTTATGCTTATGGAGATGATACTAGTGTTGTTGATGTTTTAACTCAAGGAAAGGAACAAGGAATGGAACATTTGATGGCTTTCTTCGGTCAAAAATTGAAGGATTATCAATTGAAATACAATCACATAGATAAATATATATTTTCCATCATGCATGCTCTTACGAAATTTAATAGTATGATCACCACAAATTATATCAAAGTTCTAGTTTCACACTCTAGTGTGAGATACATCATCATGAGAGCATAAATAAGCAAGAAAATATCCATATGGGGGACCAAAATCATGGAGTATGATGTGAATATTAAATACACTAAGTTTATTAGAGGTAACACACTCTCCAAGAATATTTCTTAAGATGCAAAAATGGTCAAGAATATTCATTATTTTTGGATGAAGAAATTTGCGCACCGAACCTAAGAAAAATAGAGGTCCTAGTAGAAGTGTAGCTAGATGCAAGACATGGTAAAATTCCTTTCTTTTCAGGCGCATACCTTCTTATTTTAAACAAAGAAAAGATAAGACATATGAGGCAGTAGTATATTCCTATGCACTTATTAATGGGGTTCTCTTCAATATTATGTTGATGGTGTGCTGCTTCGGATGTATTGATGGTGCACATCTTAACAACGTGTTAGTAGAATTTCATGATGGATTATCTAGTGGAAAATTATCTCACAAAGAAAAAACAATGAAGATCATTAAGGAAGGGTAATTTTGTCCTACATTGTTTATAGATGTGCACAAACGGCTCAAAAATGAAAAGAGTGTGCTTTCTTTTTAGGCAAGAAGAAATTGAATGCACTTCCCCTTCGTCCAATCTAAGTGAATCAGTTGTTTGTCAGGCAATGGGGTCTAGAAGCATTGGCATGATCAATCCTCCTTCAAGTGTTGGCGACAAGTGAGTGTTGAAAATGATAAATTAATTCACCAGATGGACAAAATATGTAGTGCTCAAGGAAACAACTAAGTCAATTATATTTGACTTTATCGAGGGTATTGTAACAAGGTTTGGTGTTCCTCAGACCATTATCTCTGATCATGCGAAATCCTTAGTGTAATAGTTTCTTGTTGGGCTCTCATCCTTAGAATATACTTGAAGACTTCTTCCAACTACAACCCTCAAGGAAATGGTTTGGCGAGTCTACGTAAATAACTTGACCATAATCATGAAAAGAAAAATGAACATCAATAAGAGGTAGTGGCATACAAAAGTCTCACGTGCTCTCAAAGTAGATATAATCACAATGAATAAGACAATAAGTACTTCACTTTACAAATTGGTTTATGGTAAAGAAGTTAGGATCCCTTTATCACTTGAATTACCTTCATTAGAGCTATCCTAGTAGCTAGAGTTTGAGGAAAAAACCAAAGAGAAATCAAAATGGAAGAGTTGGTTGAACTTGAAGAACTAAGGAAATATGCCATGATAAAATTAAAACAACATCAAAGATTAACCAAGAATTAGTTTAACAAAGACAAGAGCTCATATCTTTAAAGTGGGTGATCTCGGTCTTAAAATGGGATCTTGATAGAGCCAAACCTGAGTGACATTAGAAGTTTGATGCACTTTGGAGTTTCCCATACATCATTAGTTCTGTAAGGAATCCAAATTTTTGAGTTGTCTCATCTTGATGAAGATGCATTACCAATGCCGATGAATGGGATTTATCTCAATCACTTCCATTAAGTTCCTTTTGCATTACATACATATTGGAGTAGTTTCAATTCCTATAAGTGCATGATTTCTCATATTGCTTCTTTGTACATAAGTTTATTTCTTCTCGCACGTTCTCTTATGTACATTTTTTTCTTCCCGGGATGGCGATTCAGAGTTTTTCAAACTCAGCAAGTGTTTCAAGTGACTTTAGGGTTGTTTCTTCAAAGTTACGAGATAAGAAATTCATTTTTTAGGTTAATTCCGTGCCCAATAGAGGATTCAAAGAAGTTGCTCTCTTTCATCTAGCAGGTAGATGGATTCAAAAGTCACCAAACTATTTTTCAAAGTAACCCCTTGGTTATTTTAACAACTTACGCTTGCATTTTGGCTTTGACATTAGGTTTTCAAGCTATGTGAGCTAGTAGTTTCTTTCCTTGGTTCATATGCTAGGTCAAAGCTTCTTCACATGCATCCTCTCATGCCATTCCTAATTCTTCCTCATGATTTTCCTTCCCTTCAATTATTGTTGTGCAAATTTCATGTGCCCCTACATTACTCCATTTTTTTCCTCCATATCCTCCATTTCCCCTTTGTGCACAATCCTTGCACATTTAATTTCCTTCCCTGGCTAGTGTGTAGACATCTTCCACGTTCCCGCATACTTAAATTACATTTCACTAAGTCCTCAACATGTTACCTTTATGCATGCATTCCTTCCCAAGTTATACACATCTCTCATGCATGCTCATTCCCTCTTCACATCTTTTCCTTGTGCACTTTCCTTGTGCATTTACTTCCACACATCCTTGTCTTGTGCTCTTCGCCTTCTCTACTTATTTTTCATATTTTGTTAGACATGCACATTTTCTTCTCACTCCTTGCACACCCTCTTGTGCATGTTTTTAGACACATGCATTATCCCCTCTCGTGTCTCCTACTTTCGTGCATGGGCCAAGTTAAAACCTTCATTGCTAGTTGCTGAGTGCCACATGTCACTCCTTGGAATTTTTAGATAAAGTGCATAAAAACAACCTATCATAACATGTTAGATATGTGTAAAATACTTACAAAAATGAATGCATGAAATGTGGTAGAAAAGAAAAGAAAATAGATAGTCAATTGAACCCTTCATTGACTAGATTGTGACATGTGTCCTACATATTCATCTTATACTACAAATATTCAAATCACCATAACTTATGCTATAGAGCTCAAATTTAGATGTGCCTATTCTTGTTGGAAAGATTCTAAAAAGACTACACTCTAGGGTTTTCAAAATCAGATTTTTGTGGGATTTGGTAGGTAAAAAATAGGAAACACAAATCAGGTCATCAATGCACACATCCAGTCAAATCAACCACCCAAATTTGATTAGATTTTGTCTATTTACTTCTTCTACAAGTTAACTTAACATGGGGAGGTAAATCTAACAATGTTGTAAATGGATTTGCAGATACTCGATTCGGGTTATTGGTGGTTGGATTTGAAAATTTGAGTTCCCCTCTTTCTTTTCCCTCCTCTTCTCTCCTTCTATATATAGATGAATAATTCTCATTTGTAAAGGTTGGAACCTCTTGGTTTGTAAGAGAATTATTAAGATTAGTGCTTCCTTTGCATTTTGAGTTAGATGCCTCAGATCTAGTTCTTTACATGTGGATACCTTCCCCTTTCCACCATTATAATGGATTACATATAATTTGGAAGAAATAAACGTCTTATTTTGAATTTAATCTCTGTACTAGCTTGTATTTTGTTGCATCTTCTTGCTTTTATCTTGAAATATTGGTTAGTTGTGCATTTTTCATGTCCCTTGCAGATTTATTTTGTTGTGCTCTATGAAAATGAGTGTGTGAGTGTTGTTTCGATCGTGGCATGCTTTTCTTCCCTCTCTGTGTGCATTTTCCTTATTTTCAATCTTCTAAGAGTATTCATCCCCTCTTTCTAGTGCTATCACCTTAACTTAGCTTAGGTATTTATTTCATGCATCTTCTTCTCACCTTGGTCCTGGAATATTAAAGTAGTGTTATGTAGATGAATTTCCTTTCTTAGGAGTAGTTTTAGTAGTAGAAATAGGTAGTGGAAGATGAAATTATCTAGAGGTCTATCTCAAAGCAATTACCACAACTTGGAGATAATCCCATGTTTCCTCAAATCCTCAGCTCATCCCGATCTAGGATGGTGTAATTTGGGCACCGACAACACCTAAATCACACCTTTTGAGATTTATCTAAATTTTATATTTTCTTAGTCTCTCCAGATTCTTCTAAGCATCACCATGTTGTTCTTCCCTTTTTATATTTTCCTAGGGTATCATCTATGTAGTATTTAATGATATCATCCACCATATCATGATAGTTGATGGTCATTATTGTGTTGTAGGTTACACATGCATTATAATCATTATCTTGTGCTGATCCTTTGGTGTAATTATGATTTGATTGTAACATGAAAATCCATCCATGAGTGATATAATTTCATGTTTTCTTATTGAATCTATGATCATATCAATGTTAGGAAGTGAAATTTCATCATTAGGCATGCTTTGTTGATGTCCTAAAGATTAATTCAAATATAAATGCATCCATCTAGCTTACTAACAATGATGATGTTGGCAATCTATTTAGAGTAGTTGATTGGGTGGATGAAGCCAAGATATTATATATTTTTCAGTTCTTATTTAATGATAAGAGTTATCTTTGGTTTTATTTTTAGAGTTTTTATTTCAATGGTTTTGCTTCAGGATGTGCCAAAAGGTGATGTAGCACTAGAAAGGGATCCAAGCCTAGAATATCCGCATATGACCACAAAAATATGTCTATAAATTCTTTGAGTGATTTTAATTGCTAGGATCTTGAGGAGTGAGTGTATCTCCAAATTTTATGATTTTGGTTCATCTTTGATGTTGATATTGTGTTATCAGCTAATTTTGACTTCACAAAATTATAGCGTGAATTTTTTTTTTTGGAAGTGTCCTTTTCTCATGGCTTATCACCTTCATCGTGATCCTTTTATTTGTCTAATCATTTTGGCCTTCATTTCATCCATTTTGGGTAAGCACTTCTCCATTATGTCATAAACCGCATTTTAATTAGTTAATTAATATTTACCTTGTTATTTACTAAAATTTTGGGGTTTTTAAATAATAAATATTAATTTAATCCTCATTAAAGTTGATCAAAAACTGGAAGAACATTTCTCATTTTCCCCATTTCCGCGGGTAATTAAAATTTGCCCAATTGCGGTGAATGCCAAATTGGCTCTCGCTCATGTTTTTCCCTTATCTGGATTTTTTTTTTTCATTTTCCCCACTTGTGGGAAATTCCCTTGTTGTTTACCAACCCAACCGGATGTCAAATAGAAAAATATCTCCCATTTTCCCATGTGGGGAAATGGAGGGGAATTGTCAGCCTGCTTTGCCATTTTCGTGGGAAAACGGTTAAATTCTTCCTCTATTCTCCTGGCAATTAATGCCCACTACCCAAGAAATTGGGAATTGGTTAAGAAATTTGGAATCGGTTATTCAACGGGAAGAAAGAAGAAATGGTTAAAAATCGAGAAAACTTCTTGGATCCTCATAAATTTCTTTTGTGAACTCTATAGAGAAGAAGTTTTATTTTTTATTATCATTTCCACTGTGAATGCATTCACTAGGTAGGTTAAAGGAAATATTTTCCATGCCAAGAGAAGGGAAAGAACAATCCATTCAGTGAAAGGAGTATTTTTCACGTGGTTTTTTAAAAGGTAAAGCCAATGCCTACTTGGAGAAGGAATATTTTTCAGAGAAAAGGCAAACTTCCCATAAAGAGTAGAAGAGATAACAACCCACGCAGGCCAAGGAAATATGCACCATTCCAAGCATAGTCCAATTCCCAAAGATAATTGTCATGTATTTGTAAGAGACTGGTCTATGTGAAGGATATGTTTGAATAGTCTATGCATGATACAAAAGAGAATAGAGCACACATTGGTCAAATAAAACACATCACGTCCTCACCATAAACAATAAACCCATTCATGCAGGGAGAAAATAAACTAGTCCACAAAGGGGAATAACACACCATTTTTAGGTTATTTACCACATAGATCCAAGAGAAATCAGGCCATGCCAGGGGTCTCTACACCAAAGGCTACGCATTCACTAGGAAATACATCACATTACCACGCATTTGCAAAATCAAAAGGCCTCAGATAAGCTAAAAATCAAGCCACACATTAGACAAATAAACAATTCAAGGCCTACATGCATTAGTAAAGTTAATACCGCTCATGCTAAAGAAGGAAGCAAACACCAAACATCTTCTTAGGCACCTCATGCATAGTCCAAGGAGAAAGAAGATGACCACATTTCACTATACATCTATGCTCTCACAATCACAAAGCACCACCAACCCATTTTGTGTAAAAGGAACTACCATAAACATTAACTATGGATTTATATAGATCTACAAGACCGGATTCAAGATCAAGGGAGATCAATCATATCATAATAGTAAGCGGCATGGCAGAGAAGCGGGTTTATTACCAGCTTGGTGTGTCCAGGAGGACAAGGAAAAGTAAAGATCATAATGGCCATAATCATGATCATACTGAGTTTGAGAGGGAAAAGTGTCGAAATTGTTTAAGGATCTATTTGGTATCCAAAATCTCTTTGTTAACTCATGGAGAAAGAAAGACACGTTTCCTTGCACCGGATTTTCCACATGTTTGAAAATTTTGATTCTAATGATTCTCGGTTTGTGATGAACAAGAAAGGCTATTGCAGCATAAGAACGAAGAGTGTGATAAAATCTTGGAAAAGCATCCATGTTCACAAAGAATCCTATATCAACTAATAACAATAAAAGTAGGCATAAGTATGTGTGTATCACGAAGGTTTGTGGTATCTTCCTTATTTCAAAACACTTCTCATAAGTTAGTATAAGTATGTATCTCATAATACATCATGTAAAATGTATTATGGTAATTGAAAGACTCTGCACAATCTAAGGACATTCAAAATGCATTGAAACACCTCTATATTGCATGTGCATCTTTGGGGAAGTCTTGAATGGTGGCACAACACTTGTATGCACTAACACAATGCTTGTTTTCTCAAAATAGTGTCAAAACATTACATAAACAAATAGAGGTATGGCGTAAACAAAGAGATCTTCGATGAGTGTGTGGTGACATAGGTTTCATATTAGAGGCTTGCATCCGACCAATGTGATCATCTCGATGGAACACATCTACCAATGATATTGTGAATCTCATAGAGGTTGTTTTAATTTTGCATAGCATTGACAAGCTCCATGGAGGGATTCAGTAGTGTGCAACGTGTGAGCCCGACATGCACAAATTTCTACCTAGAATTATATACACATATGTGTGATGTGCATATGGTGGTGATCACTTGTTTAATTGTATCAAAACTATCATCAATGAGAGTTGGAAAAAATGATCAACCTAAATAATATGATAGGTAGGATTTTGGAATTCTAGGTGTTCTGTGAGGTTGTGCTTTAACCGAGTGAACCTCTTGAAGAATAGAAGATGTTCGAGACATTAGAAAGGTTTAGATCTTTTCAATTAGAAAAATCAGGAGATCCTAGTTTCACCAATGGGATGAGGAAATAGAATTCTAGTATCTAATGAAGTGGGAGAGTTCATTTCTCATACGGTTGAGATAGGTGGAATCCACTTTAATGGATAAGGCATTGGGTATTGTTTTATGTTTGGTGATGATATTTTAAAACTCACTTTTGGAAAACTTTTGATAACTTAAGCGGTTTCTAATTTCAATTTAATTTTTAAAAGTTGGTTAAAAATTTAAAGTCACTTAAGGTTCCTAATTTAATGTTCATGTAAACCCTAACTACCTTGTAAAAAATGTTTTGGTTATAAAATGGAGTTAGGGGATAATTTGTAAGGGTGGATTTGAGAGAGGAGAAAAAATACTTTTGTGTGCATGCTTTGTTTCAGAAAGAAAATTTGTGTTATTTTGTAAAGACATTTTGAAGAGTTAATGAAATATGAACTTTGTGTCCCATTCATTATCTCTTGTAGCATTTGATGTTCTTATGTTCATAAGATTTCAGTGTTTAAATATTACATGCATATAGTATCACTATATTAAGCTAGTGTTCTTTTTCAAAGTGATCAAGCTCGATATTTACTTTCTCATGTGTGTTCTCTTTCATTTATTTTTGTTTAGCTGATTAAAACTCTATTTTATTTGAGTTAGTTATTTGTTGTTCTTCTTATCTATGCAATATTAGGATTTGTTTTTACCTTACTATTATAGGCTCCTTCAATCCATTCCTTTTCATTTATTTCCGTGATTCCATTCCATTTCCTCATTCAAACTTCTTTCCATTTGATGTTCTAAAACACCGTCCACATACAATTTTGAATGTATAGATTGTTGTCGCCAATTCACCGCACCCTCCAAATGGCGAAAATGTGAATAATACATTTGGTGTGATTAGGAAACATGGCATTTTCATGGGTTTTAGGAAAGATATTTTCAAGAAATGAAACTATACTAGGTATGGTGATGCACCAAATAAAGGGTGTTGCTAGACTCATGAAGGGTTAATTTGAAGAGGGTGTTGTGCACCACAAGACAACTTCACCTACTACAACTTAGAGAGGGTAAATGGTAGACCACAGACTAAGAAGCACATGTTCCTTTGTTAAAATTCAATCAAGATAATGGCATATTAGTATTCTAGTGAAGAAGGATGAACTTGAGAAGGGTGAAAAAGCACCACAACTCAACCACATGCAATACTCCACCACTTGATAAGCACATAACTCTAAGAACCTACAATAGAAACTTAAACTTGCACAGTGTACTTGCAAGCATGAGAAAGGCACAAAGAAGTATAGAAGGATGAAAGGACCAAGATTAGTCACAAAACACACTTTTATTACTTCAACAACATGCACAATGCATCATACATTAGGAAGAGGCAATAGTTCCATTACAATCTTGAAAGGAGGCTTGAAAGTTCCCTCAACATACAAGAACAACTTGTAGAAAAGGAGGTTTCTTGAAAAACTATACACTTGTCTTAAGAATTCTAACTTGTCCAACCTCATTGGAATGAGCTTCCAACTTACATTTATAGAAAAATTGTGAGAGAAAGAAGAGGAAAAGTAATAAATTCCTTCCTAAATTGAAGGTACATGATGGTTCATTTATTACAAAGTTGGTTGAACCACTTGAGAAGCTTCCATCATGTGTCATTAATGCCTAGTTGACTTAATCTTCTCAATTAATTAAAAGAATATTTAAATAAAATATTTTAATAATAATAATAAATATTATTAATAAAATATTTAAATAAAAATATTAATTTAATGAAAATTATGGTGGGCCCCCTTAAGATTTGTTTTGAAGAAAGGGGGTCCATGAGAAATGGTCAAAAAAGACCAACTCGGTGGTTGGCTCACCGAGCCAACTCACCGAGTTGGTGTCGAGATCCTCAGCCTTCACTCGCAACCCGAGCTCCTACCGCTCGAGCACCCAAAATGAGCTCTCCCTTGAGATCTTTCTATTCTTACCGAGCTCCATCTTTCTCCCGCATGAGTTCTATTCTCTCCAAATCGGTGAGGTTAGCTTCATTGAAATTTATCGAGATCCTAATCATCGCACGAGCTCACCAACCAAGATTAACTCAACAGCTCATCTCAAGCTCAAGCTCCAACCACTTGTTCATGAACTGATCTCCTTTTTATTAAGTCCATGTACCACTTGACACATCCCCTTTCCATTGGTTGGTGGATCATCCTACTCGAAATCAGAGCTAGACTTTTCAAGCACATGAGCTCAACTTTCCATGTCGAGTTCCATTTATTTCGAAACTCATCGAAGCTTCATATTTCATTCTCTTTGAGAACTATTATCCATCAACAATCATCTATCACATCGACATCACCTTGCAAATCCCTTTGAGATCACCTCCAAACTTGATCTGCCTTAACTCGATCTCATATTTTCTTCCTACCTCATCATCATACCAACCGAGCTCATCATGAGCTCATTACTGAGGTCCATCATCAAGCTTCTCTAATTGTGTGGAGCTCCTCTTCATGAGGTCACCTTTGAGCCTCACTCTGACTCATGCTTGTTTGACTAACCAACCAAGCTAACTCATTTCATCATGATCATGAGTTGGCTCACTTTGTAGAGAGCTCTTCATCGAGCTACCTCACCTCCTACTTATGGATTTAAGATCCTATCCATACGATGTTGAGACCCAACTCCATTGAGATCACCACAAACTTCGAACATGTCAATTAGAATCATCATTCATCTCTCAAGATTAACATTCATGCATTGTTATTTGACATTCCACTTGGGAATACTCTTACACTCACCTCTTTAACATCGTTTGAGCTCTAAATGTTCTCCATTTCTCTAAGGCTCTTCAAACTTGCTAAGCTCATTATTAAAAGGTTCACTAAACTCCATGCTATGTTTAACTTAGATCATCTTAACCCAAAGTGCCTTGACTTATCGAATCCACCTTTTCTTGGCTCATTCTCGTAATCATTCTATTGACTAAGCCATTTCTCGTAATGACGTGACAATATTGAACATGACTCAATGAGCTCCCACCGATCTAGGTTCTTTCCTCCAGTTTGGTTTACCAAGCCAATACATGTTTTCCCCTATGACCATGATCAAAGCTCTCTTAAATCCTTTGTTAGGCTTGATGAACCACGTTTCGAGATCGAGTTGATCCTTCCTATGATGATTTTGACCTTAGTTTTTGTTGAGCTCTAGTTGAGATGATATCCAAGCTTAAGGCAAGATCACTTAAGCTAAATCAATCATTGATTCAAGATCATGTTGAGATAACTTCAAGCTCATGATGATCTCTCCCAAGATCACACATCAATTCTTGCCTCCCAACTTCATGGTGAGCATGACACCATGAGCTCACCTCCCGAGATCATGCATGGATGATATCGCTTCACTATTTCCTCAAATCTCACACCGATTTTACCTCCTTTATCATTTACGAGTTATTTATTCATAGCTCACTCACATGAGATTACATCCATCTTAGATATAAGAGTGCCAAGCCAGGATTACCTTTGGTCATGGTATTTCTTACCTCTAATCAATCGTGTCAAGCTCCCTTCATGCTTTTGCATTTGATCTCATGTTGCACTCACCTAATCATCTTCTTGTTCAAGAACTTCTTATGCTCAATTATTCTATTTTCCCATGCTTACTATACCTTTTGTTTGAGATTGATGATGACACTAAGCTCAATTCGATCTTTCCTCTAAACTCAAGTTGAGCTCACCTCCAACTATATTCAGAGCTATATTCAAGGAATCAAGTCTCCACCATTCATTAGATGACTGGGTCTTATGCAAATTTTCCAGGTTTCTACCAACCTCCCACTTAACTTGGCTTGATGATGGCCATCATATTATTGGAGGACTTCTCAAGACATCTCACACTCAAACTCACATGAATCTCTATGTGTGGGAATGCACCTTGGCCCGCCATCATTGGAACCCCACCTAGAAAATTATATATGGATCTCCACCCTATGAATGGAAGTCTTATGATGGTTTGCCAAATGCAAAATCTCCCCTATGGAATTTCTAGCTTGGAATGCCATCCCATTATCTCCACTTGGAAATGAACCTTCAAAATGTCCCCATCAAATGTTCTTTGTGTTATGCCATCATCATGCCACAAGTCTTAACTTGACATTGACCCTTTCATTAGCCATTGATCTCTTAGTCTAAGCTCAAGAGATTCACCCATTTTGACTACAAGCTATTGATATGACCATTAAGATAACATGAAATTTTTTTTTCAACCTTATCATATCAAATCTAACTCATCCCTACTCATCACTCGAGTTCATATCTATCCACCCAACCATTTAATCTTGGAATGACTATGAAAACCCTCAAAGCTCCAAGCTACTTAGCAACGAGTCATTATTCCATTCATTGATTCCTTTTGCTTGCCATTCATCGCCTCTCACCAAAATCCCAAACCAAGGCATCACCTCCTTTGGCAAGCTCCCACCCTATGAAAAATTGCCAATGAAAAACCATAACTGGCTCGATATGAGTTGAGCTTGATGAAACATGAGCCCTACACCAACATGTCTTGAAGCTCAATCTAAAGATCTACTTATTTAATTAACTCATTTAACTTTTCTTTATCGGGATCATATTGATCTTCCATAATTATGACCATCTTCACATGTATTTACATTCAAGACTTATGAAAAACACCATGAGCTCCCCTTTTCCCACTTGAGTCATTGCTAGCTCGCCATTTATGACCGATAGTCTTTTATCTCTTGACTTCGATGAATGAGAAGAGCTGGATTAACTTGACTCATGGGCCATCATGAGTTCACAACCTCATGAGTTCATTCATTGCTTTACCCAAGCCAATGTCATTATGTCTATAGTTTGATTTTTCATGCATTAAATTACTCGTTTAACCATGATGAAGCTTCAATAAATCTAAGTCATCTCTTGAGCTCAATTTCAACCAAGCTTTCAACAAGAAAGTTTTCAGCTCATGTCCCTTTGAACTCACTAAACTAATTCCTCTTCCTTGATGTTGATTTCCTTGGGCCTTTTCTCAAAACTAGAGTATAAAAAAAGCTTAATAAGACCTCCCAAACCTAATTTATCAATTTTGATAATTCCTTGCTTGTGTTGGGTGAATGTGAACCCACGTCAAAGCCAATTTATTATTCCAAGAAAACCAACACCTTGTAATATCTCTAAGATCTTCATGAAGAAATTTTCAGATCTAAAGGTATAATTGGCCTTCATCGTCCAATTTTTACCCAAGGGGAAAAATTGGATAACATTTTTGGTGACCTCTAGGGGATGATTTCCTGCTAAGCATGATTTCAGTAGCCTTAAGTCATCCATTGGGCATGGAGTCAATATCAAATCCCGAAAGTGATATGATCTTTTGGAATGGATCCTAAAGTCCCCTTGAGCATCACAGATTTTGGACCTCTATGGAATGCTAAGAATGAAGTATACTGAATCTGATGAATACTCAACATCTATGGCATATATTGTGGAATTTTGAATGAAGCAACATTATGAAACTCTTATGGAAACTTTGAACCTTTTTCTCCTTGAAAACCTCCAAGGATGATACAATGTGCAAGAACAACACAAAAACAACAAAAAGGAAAGAAAAAGAACAACAACACACAACAATGTGCATAAGCACTTGGAGGAAAACACCTAACTAAACTATATAGGGTGGAATGATCTCAAAAAAAGCTTTGAGATGTATCCCATTCACATGAATGGGAAGTTATTCTCCATTGATCCTGGATAGATGAAATGAATTCACCTCTTTGCAACTTGTGATGATGTATGGCCCACTCTAGAGAGCATCAAACTTGGTGTGCTTCCTGGTTTGGCTCTATCTTCATCCCATTTGAGAACTAAATCTCCTCTTGAAAATTTTTTTCGGATGCCTTCTTGTCAAAAGATTTCTTAACTTGAGCCTGATGTTGCTCCAAAGTCTTCATAGCCTTGTTTTGTACTTCTTCCAACTCCATGAGTTCAACAAACCTGACTATCATAGAGGATCACTCTCCATAACCTCAAGCTGATGAGCTAACTCCAAAGAAGGTAATTCCAAGGAGAGGAAGTTTTTTTCTTCCTTCCATATACAAGCATGAAAGGAGAATTTTAATGATGGCCCTTTAGGTGTGATTGATCTTCCCATAAGGCAAGTCTTTAAGTTGTGTATGCCAAGTCCTCCTGTTAGTCTCCATTGTGTGCTTGATAATCCTTGTGAGGTTTTTTGTTGCTAGACTCACCAATCCATTTCCTTGTGGATAGTAATTGGATGAAGTCTTGAGGTAGACCCCATTCTTAACATCCCATTCACTCAACTTCATACCAAGAAAATCCATTGCATTGTCTGAAATGACTATGTAAATGGAACACCAAACCTTGTCATTATACCTTCAAGAAATCAAGAACTTCCTTCTCATTTCTCTCCTTCAATGCTACTACCTTTGTCCATCGAGTAAAATAGTCCATTATAAGTAAGGACCCATTTATGTCCATCACTAGATGGAGGATTAATCATTTCGATGAAATCCAACCCCATTGAACAAAGGGTTGATCCACTTGAATTGGATGTAGTGGAAGAGCTGCCAACTTCTACTTTTCTAGTGAAAAGGGCACATTCCTTACACTTCCTTACCCAGAGATGGGCATCTTTGAAAAATCCGCCAATAGTATCGGCTCACATGATCTTGGTAGCAGTTGTTCATGTAGAATAATGTCCTCTAGATAGGCCATTGTGAAACTCTTCTAGTATCTTACTTACCTATTCCGGTCCCACGCACCGAAGGAGAACACCATTCAAATCCTTTTGAAAGAGAACATTATCTACTAACATATGGAATAGACTGAAGACGGAAATTCATCTTTGATTTTTATCCATGTTCACAGGATATACTCCTGAGAAAAGGAAATTCTTCATTTTGGATAACCAATCAACTTGATCATCACCTTCATTAGTGTTTAGGAGTGTCACATTCTCATCACCTTTTGATTCCATGTCTGCAAGCAAGTTGTTGACACAAACCTTTACCTCTGAAAAGTTTGGTAACTTTGATATGTACATCATACTCCATCACCTTCATGATCCATCCAAACATGCTTTTCATTCATCTCTTTGTTCAAAAAAAAGTCCTTGACACTGGATGAGACACCATTAGATGAATTTTGTTGTTGGACAACATGTGCTTGAATTTCTTCAAATCTCGAATAACCACAAAGACTTGTTTTTCAACGAATGAATATTTGAGCTCATAGTCTTTGAGGGATTGACTGAAGAAAGAAATTGTTTGCTCCATCAAGATCATCATTTTTTGGGTGAGGATACCTGAAATGCTCTCTTGACCTTGCAAAAGCATAAAGAATAAAATATTTATCAAACCTAGGGTTCACCAATGTGGGAGCTTGAGAAATGGCCATTTTGATGGCTTCAAAGCTCTCCCTTCCTTCCTTTTCCATGAGAATGGCATATTTTTCTTCAACATGGTTATCAAGTGGTTTAGCCAATGTTGTGAATTGAGGGATGAATCTCACACAAAATTTATGGTTCCTAGAAAACTCTAGAGACCCTTCTTGTGACTTGGGAGAGATAAGGACATAATTGAATGAATCTTGGCTAGATTGATAGAAATTCCTTCCTGCTGAAACAACATGCCCCAACAATTTTCCTTCATGCACTGTAAAAATACATTTCTTGGGGTTAAGTGAAACCCCAAATTCTCTACATCTTTGGAAAACCTTCCTTAGATGTGTGATGTGGTCTTCTGCATGCTTAGAGTATACAGTTATATCATCAAGGTAAACCAAAATGATATCATTGATTAGTCCCTTAAATTCCATGTCCATGGCTCTTTGGAAAGTAGCCCGACATTGGACAATCTGAATGACATTTTGTTGTAAGCATACATGCCCCACTTGGTAGTGAAATCCATTTTGAATTGATCGGATTCTTGAACAGAATTTGATTGTAACCCAAATATCCATCGAGAAAAGAAAATATTTGAGCTCTTGCCACCATTTGAAGGATTTTCTCCATTGATGGAAGAGGATAATGATCTTTCAATGAGGCATGGTTCAAGTCTCTAAAATCCACACAACCAAATCTCTCCATTCTTCTTCCTTATGGGCACTAGATTGGCTACCCAAGAGGAATGCTTGATGGGAAAAATTATACATGCCTCGATGAGTTTGGTTAGCTCCTTTCTCATTAGTGGCTCAATTTTGGGATTAATTGGCCTCTATTTTTCTAATGAATTGGCTTGGCATTAGGATCCATTTGATGGTATGTTGTGCTAGACCTAGATCAAAACCACGTAGGTCTTTGTAGCTCCATGCAAAAATGTCATGATACTCTTGAAAAGTTTGATGAAAGATTCTTTCTCTTCGGAAGTACATACTTTTTCGATCTTAGAAACCTTTTCATTTGCTACCTCGACTTCCTCAAAATCTTCTTCTTTGACCACCATGTTAGAGATTTGTCTTTTGGCTTGATCATCTGAATTAAAGATGGATTCTAGAGTAACTAAACCTTTTGGTAGCTTTTTGCTTTTCAATTGTATGATTTGATCACCATATGATTCTTGTAACTTATCTTGATTTTTCAAAAACTCTACCTCTTCTTGTAGGAAAAGGACAATTTTTTGTCACTATCGAACACTTCCAACTACTCACATTATCAGGGACTATAGGTCGAACCACCATTTTGACAATTTCTACCCTTCTTTCATGATATCAATGGGTATGTCATATTGTGAGCCAATTGTAGCAAGCCTATCAACATCTTGATTTTGATTTCTAGGAACTACATGGATCCCAAAAGCTTTCAAAATCTTCAATCAAATCCCAAATTCGGTTCTTGTATGATCTTAAAAGATCATTTTTGGATGCATTATGTGTCATCACTTGATGAACAACTAACTCACTATCTCTCAAAAATAGTCAGGGCTTTGATTCCCTTCTTTTGAGCTAGTTGGATTCCTTGCACAAGGGCCTCGTATTCAACAACATTGTTAGTGTAACTGAATTGCAACCAAAAAGATGAGAAGTACTTATCTCCTCTAGAGAAATTAGCATGACACAGCACCAGATCCATTCTTACTCCTCGAGCCATTGAAGAATAATTTCCACAGTCCTTCATAATTGTCTTTGTGTTTTGACTAGTTGTGGTATGATCGTACCTTCTTCATGAATGTAGTATGTACCCAATCCCATCTCTTCCAAAAATAGAAAACCAACTTCTTCCTCTACCAACACATCAGTGATAGGGATCATACTGATGATCTCCACTCACTTCATCCAACATAGTATTATCGGGAATTCTTCAACAAGAGTGGTCGGTTCATGATCAACATCTTCTTCTTCTAGATCATCGATGGTATAATTCCCATTTATAGGACTAGTAGTGTAGGGTTCTACATGATTATGGTAGATTGGTTCCACCCTTATAGTTACTTTGGTTCGTATCGAGTCTGAGAATCATATGTGACCAATGGCTGATAGATAACCACCCATCTTGGCAAGTGAAATCTCATGATAGGTAGATGGAAAAGAGAGGAGGGAGATCAATGACCGATATGTCTTATGTGAATGAAAAATTGGGACATGCATGGATGGTAAGTTGAATTCCTTTGATAACTCCAATAGTTTTAATGGATTGTGCCATCCAACTGAACAACTCCTCTTACAACTGGTGTATATTGTATGCCTAGTACATCTACAATTTGTT
This sequence comes from Taxus wallichiana var. yunnanensis, assembly GCA_018340775.1. Taxonomy (NCBI): domain Eukaryota; kingdom Viridiplantae; phylum Streptophyta; class Pinopsida; order Cupressales; family Taxaceae; genus Taxus; species Taxus wallichiana. Next base: position 125,879,671 of record CM031241.1, read on the forward strand.
TGGGCATGACCTGAGCTACTGGCACTAGAATCAATCATGCAATTATGTACCAGGTGGTCACCAATGATAGGGAAATATAGAATGGTGGTGGTTTGTTTTCCTTAGGAATAATTTTCCTTCTAGTTGACACAAACTTGTAGTGGTTTTTGTTCCATGACCCGATGATCCATCAGTTGTACCAAAATATTTAAGGCCTCTCACAACAAGTTTCTTTGAGAAGGAATTGAGAGTGCATCCCACATAGTAACACTTAGGTTGGTCTTCTTCATTTGTTCTACTATGCTGAAGGAATTGCTCCAACTTTTCTGACACTTCTTTGGGTGTTAGAATCCTCTTTTGGAAAATGCTTGTTGGGTATCGTGATGCCTGAAGAACCTTCTTTCCTCATAACTTGGCTAACAGGTGTTTCAGCGGTTTCTTTCCCACATCTTTATCAACCACCACTTGTGGCTGAGGCTATGAAGTGGATGCTTGATCAGATTTGGAAGGTTGAGGTTCCATTTCTCTCTTTTTGGAATGAGTTTTTTCCACCACTGATGAGGAATTGTATTCAACCCACAAAAAATATTTTCTTTCCAATTTAGCAAAGTGGTTTCTTTAGGTGCCTGTGGTTGATCTGCTATTTCCTGCGTAGATGAATTTTATATTGGATCTGAAGGGGAATATACGCTTTGAACCATAAGGCCTAGCTAAGAACTCCATTGGGACAAATATTTTGATTATGGGTTGAGAACAAGGATAACACCATTCGTAGTCTTGAACTAGATTATTCTGGACATGTACTATGGCTCTAGATGAGCTAGTAGCAAGAGGGTCTGAAAGTTCAAAGGCTTGACATTCGTAGCTTGATTTGTAGCTTGATTTTGAGGCTGATTGTTCCCTTGAAAAGGAGGATGGTTAGCCTGATACTACTGATTTTGTGGCTGGTATGGATGATTATATTGAAATTGTTTCTCTTGAGTGCAATGAGCTCATTCCCAAAATTTTGCAAGTGACTTGACTTCAAATAGATCATTTGAAGAGGTAGGGGAAGACTGAGCTGGTTGCTTGGAGGCTGATTTTGGAATAGGAGCAATGGTAGGCTGATTGTTCATAAGATCAGAGACAATGACATTGGTGGTCATGGAGCTATCTTTCCATCCTGAATCAAGGAATTCTCTCTCTTATGGAAACTTCATAGGCATCAGGTAGTGTAGTCCCTCCCATGGACTGGATCATAACTACTACATCTATTCAAGGCTCACAAATAGTACAAGAATGCATTATTTGAAGAAGGATTTATGAGTGCCAGAATCCTATTCCAGGTCCTATGGAATCGGAAGTTGAAATCACTCATGTATTCTTGGGGAGCTCTCTTTATGGTAGTGAGTTATTCCAAGAGTGATAGGTGATCACTCTTGTCTTCAAATTATTTACTAGATATTTTCTCCTAACTCGTCCCAAGTGGTTATAGTACCAACACTTAACCCTGAAACCATTGAAGTGATTTTCCCTTAAAAATAAGTGACAAGAATTCTAACCACAACGTTGTCCTCCATGATATTATGTACTACAAAAATGCTGGCTACATCAAGAATATGTTCCACTAGAGTAACGTGAGTTTCCCCTATGTGTAGAAGGGTAAAATTTTGAGTGTCTAGAATAGGTATAGGGTCACGTTGAGCCAATAGAAGAGGACTACTTACATTGAAGGGGAAAAAACTTGTTCCTCACCATACAATGAAAGGTTGATTGTTCTTGGGTGGAGGAAACCATCCGTAAGGAGGATTTGAATGACCCCTATGAGGTGATGCTACAACGGGTGATGTTGAGATGCCTCTTCTCCTTCTCCTTGGAGGAGACAAGGATAGTTTGATATGCTGATAATTTCCTTGCTTTGAATAATCTCTTGTCTGAATTCTTTGCATAAGTTAACGCACTGAGATTTGAAATCCAAAGAGATATAGAGTCCTAGGTACTTTGATTTGTGCAAGTGAGAAGAGAAGTACCAACTCTTGGTCCCACCAGGCGTGCCAAAAACTATTATGTCACCAAATCACGCACCCTCCGAATGGCTAGAATGTGAATAGACATTTGGTGTGATTGGGAAACATGGGATCACCTCTCAAGCTATGGGACTTGGGCTCAAGGTGAACCTCAGAGAAGGCTAGACTTCCTCTTCCTAAACTAAGTGTTGTACTACTCCTAGTGTAATAAAATGGTTATCTAGTCCTATGCTAACATTTTCATGGGTTTTAGGGAAAGAGATTTGCAAGAAATGAAACTATACTAGGGATGGTGATGCACCAAATAAAGGGTATTGCTAGACTCAGGAAGGGTTAATTTGAAGAGGGTTTGTGCACCACAAGACAACTTCACCTACTATAACTTAGAGAGGGTAAATGGTAGACCAGACTAAGAAATGTGTTCCCTTTGTTAAAATCAATTAGATAAACAATTTATTAGTCTTCCAGTGAATAAGGATGAACTTGAGAAGGGTGAAAAGCACCACAACTCAATTGCATGCAATACTCCACCACTTGATAAGCATAGAACTTAAGAACCTGTAATAGAAACTTAAACTTGCACAGTGTACTGCAAGCATGAGAAAGGCACAAAGAAGTATAGAAGGATGAAAGGACCAAGATTAGTCACAAAACACACACTTTTATTACTTCAACAACATGCACAATGCATCATACATTTAGAAGAGGCAATAGTTTCCATTATAGTCTTGAAAGGAGGCTTGAAAGTTCCCTCAACATACAACAACTTGTAAGAAGGAGGTTTCTTGAAAACTATACACTTGTCTCAAAATTTTAACTTGTCCAACCTGTTGTAATGAGATTCCAACTTACATTTATAGAAAAATCATGAGAGAAAAGTAGCAAATTCCTTCCTAAATTGAAGGTACATGATGGTTCATTTATTACAAAGTTGGTTGAATCTCTTAAGAAGCTTCCATCATGTGTCATTAATGCCCAGTTGACTTAATCCTCTCAATTAATTAAAATAATATTTAAATAAAATATTTTAATAATAATAATAAATTTTATTAATAAAATATTAATTTAATGAAAATTATGGTGGGCCCCCTTGAGGATTGGTTTGCACTGAAGGGGGGGTTTATGAGAAATGGTCAAAAAGACCAACTTGGTGGTTGGCTCACCGAGCCAACTCACCGAGTTGGTGTCAAAATCCTCAAGCCTTGCAACCGAGCTCCTCAGTATCGAGCTCTAAAAATAATCTCTCCACCGATATCTTTCTATTCTTACCAAGCTCCGTATTTTCTGCCGAGTTCTATTCTATCTCGACCCGGAGAGCTTCGCATGAAATTTATAGATAAACTAATCATTGCATGAGCTCACCACACATTGGATTAACTCAACGGCTCACCAAGCTATGCCCACTTGCATTCAACAAGCTCCTTTCTTATTACGTCAAGCCGGTACCACTTGACGTTAGATTGGTTGGCGGATCATCCTAAGTCAGGGTTAGACTTTCATGATCTCACCTTGCCATGTCGAGTTCCATTCTCTCCGACTCGGCGAGCTTCATATTTCATTCTCTTTGAGCAACTCGCCATCATTCTATCACATCAATGGAACTCCATTTCATGAGCTCACCTCCAAACAAATCAGCCTCAACTCAACTCATCCCGAGTTTCTTCCCATGCATCATACCAACCGAGCTCGTCATGAGCTCATTACCACCATCCACCAAGCTTCTTTAGCCTTTGTGTTGAGATCCTCTTCATGAGCTCACCATTGAGCTCATCACTTGACTTGTGCTTGTTTAACTAACCAACTGAGATAACTTGGTCATCATGACGAGTTGGATCACTTTGTAGAGCTCTTCATTGAGCTACCTCACCCCATACCAAGCTAGATAAGCTCCTATCCATACGAGCGTTGAGACCCAAATCCACCAATATGCAACCTTCCGAACACATGTGAGTAGCTCATAGTTCACTGGGATTAACATTCATGCATTTTTATTTGGGCCACTTGAATACTCTTACACTCACCTCATCAACAATGTTTGAGCTCTAAATGTTCTCCATTTATCAAGGCTTAAACTTGCTAATCTTATTATTAAAAGCTCACTAAACTCCATGCTATGTTTAACATAGCTTAACCTAAAGTTCCTCGAATAATTGAATCTACCTTTGCTTGGGTCATTCTCGTAGGCCTATTGACTAAGCCATTTCAAAGAACGATGTGATAGTCTTGAACATGACCTCATGAGCTCCCACCGATCTATGTTATTTCTCTCGATTTTGGTTTACCGAGACAATACATGTTTACCCTATGACCGAGTATGATATCCTTTGTCAGGTTTGATGAACCATGTTCTCGAGATCAAGATCCTTGCCTATGCTTTTGAACTTAGTTTTTGTTGAGCTCTAGTTGAGATCACCTCCTAACTCAAGTTGAGATTGCATCCGAGCTTAAGTCGAGATCACATCTAATCTCAAGTCGAGATCGTGTTGAGATAACCTTCAAGCTCATGATGATTTCTCCTCCTATATCACATATAACTTACCTCCCAACTCATGGCGAGCATGTACCGAGCTCATCTATGAGATCATCACGGTGAGATCACTTCACTATTTCCTCAAATCTCACATGGAGTTTACCTCCTTTATCATTTACAAGGTCATATTTCTCTCATGTATGAGATTACATCCATCTCGAAATAAGAGTGTGATGGGATTGCCTCATGGTCATGGGTTTCTTTCCTTGAACTCAATTTGATCTTGCCTCCAACCGTATTTAGATCTATATTCGAGGAATCGGGTTCCCTACATTCAATATATGGATCGGGTCTTATGAATAATTTCTAGGATTCTAAAGCAACCTCGCCACTTAACTCACTTGGATGACATCTTATTAGAGGACTAGTCACACTTGGCCACACTCACATGAATATTCATGTTCGGGAATGCACCTAGGCTTTCCATCGTTGGAACCCCACCGGAAAATTATCTATGAATATCCACCTATTGGAAGCCTTATGATGATTTTCTAAATGCAAAATCTCCCCTGTGGAACTTCGGCTTGGAATGCCATCCCGTTATCTCCACTTGGTAATTTACCTTCAAAATATCCCAATCAAATGTTACGTGTTATACCATCATGCCACAATCTAACTCGATGTCGACCCTTTTCATTAGCCGATTGAGTTCTTAGTCTAAGTTTGAGCTATTACCCATTTTGACTACAAGCTAACCGATTGTGACCATCAAGCTAAACATGAACTTTCTTCTTTAACCTTATCATATTTGCAACTCATCCCTACTCATCATCGAGTTCATATCTATCAACCCAACCATTTAACTTGGCATGACTTGGAAAACTCTCAAATCTCCAAGCTACTTGGCCAAGTCATTATTCCATTGATCAACTCACCACAATCCCAAACCAAGGCATCACCTACTTGGTGAGCTCCCACCTTGTGAAAAATTTCCAATGAAAACTCGTGAATCGGCTCGATATGAGTTGAGCTTGATGAAACATGAGCCCTGCACTAACATGTCCTGAATTGTAATCTTACTTATTTTAAGTAACTCGCTTAACTTCTCTATCAGGATCATATTGATCTTCCCGTAATATGACCATCTTCACATGTATTCTACGTTCAAGACTCTATGAAACAACACCACGATCTCCCCTTCACCTTCCGAAGTCATCACTAGATTTCCATTCTTGACCAAGTTTTATTAGATGTCAACGAATCGAGAAGAGCTCAGTAAATGACTCGGGGCCACCATGAGCTCACGACCTCCCTGAGTTAGCATTCATACTTTCCCGAGCCAATTTCATTGTGTCCATAGTGTTGAGCCATGCATTGAATCGTTCAACCATGATGAACTCATGATAAATATAAGTCAGCTCACTTAGTAGCCGAGCTACTCAACAAGCTAGTTTTAACTCATGTCCCTTTGAATTCACTAAACTAATTCTTCTTCCATGATGTTGATTTCCTTGGGCCTTAATAAGTACCTCCCAAACCTAATTTATCAATTTTTATAATTCATTTCTTGTGTTAGGTGAATGTGAACCCGTCAAGAGAATTTCTTATTTCGAGAAAACCAACACCCTATAATATCCGGAAGCTTCATGAAGAAATTTTTCAGATATCAAGGTATAATTGGCTCTGTCGTCCATTTTACCCCAAGGGGAAAAATTGGATAACATAGATGTAAATATAGTTTTTTTTTTTAAAGGAAACCTCACCTTCATTGAGGAGATACTTTGTCCCTTGATCATTGCATTCCATTTTCATTCGTGTAAAACCATTTGCTAACATATTGACATCAATGTTTTCTTCAACCAATGATGTTGATATGTCTTGCATGTCATATGGGAACTTTTTGAGTAGGTTATAAATTTCTTACAATTATTCTATACTAGGAGAGTCTTAATATTGTATGTTGTTAAGGCCTAAATATTATTTGGTGTTAGATTCAGGGGAAAATGGAATTCCCCTTCTATTGGCATTGTTGTCACCAAAAATGTACATCTCGTGAAATACCCACAAAGTTGGATTACTTTGTGCATGCCAATGATAATATGGGAATGCATATAAAGTGTAATACTTGACTCAATGAGACAAACCTATGGAGGAATTCTAGATGCTACACTAACTACTCTAATGTTATCACTACACCTAAGCTAAACTACTAATTACAAGAGAAAAAAGGGAGGAGGAAACAAAAATAAACTAGAAGGGGTGGTGATTTCACCAAAGTGAAAGGGTGTCTCTCTTGAGATGAGAAAAAGAGGAAAAATATTGAGAAAATAGGCTTGATACTATCAATGGTATACCATGCATCAAATCAAACTCTAATTCCCCACATATAGACATAGTGAGATAAAACCATGCAAATATAACTCACACACATCATGCAAAATAGAACAAAACGGAAAAATAAAAATAACATATGGAAAAGGGTAGAAGAGATCCACAATCAAAATTATATTAATATATTAAAGGTATGCACAATTTATTACATTCATTGGGGAAGGCATTTGACACACTACACAACTAAAATTAGAGGCCTCCAACTTAGAACATTTAACCACTATATGGGCATGGTAAATTTACATTAAAGAGGATATTTACCATACAAATTAGAGTTTCACTCATATGAGAATAAGAGAGGAAGGGATATAAATATTCCATTCCATGTCTATCCATTTAGAGAAGGATATATAAGATCAAAGATGCATGAAATGAGGAAATTCAGCCAAAACACCGTTGGGAGTATATTCCAAGTCTCATGATGATACACTTCATGTAATTTCTTTGGTCTACAATAAAACATACAAATATTTGTTAGAAGATGATCCATTAACTAAACACCCTCAAATTCCCATGAGATCAGAAGATATTGGTGAAATTGAGCTACCACATGTCTGATAAAAACATGATTGGATGCCAAGACTAATGTAAAAATCATTTCATGTTAGAAATACTAATAAAATCTTATTTTTATTTTGGTGCAATAAGAAGGAATATGTCTCCTTAAAGGCATCATTTACAAGTTAAGGGATTGAATTTGGACACATTTGTAACTAAATTGGGCACTATTTTTATGTGAAAATGTGCAAAAATGTACCAAAACTCTATCCCAATGATATCTTCACTCCATTAACCATATTATATGAAATTATATTCAAATGGAATATCTATTCAAGACCTTTCCAACAAGACCATGTGCAGTGAAACCGATATCTTAATCAAAACACATGAGCCAAAAATAGGCTTTAGCTTATGTCACCATGCTAGCTCCAAGGAATGATAGTTGAAACTAATAATATTTATTTTTTCACAAAATTTGATGAAAGTGACCTAAAACTACTCCAAATAGGAGTTCTTCTCAAGAGATTTCCAATGATACCAATTTTGCCTAATTTTGTGACCCAAATAAAAATTTATGACCAATTGAATATCTCAATTCATTTAACACCATTAATGGCCACATGACCATCAAATTTCACCTCGAGTCACTTTTTCCATGCATTTCATCTTGATTGATGCATCCCTCTTAAATTTGATGCCACATGTTCTCTTTGCATTGGTTATTGCTTATCCAATTCTCCCTTTACCTTCGCATATCAACCTTCCCTAGAGATTAAATGAACCATGAATGGTCCACATGGACCAATCATATTTTACTTAATTTTTGGGTCTCTTTCATTGATTTTGAGCTCACCTTGTTGTCCTTGGGATCACCTTACACTATCGTGGATCTTAGGATCCCATGCTTTCCTACCAGTTGATGATTTCTCTTGATATTTTGAACCCCTAAGTGTTGAAATAAAAATGGACTAAGAGGGGGTGTGAATCATTCCTTATAAAAATTTAACCAATTCAGATTTTCTTACTTAAACCATAAACTATTCAACCATTCATTAATATGTGCTTAACATTCAATCAAATCAACATAACCATGAAAGAGACATAAGAACACAAGATATATGTGGGAAACCCTCAAGGGGAAGAAAACCATTGAAATTTTTTTGATATTACTCACAACAAAGACTCAAGTGAATATTACACATCACAAGATACTTCTTTAGTGAGGCACTCGACCCCACAAAGAACACCAACCCCTAAACCCTTATTGATATTACTCACAACAAGAGAATTTCATGAATATGAGTCATCACAGAAGATTTTAATAAGGAGATCACTGTATATTTTATACAATAACTCATCGATGGTGATCACAATATTCAGCTCCAAATTCCTTCTTCAAACCCTCTTAAAACACACCTCCTTCCAACTCACTCAAACTTGGACAAACATGACCTGATTTGATCTCAACCTCTTACAAGCATTATATCTAAAATTATTTAACCTTTCACACACTTCCTTATCTCTAAAATTATTCCATTATACCTATTTCACACCTCCCTTAGGTCACACCTATCCCTCTCTCTTCACTAGCTCAAATTTGAACTCAAACATTCACTTTATACCCTTCTAACCTAAAAAACATAAGGGAGGTAGGTCCATTATTTCAACAAAAAAAATAAAAATAAAATAAAAAATCTCATGAAAATTCATAAAATGGACCCATGTAGGTCGGCCATGCTCAAACATACCAAACAAGCTCAAAACCCCATCACCTGGATGAGAAAAACCACAAACCTCATAACCATGATTATTCAAGCTACCTAATTTCTCACACATGTCAAATGTAACACCCCGAACTCATTGTTACTTCCTCCCGAGCGCTCAAGTGTTGATATATGATTTCTTCGTATAGGGACATGTTCCTTTGATTTGTGAAGTCATGCTTGATATGGATTGATCTTCTTTTCTTAAAGATCTTTGGTGAGAGAATATGATTGGACTCTTTTATTTCTTTCATTTTTAGCACTGAGTTCAATTTGATTTTGGGATGAATTGTGGATTTATCCATCTTTATGACTCAGCCTTGGGTTACTTGCATTGATCCAAGAGATGTTTTAAGCTTATTCAGATAAACAAAATTTACCGACCTTATGATAGTTGCAAGGTCGAATGAGTTGAATGAGCAATTTCGAATTTTAACTCAGGTGATCATGTTAAATGAAATTTGTTTCCAAATATCGTAACATCAGAAGGCCTAGACCTTAATCCGTAAGATGTTCTGGGTATACTGTAAGCTTAATTAGCTATTCCCGATAGGATCCTTTATGGGAATTTTTACCCTGTTTGATTCTAATACTCTTTGAATGGTCCTACTTGGGAGACCTAGATCAGGTTCGTTAAGGTTAATAACCTTAACCTAAACTATAACCTATTGGTTAAATAATTTCTAATCTAACCTAGTCCTAAACTATATGCTTAATGCTCCTAAGGTTAGCTACACCTAGCACTATGGAAGTAGGACTAATGTCTTACCTTATGATCTACCCTATGATCTAACCTATCTTAACTAAGGATAAGGATGGAGGGGGAACCTATGAAGGGGCGCGAGTCATGGGCGGTGGTTTCCATGGAATTTATGAGGTGGATAAGGATGAAGGACTTGGGATTTAGCGGAGGTTGCAAATGGCCATATGGTCTAACGTGGCAAAGATCACCAAATATGGGAATGGCTGTTTGTTTTCTCTTAGAGATCACCAACTTTGGCGGTCAGTGGCAATGGAGAATAGGCGGGAAGATGGGAGTTAATGTAATTAATGAACTTCGGTTCCCGAGCGCGGATTGCTTGGGAAGGCATGCAAATGGAAAATTGGTTGGTTGTTTGGTTTTCCATGCGTTCCATTTTTCTCTCTGCTTGATCACTGGTTCTTCGAACCAGTCATCTACTCTGTGTTGCATGGAAACTTTGAGAATATCTAGCTCCTTTCTCTGTCGGGGAAAGTTTATAAGGCATGAAGGTAACAATTTATTGTTGTTTAATCTATCGTGGAAGAAGAAGAGAAGGTGCGAGCACATTCAGAGGTCTTCTTCGGATTTTTAAGCGACACTATCAGGCATGATAGGCCCTAACTTTTAAAAATCTTGCTTTCCTTCAAATGCTTTCATTAAAACAACTCTATTCAGTGATTTTTTACAGTTGGTTTGAGCAATGTATTGCATTCTTCTTATCCCGTGGATTTAGGAATCTCTAATTATGCTTAGGATCTCACAAACTGATTTGTTGTATTTATTTTATGGATTCATCTTCATTTATATAGACCCGGATGTGTTAGCATATTGTTGAACTTCGTTGAATCTTTGTTGGGTATACTTAAAGATTCTTCGATTAGAATGCTTGGCTTTGTGTTTACTTTGGTTTGACTCTGTTGAAATGTGTGCTAGGTTTACATATGAACATGACTTTTGTTGATGTCCTTCATGTGTTTTCATTTTGGTTAGACTCTGTTGAAATGTTTGCAAGGTTTACATATGAACACGACTTGAAGTCCTTACCGTGTTTTCATTTTGGTTAGACTATGTTGAAATGTTTGCAAGCTTTACATATGAACACGACTTCGTTGAAGTCCTTACCGTGTTTTCATTTTGGTTAGACTCATGTTGAAATGTTTGCAAGGTTTATATATGAAAATGACTCTATTGGATCCCTTGCAATGTTTTCATATGATTTTGACTTTTGTCAAAGATTTGTTGTGAATACTTGTTGAAAATGACTCGTTGGAGTGCTAGCAATGTTTTCATATGATTTCGACTTCTATCGAAGCCTTGGTTATGAGTACTTGTTGGAAACGACTCTGTTGGAGTCCTGCAGTATTCTCATGTGAATGTGACTCCTGTTGAAGTCCTTGATGTGTTTACGTGTTGGCTCAACTTCGATGTAAGTCCTCGCTGTTCATCCATATTGATTCGACTCTATCGAAATGTTGTTGTGTTTGTATATGGGTTCGACTGTTTGATGTTACCTAGTCTCTTGTTCGATGAGGTAATGAGTTCTTAACTGTGCCATAATAGGCGATGGCGTTGGATAATATCATGTTTGAGGAATGACATGGAAAGAATTTTTGGGTTTAATTTGATTGTTTTATAGGTTATTACTTGTCAGTAAGAACTCTTGTATCGCTTAATAGCTACAGTGATTCTTATAATTGAATTTTGATGAAACTGTAGTTTCTTCTTTTGATCTCAATCGAATTAGTCACAAGCGTATAATGTAAGTTATATTTGAGCCTCGCACCTTTGTAAACAGTGGTCCGGATGATCTATAAATATAGATTCTGTGTATGATGAAATATTAATGTGATTATTGATTTCTTTACGACCTTGCTTGGTCAATGGAAACACATCCTGACCGAGAGAAATCCTGCTTGAGGAACTCTATTTTTAAAAACGTATGTATCATTCTGGACTTGCATGGATGGAAATCAGGTTTGTATTGGAAGGAATGGGTGTTGATTTTCTTGCCTTCTCTTTTCCCTTATTGAATTCAAGCTTGAATGTATAAGCGTTATTCTTGAGAAGTCGGTACAGTCCTGAACATGATTGGAATGGAAATCTGTTTGCCTCTGTTTCTTTCTCCTCACGTAAAGTATATGTTGATATATAATTGTAGGAATAAGAAAATATTCTCTCCTTGTCTAGAAACTTTGAGTGCTTTCTTCTTTGTATCCTTATGTGAACTCTACAAGACGGGCTTAAGAAGAAAAGACTGTTAAATGTGTATGGAGAGACTCGGTAAAATTGTATGTTGCATAAAGATAAGTTGGTGTATTTTTCAATACCATTGAAATAATGTAATGTTTATAAAGGAATCCAATCGGTTGAGCTTGCTTTGGATGTTATAATATGCCTTTGTGGGTTTGTTAAGAACATACCTATTGGATACATGAATTGATAGGAAATTAATTTTTGAGTGGAATATTTTGTTGGATTATTGCTGTCCTTGGGATTCGAGATGGATGGATGTTTTGGATTCATTTTTTTCTTCTTAGTCTCTAATATATATGAGGAATCATCTGAAAGGTATTTAGGATTAATTGGTAACTATAATATGAGTCATGCGTCAAAAGTCATGTTAGAATTACAGAAAGATGATTAGTCTGATTTATGTTAAGTATTTGAAGAAATGATTTCATTTAAACAGGTTGTTTAATGAGAACAATTGGTGGAATGCAATTGTTTTAAGAATTAGTGCTTATCATGCTCAGTTCACCGAATTGACCCGTGTTGGCAATTTTTGCAAATGGTCATCGTAAGTGGTAAAGGCACGCAGATCAGATATGATGCTCAGATTGTTTAATTTGGTTTTATGATGAATTCAACCTTAATTTCTCTAATTGTAATATATGAAGAAAGTTGTTCTTTTGTTGTTGAGTGTTGTATCAAATATGCTGAAGTGCATAAGTTGTAATTGTATGGCTTGGAAATAAATGAAAAAAAGAGAAATGTTACTTATGTGGCTGTATTTTTAATTGATGGATTGATCCTCTTAGGTTCGATTAATTTTAAGTGAATTTTTATTATTTCATACCTTAGAGTTATTTGGATTCTCTAAGTAGGTCTTGTAAAGATTATGTGATCGAATACTTCGTGAATGAATAGTAATTATTTCACATTAAGAATAAGGCTAAACTGGAAATCACCCACCGCCTTTCGAGAAGATAAGAATAAAAAAACTACCACCCTAATTGGTAGCTAAAACCGGAAGAGTAATCTATTACTCCCTATCCATGAACTAAGTCAAGACAACGTAATCGATAATTTTAAAACACTATATCTTAACAACAATAAGTAAGATATATTTCGGTCTTGAGAAGCGATATAAACCCATATGGGTATAGTTAGCATCCTTATGAGAGGATTTAGGCTACCGCCCAATTTCATTGATTAAGATTATTGAGAATCAATGATCTCCTTGACGAGATCCCAAATCTTATTAAACCTCTCTCTATGAAGCGAGATCTTAATTAAGTAAGGCAACTCAAAGGTGAGAACCCGGGGTTGGGAAAAGACTACCTAGTTAGGAGAGTCTTAAATATAATTTCAAATCAACTTAAGTAACACCTTGATGTTAAGTAAATCTTTTCGAGGCGGTTTTGTAGGATGTCGGCACATCAATCATGCAGGTTGTACCTTCAAGAAGATTAGGATCTTCTCGAGGATGCAACAATGCAGTGTGACTTATGGCGACACCCTTTGCATTGATTGTTAATATTCTACACCTTAAACTCGAACAATTTTTTACCTTGGAACCGGTTAGGACCATGGTCATGTTATGAGGCTACCCTTGGAGATTTGGGGTACCTTGACACACTGGGTTAACTGTGGTTGACCCAGTATGTCAGCTTATCCTAGTCCTCAAGAGGATTCTTATAACGTGTGTCATGTTGTTAATCCGTTCTGGGTGAATGACTTGGGATAGGAGACCGATCAAGTCAAGTATAAGACATTCTATCTAACATTGGAGTGGGGTGAAGGAAGTATTCCAGATTGACGAGTATGCCGTCAAGGAATACGAGACATGAACAATATGTTTCAAATCTTTGGCCAAAGTATCGCAAGCTGCTGATTGCGTTGTCTTATGTCACCTAGTCTGAGGGATGAGATGCCGATGAATAATGGTAACAATTATTCAGATAGGTTCCTTGGACAGAGCATTCTGAAATCCCAGATTAGGGAAGAGAACCGCAAGAGTGTAGTGTTAAAATAAAAATGCCAACTCTATGATACTCATGAATAGATCGGTAGATCACCAAGTCATGGAATGAATAGATCGGTTGTACACCGAGTCATTACTGGTTGCATATGGTTTTTTGTTATAATAATGATTTTTTGATCTGTGAGTTCTAAATTATGTATTTAGAACTAGGAAGCACCTTTCAAAAAAAATAAATTTTTTTGTTCTAATATGTTAAAAAGTGGATGTTACATCTTGGTATCGAGTTGAAGGTTGTAGCTCTTAGACCTATTGTGTCCATAATCCGATGAAAACCTGAATTTTCTTGTAACATAAAATGGTTAGAATGAGAGGAAACGTTACATTAATGCTCCACCAAGGAGGGGCGGCAACAACCCAAAATCTTGATGAAATCCTTGCTGCCCTATGGACACAAGAGATCGTTTGGCTATACTTGAAGCAGTAAAGTAATGGGAAATGAGGAGGATGATGAAGGTAACAACAATCAGCTACCTCCCGAGGACAACCCGATATGGGTGTTGATAATAACACTGAAATGCACCTATCCAACCGAGAAAACAAAAGGCCGGGTTAGCAAATGGAACTCACTAATGATATAAAAAGGATAAGCCCACCTAAATATGATGGCACCACATTAGGAGATAGAGCTGAGAACTGGCTCAACGAAATGGAGAAGTACTTTGCAATAAGAAACTTCTCGGAGGAAACCAAAGCTATTTGGGGAGCCTATCAGATTTCCCACGAAGCATCTTCGTGGTGGGATAGCCTGTAAAGCTGATCTAAATATTGATGAGACCAATATCACTTGGGAACAATTTAAGGGCTATTTTAGGCAACGTTGGCTGCCACAACTTTTCTATGATCGAAAATGACAGAATTCTAGAACTTAGCTCAAGGAAAGCTAAGCAGTAATCGAATATCTGGGAGCGGTTTACAAAACTCCTCAAGTATGTACTGCAGTATCAAACTGACGAGAAGTTCAGAATACCAAAATTCATCATGGGACTAAATCCCGTGATAGGAGGAGAGGTCAATGTTCACACCCAACCACTATGGAAGGAGTTGTTGAAAAGGCCATAAGACAAGAACAAAAATTAAAGGCTATTTCGCTCATAAAGAGGAAGTGCGGAAGAAGGTTGCAAACCCTTCTTCAACTTCACTGCACCCAAGAAGGGGCCATGGAAAAGGTTGGAAAGCAAGTAAGTTTCCAATGGATAATAGTAAGAAAATGATAGCGAATAAGCTGTTGGAAATGTAAGGGATAGTTTTGCCAAAAATTATAACAATGGGTAGAAGCCCTATGGAGGAAAACGTGATAATTTTAAGAATTGGAAGTAATTTTGAGCCTAAAAAGGGACCTGTAGGAGGTCTGCTAAAATTGTGGCAAGGACCACTATGCAAATCGGTGCCATTTGAAGAAGGATGATCATAATCAACAAAGATAAGATACATGGTGCGCAAAGAGCAGACAAGCAAGTGAAAAGCAAGTGACACCAATAGAAGTTCAAGGTAAGTTATTTGGCATACCCATTCACTATTCTTTTTGATAATCTAAGAGCTATTGAATGTTTTATTTCTAGTAAACTTGCTTCTAAACTTAAGAGAAAAGCAGGAAAATGGATAAATCTTAGGATCATGTACGGTATGGTAATAACTCTATTCATACGGTGAGTATGTGTCTTTTGGGGTAGTCCTTGACTTACCTAGATTTTCCACGGAAGTTGACCTCTATGTTGCACCTTTGGGATCCTATGACATTGTCATCGGTGTTAATTGGTTAGCTGACCATAAAGCAAAAGTAGACTGTTTTGAAAAGAATATAAGATGTTTAGATGATCGGCTGAAAACAACAGAGATATAAGGAGTGAAACGGGAAATTTTAGTTAGGAAACTATCAGCTATGCAACTTAAAAAGGCTAAAAACAAAGGATGTACTTTATATGCAGTAAAGATATCTGAATTTTTAGAAGAAGAATGTGATTCCATGAAACGATTCCCACCGTTGCAAGATTTCAGGGATGTATTTCTGGAGGAATTACCAGGCTTACCACCCAAAAGGGAATTTGACTTCACCATTGAAATCAAACCAGGAATGGAACCTATTTCCAAAGCACCTTATCGGATGACTACTACAGAGTTAGTCGAGCTTAAGGCACAATTGCAAGAAATTTTTTCTAAGGGTTTGATTAGACCAAGTGTTTCACCTTGGGGAGCGCCAGTAATATTTGTAAAAAAGAAAGATGGAACACTTAGGCTGTGTATTGACTATCGGATGTTAAACAAAGCAACAATTAAGAACAAATACCCACTTCCAAGGATTGACAATCTATTAGATCAGATGCTTGGGGAAGCAGTTTATTCCAAGATAGATCTTCGATCCGGTTATCATCAATTAAGGATTAGAGAAGAAGATATTCATAAAATAGCTTTCCGAACCGCATACAGACATTATGAATTCATGGTTTTACCCTTTGGATTAACTAATGCACCCGCAACTTTTATGAACTTAATGAATAATATCTTTCAAGAATATTTGGACAAGTTTGTGCTTGTATTCTTGGGACGATATTCTCATATATTCTAAAAGTGTCGAAGAGCACAATGAGTATTTGAAGATAGTTTTGGAAATTTTGAGAAAAATAAAGTTGTATGGTAAGTTATCCAAATGTTCTTTCTTTGATCTTTCGAAGTTCACTATTTGGGTCATGTCATTAGTAAAGAAGGAATTGCTGTGGATCCTTCAAAAATAGTGGCAATAACTGAGTGGCTCGCACCAAAGAATGTGCACGAAATAAGAAGCTTCATGGGTCTTTACTTGGTTATTATAGAAAATTTGTTAAGGATTTTTCTAATGTGGCTACACCGATAAATTCATTGCAGAAGAAGGATACGAAATTTATTTGGAATGATAAGTGCGAAACTACTTTCAAAAGTTTGAAAATCCAATTGACTTCAAAGCACCTATATTAGATGTACCAGACCTAATGGGAGCTTTCTGTTGTAAATGTAATAGATGCTTACGGGAAGGCCTTGGAGGTGTTTTGTTACAAAATGATCAAGTCATAACATATGAAAGTAGAAAACTTAAGTTACATGAGCTGAATTATGCCCCTCATGATTTAGAGCTTGCTGCAATTGTTCATGCGCTTCAAGTCTAGAGACGCTATTTACTTGGGAAACCTTTTGAGCTAAAAACTGATCACTTAGGGCTGAAATATATTTTCACTCAGCCTAATCTAAATGCAAGACAGAGAAGGTGGTTAGAGTTTTTATCTCAATATGATTTTGATATTAGCTACATCAAAGGGAAAGAAAATAGAGTAGCAGATGCTCTAAGTCGTAGGAAGCACATTTCTGCTCTTATAACATTAAGAACTCAGTTTAAGGATGAGGTAAAAAGTGCCTCAGAATCTGATATATACTTTCAGCAAGTAAAAGTAGCACTTGTTGCAGAACCAAAAGATGAAAGGTATAAAGGTTTTCATTTTGATATTGAAGGAATCTTACGTTATGAAAACAGAGTATACGTACCTGTGCTAAATGATTTGAGAAAGAAGTTGTTAGTTGAATTTCATAATTCACCCTTCTCTGGACACCCGGGTATCACAAAAATGCTTGCTGATATAAAACAACAATACTTTTGGAAAGGTATGAAGAAGGATGTTATTGATTTTGTGACTCATTATGCGGAATGTCATTGGGTTAAGGCAGAACACATGCACCTTGCTGGACTATTATATCCCCATAGCATACCACAGTATAAATGGAAAGTAATAAGCATGGACTTTGTACAAGGGTTGCCTATGTCAAGGAATAAACATGATGTTATCTTGGTAGTTGTAGATAAACTAAGGTAGCTCATTTCATCGCTGGAAATCTAAAGGATGATTCTCCAGTGTTAGTAAAAAGATTCGTGCACGAAATTTTCAGGTTACATGGAGTACCAAAATTGATTATATCTGACAGGGATCCTAGAATGACCTCAAGATTTTGGCAAACACTTAATACCGCTCTTGAACGAAACTAAACTTCAGATTTCGCATATCATCGGAAACGGATGGACAAACTGAGAGAGTAAATCAAGTGTTGGAAGATATGTTGCGAATGTATTGCATGGATCAACAAAGTATAAATGGGAAGAGTATCTTCCATTAGTTGAGTTCGCATACAACAACACTTATCACTCATCTCTTAAAATGGAACCTTTTGAGGAACTTTATGGAGGAAAGTGTAGATTCCCTGTTAGTTGGGATATTATTGAGGACAGAGTGGTAATTGGGCCGGAAATCCTCACCTGAAATGGAACAACAAGTTAAAATGATTCGTGAACTATTGAAGGAAGTAGAAGATAGGCGGAAGAGCTATCTTTGACCAAAAGTGGGTTGATCGAAAGTTTGAGCTTGGTGAAATTTTTTTCTTCGTGTTAAACCCGGAAAGAGTTCTATAACTTTTGGCAAGGCTGCCAAGTTGTCACCTCATTATGTGGGACCTTTCGAAATTGTTGAAATAATTAATCCTGTAGCTTATCGATTAGCATTACCACCTGCTTTGTCTCACATGCATGATGTTTTCCATATTTCTTTGCTTAAGAAATATGTTTGGATTTGTCACATGTTTTAAATTGGAATTCCTTGCAGGTCCAAGACCCAGGAATAATCATGGTTAAACCCACACAAGTGTTGGAAACTCACCAATTGCATTTGAGAAATCATGAAATACAGCAATGTAAGGTCCAGTGGGACCATTTTAACGAAGAAAGTGCAACTTGGGAAAATCTGGAAGAGATAAAAATTGCTTTTCCCTTTCTTTTTGAATAGAATGGAATCTGTTGACAAATTTTTTTATTATGAACTTATCTTTTTCATGTCTTTATGAAAGCTAGCTTGAGGCAAACGTTATTCAGGTTGAATAAAATGTATCATGACATTGATTTATGGAATTATTCAAGTTGGAAATAGTCTTTTGTATTGTGAACTAATAAATTGACTGACATGAAGGTAAATCAAAAGATGTAATCATCGGGATGATGAATCTTTTAGGAGGGAAGCATGTAACACCTTGAACTGTTGTTACTTCCTCCTGAGCACTCAAGTGTTGATATATGATTTCTTCTGTATAAGGACGTGTTCCTTTGATTTGTGAAGTCATGCTTGATATGGATTGTATCTTCTTTGCTCTTGAAGATCTTTGACTGAGTCAGAATATGCTTGGACTCTTTTATTTCTTTCATTTTTAGCACCTGAGTTCAATTTGATTTTGGGATGAATTGTGGATTTATCCATCTTTGTGACTCAAACCTTGAGTCATTGCATTGATCCAAGAGATGTTTTAAGCTTATTTAGGATGAACAAAATTTACCGACCTTACGATAGTTACAAGGTCGAATGAGTTGAATGAGCAATTCTGGAGTTTAACTCAGGCTGATCATGTTAAATGAAATTTGGTTCCAAATATCGTAACATCGGAAGGCCTAGAACTTAAGCCAGGTAAGATGTTCTTGGGTATACTGTAAGCTTAATTAGCTATTCCCGATAGGATCCTTTACAGAATTTTTACCCTGTTTGATTCTAATACCGAATGGTCCTACTTGGGAGACCTAGATCTGGGTTCATTAAGGTTAATAACCTTAACCTAAACTATAACCTATTGGTTAAATAATTTCTAATCTAACCTAGTCCTAAACTATAAGATTAATGCTCCTAAGGTTAGCTACACCTAGCACTATGGAAGTAAGACTAATGTCTTACCTTATGATCTACCCTATGATCTAACCTATCTTAACTAATGATAAGGATGGAGGGGGACCTATGAAGGGGCGCGAGTCATGGGTGGTGGTTTCCATGGCATTTATGAGGTGGATAAGGATGAAGGACTTGGGATTTGGTGGAGGTTGCAAACGGCCATATGGTCTAACGTGGCAAAGTATCACCAAATATGGGAATGGCTATTTGTTTCTCTTAGTGATCACCAACTTTGGCGGTCGGTGGCATTGGAGAATAGGCGGGAAGATGGGAGTTAATGCAATTAAAGAAATTTGGTTCCGAGCACGGATTGCTTGGGAAGGCATGCAAATGGAAAATTGGTTGGTTGTTTGGTTTTCCATGCGTTCCATTTTTCTCTTGAAGCCTTGGTTCTTCGAACCGTCGTCTACTCTTTGTTGCATGGAAACTTTGAGAATATCTAGCTCCTTTCTCTATTGGGGAAAGTTTATAAGGCATGAAGGTAACAATTTATTGTTGTTTAATCTATCGTGGAAGAAGAAGAGAAGGTGCGAGCACATTCAGAGGTCTTCTTGATTTTTAAGCAACACTATCAGGCATGATAGGCCCTAACTTTTAAAAATCTTGCTTTCCTTCAAATTCTTTCATTAAAACAACTCTGTTCGGTGTGATTTTAGCATAGTTGGTTTGAGAAATGTATTGGGTTCTTCTTATCCTGTGGATTTAGGAATCTCTAATTATGCTTAGGCTCTTCGAACTGATTTGTTATATTTATTTTATGGATTCATCTTGGTGTAGACCATTTGTGTTAGCATGTTGTTGAACTCTGTTGAGTCTTTGCTAGGTATACTTAAAGATTCTTCGATTAGAATGCTTGCTTGTGTTTACTTTGGTTTGACTCTTTGTTGAAATGTGTGCTGGTTTTACATATGAACACGACTTCTATTGAAGTCCTTACCGTGTTTTCATTTTGGTTAGACAATCGTTGAAATGTTTGCAAGGTTTACATATGAACACGACTTGTTGAATTCCTTCTTGTGTTTTCATTTTGTTTAGACTATGTTGAAATGTTTGCAAGGTTTACATATGAACACGACTTGTTGAAGTCCCTTACGTGTTTTCATTTTGGTTAGAGTCTGTTGAAATGTTTGCAAGGTTTATATATGAAAATGACTCTATTGGATCCCTTGCAATGTTTTCATATGATTTCGACTTCTTTCGAAGCTTTTTTGTGAATACTTGTTGAAAATGACTCTGTTGGAGTCCTAGCAATGTTTTCGTATGATTTCAACTTCTATCGAAGCCCTGGTTGTGAGTACTTGTTGGAAACAACTTTGTTGGAGTCCTTGCAGTATTCTCATGTGAATGCGACTCTGTTGAAGTCCTTGATGTGTTTGTGTGTTGGCTCGACTTCGATGTAAGTTGTCACTATGCATCCATATTGATTTGACTCTGTCGAAATGTTTCTATGTTTGTATATGGGTTTGACTTCTATTTGATGTTACCTAGTCTCTTGTTCGATGAGGTAATGAGTTCTAGCTGTGCCATGACAAGTGATGGCTTTGGGTAATATCATGTTTGAGGAATGACATGGAAAGAATTTTTGGGTTTAATTTGATTGTTTTATAGGTTATTACTTGGTCGCAAGAAATCTTGTACGCTTAATAGCTACAGGTGATTTTTATAATTGAATTTTGATGAAACTGTAGTTTCTTCTTTTGATCTCAACTGAATTAGTCACAAGCGTATAATGTAAGTTATATTTGAGCCTCGCACCTCTGTAAAAAGGGTCTGGATGATCAATAAATATAGATTACGTATATGATGAAATATTAATGTGATTATTGTTTTCTTTACGACCTTGCTTGGTTAATGGAAACACATCCTGACCGAGAGAAATCTTGCTTGAGGAACTCTATTTTAAAAAACGTATGTGTAATTCGGACTGCATAGATGGAAATCAAGTTTGTATTGGAAGGAATGGGTGTTGATTTTCTTGCCTTCTCTTTTCCCTTATTGAATTCAAGCTTGAATGTATATGCGTTATTCTTGAGAAGTCGGTACAGTCCTGAACATGATTGGAATGGAAATCTGATTGCCTCTGTTTCTTTCTCCTAAGTATGTAAAGTATATGTTGATATATAACTGTAGGAATAAGAAAATATTCTCTCCTTGTCTAGAAACTTTGAGTGCTTTCTTCTTTGTATCCTTATGTGAACTCTACGGTACGGGCTTAAGAAGAAAAGACTGTTAAATTGTATGGAGAGACTGGTAAAATTGTATTGCAGTATAAGTTGGTGTACTTGTCAATACCATTGAAATAATGTAATGATTATAAAGGAATCCCGTCAGTTGAGCTTGTTGGATGTTATAATCTGCCTTTGTGGATTTGTTAAAAACATACCGTTGGATACATGAACTGATAGGAAATTCATTTTTGAATGGAATAATTTGTTGGATTATTGCTGTCCTTGGGATGTTTTGTATTCATTTTGTTCTTCTTAGTCTCTAATATATATGATGAATCATCTGAAAGGTATTTAGGATTAATTGGTAACTATAATATGAGTCATGCGTTAAAAGTCATGTTAGAATTATAGAAAGATGATTAGCCTGATTTATGTTTAAGGATTTGAAGAAATGATTTCATTTAAACAGGTTGTTTAATGAGAGCAATTGGTAGAATGCAATTGTTTTAAGAATTAGTGCTTATCATGCTCAGTTCACCGATAGACTTTGATAACATCTCCAATGCTCACCAAGTCATGAATAGTTATGAATATTCATGTCCCATCTCATTTACATGACTAGGCCTTCGGGATCTCGCATATTCTAGGTTATGAAAAACTGAACCAACACTAAAATACAACATAAAACCTCTAAAAATTCCTCTACTTGATGAAAACAACATAACATACCTCCAAGAGTGATCTCAAGAGTTCACACATACTTGAAAGTGACTATCATGCCTAATTAGGCCTCTAAACACTAGGATTAGGCCTAGTGTGCAAATTGATCAAGTATTTTAACACCATAGCTCTTCTTCCAAGAACTCAAAAAGGACCTAACACACATACGACAACATGTATCACACTTCTGTATGATTCCATGATCTCATATACCTCCGCACCTCATTCTCATACACCATTTGGCCTTCAAGCATCTAGACTAGCTCTAGATGAACATCCACAAATCATGTTCAAACATGTACCTGCACTTCTCCACCTCACTTTCCATCTACATGACCTTCACCACATGTCATAATAGAATTATCACAATCTTTGGTCATACTCTAAATAAATCTGTTTAAAGCTCATGAAGCAAGAAGTTTAGATTCCAAAGTAAATAGAAACAGACTTTGGACTAACTCCAAAGCATTTAAGAAAACTCGAAGGAACCCATATTCCATATTTCCAACACTCATACTCATTTTTCATTAATGTGAATTCACTTTTTACATCAATGAAAACACTAAATCACTCATGCCAACACCTTTGGGACTATGGATTTCCATCATTGGTCAATGTGGACCAATCAAGACATGTGAAGATATTATTGTTGATTAAAGAACACTTGACAAAGAAAGCACAAAATAAGTCCATGCAGGAAAGAAAGTCATATGCAAAGGCATGAATGGATAGGGAGAACACGCGCATGGAACATAATTTTAATTTTCGGATTTAGCCATTTTCACTCATAAAGGTCTATTTTTAGAGATGGTGTGCAAAGCACACAAACGAGGCAGAGACGTGTACACCACGCATTGGATATTTTTGGAGGATTGGATATGAAGCACTTTACATGGAAATAGCCCGAAATAGATCTTCTACTGTCAATTAGCTAGTAGTAATCTATTGTTAGCGCACTTGCATGTGTGGCTAGTTTTGTAAAGGCGCGTGGTTAAGAATAGCATGTGACCTATTATTGGAAAGGATAAGCGGTGAAGGGAAAGTCCCCACCCTTATATATATGTAGTATATTGTGTAATAGAAAAAAATATATAGAGGATATCATGACAGAGAGGTGATGAGATCAAGACATACAGTGTTATGCTACTACGCGCATACTTTTGATATTGTAATGAAGCTTCTATAACTTAATGCATTGAATATAATGGAGGATATTGACTAAATCTAAGTATTAGTTCTATGAGTATTTGAATCTAGTATGCTTTTGATCTCATCATGGTTAGTACTTAGTTATATTTTTCCTTGGATATAGATCTGGTATGCTTTGTAGAGTGATATGCTAGTAATAGAACTATATATGTTAAGTCTTCGTCATGCTAACATCCTACTACAACAACCCTAAAGAGGACCTAGTACCATTACGTGCTTGGTGAGTGCTTAGTCTAGGCTGAGTGATGTGCTAGCACGCATAGGGTTTCATTGGGTTTGTGTCACTGAATTCTAGGCTGCATCATTGGTTCTGTTGCCAGGACCTCTTTTCATTGTTTTTAGGATGGTTCGCAATGAAGACATACCGGTTGACCTTAGCAAGTATTGAAGAATGGATACGTGATTTGGAAGAAGAATACACATGATGGTTCAGCACTGGATCTGAGTTCAACACACGCACTTGGGTAGAATAGAATCTGTATGACAACTTATATGAGAGATTTTTCACTATCTTTCTAGTAGAATTGTACGAATGGCTGGTTTCTTATGCATCTAAATGGAATTGGAGGTATCACACACTTGTCTGGATGCAAGAAGAATTATAGGCCCTTTATGATGCTGATCTGATTTGGACTCGAGCCATGGAAACATGGTTTCATGGTGTCTTGAACAATTATATCTTGGAATACTCAATTTCCACTTATTCGTGTCCAGAGGTAGCTGAATTCTAGTTCTTACAACATCCACGGGGAGCTTATCTACAAGGCATTCCGCTGGCGATCAAGATCCTGATGGTAAATTTGAACCTGGAGAGTAAACCAATGGCTAACTAAACCCCACCACGCATGGGGGTGGGGACAAGATTGGTGAAGGATGGTGGACTTAGCAGCGACAAGGCAAAGAGAAGAAAGGTGGCTTAAGTATAATGAGGCACACGAGAGGGAGATAGAGAAGCAACATGATGTTGTAGCGTGGATGGAGTTGAGGAGAGAGATGGCTTGTGAGGGATTTGGAGCTCACGTAGAAGACGTGGAGCCAGAGCATCAAGAACTCCCCCATTTGGGAAATCATGACAGGGAACCCTCCTCGGCCTCACAAGGAGTGCGCTAGCAGAGATGACCTGGGCTGTGAGCACACATCTAAATCCACCTGGTAACCTAGCCCTTGTGCTTGGTTTTCTAGTATCTAGTATGAAAAGTAATCAAGCAAGCAAGTTTGGGAAGTAAGAGAGCAAGTACATCAATGGCGGAAAGCAAACTTCATTGCTATTTGGGTGTGTTTTCAGTGAATTGTCCTCACATAATAAGAGTGCACCAAATGTTGGATTCACTTCTAGAAGTGGAACTACTTCACAAACCATAGGGGTTCATTATAGTACTACTGTCGGAGCATAGGGAGTACATCTACAAGACCTATTCCAACTACAGGTTTGGGATTAGGAGGCATGGGAAGTTCTGGTTTAGGTGGATCTGGAGGTTCTGGAGGCGGGGAAACACTAGAGGTTCTGGATCAGGTGGGCAAGGTCCACCCCAACCCCAAAATATTTATATGGAAATGTCTCTACGTATTCCGAGTATATGGGCATAGAAGATGTTGCTGAACATGTGCATATGTGTGAAATATTGTGGTGCGTAAAAGGAATCATAGCTTCTGAGTGTAGGGAAAGCCAATTTGCTACTATGTTACAAGGCGCGCACATAGTTGGTATAGGAAGTTTAACCCTGATCAGACTTGTGTGGATTATGTAGCATTTAAGGATGTGTTCTTAAAAGAGTTTCATATCCCTGAGTTTGAGTAGAAGAGTATAAGTGCCCTCAAGGATATTAAGCAAGGCACTACTGAAAGTGTTAGAGAGTATGATGCATGGTTTAAAACATTGTTATCAAAGATTTCTTATGACATACATGCAAGCCAACATGCACAATGGTTTGTTGGGGGATTGATTACACCATTTAGGAGGGTGTTGTCACATAAGACATATACTGATCCATGTGAGGCATTGGAAGTAGCCCTATGTGCTGAGGTAGTTGGGAGTATTGACACTAGTGTTAGCCCATTCTTAGAGGCACATATTACAGCTATGGAAAAACAACTAGAGAAATTATCAGTGAATTCAGCCCATGAAACGCGCTCAGAATTTGGTGTATAGATTGTGAAGTAGAGGGTCACATAAAGGATAGTTGTCCTCGTAGAGAACGGTATTCTCATTTCGATGGATTGTTAGATATGCCAATTAAACCATGATCCTAGTTGCTTCCCATTATTTCAATGCACAATAAGGAAAAACATTTCAAGCTCTTTTGTAAAATCTGTAGGTCACAACATATGACACAAAGGACTGGCATTTGGCTGATTAGACAGATCCATGATGCTATTGATATTGGTGTATGGAAGACATGAGTTTTAGATAACTCTAAGGGTAAGAATGAGCATCAGGACTGGGAGCACAATCATGCGCGCTATGATTAGAATGAGGGTGTTTTGAAGTTAGCCATGGAAAAGGTTGAGGATACAGTGGTGGATTCAAAGGATGAGGCCATGGTGGTGGAAGAAGTGAGTTTCCTCACGGAACATGTTATACATGCGGATCTCTTGACCACTATAGGTGCGAGTTTCCTCAAAATATTGCATGTTATTTCTGCGGGAAGAACCATAGCTATGAAGAGTGCCCAGACTTATATGAGCATCTGAGTAAGCAACATAAATAAGAAAAAAAAGGCACAGGGATGGTTAGGATACAACGCATTGTGGACAATCAATGGATGCCCAAGATGGGAGTAGAATCGAGGCACTACAAGTGAAGATCATGACTCATGCTGAGGTAGCATGTGTCAGGGAGGCATTACAGCAAAACCTACCATCACTAAGGATGAGGTTCTTCATGCACGGTACCCAGATCCTACCTATTAGAAGGAGGTTTATCAGGATACCATGGAAGTGCTAAGGAATCTTTAGGGTGAGATACAATATTTAAAGGAGTAGAAGAAAGCATCAGAGACAGTCCAAAATGATATAGATGACTTGAGAGAAGTGTGCAAAATTTTTGCCAGAGAACATAATTCCATTGTTAGGAAGTTGGTTGAAAGGGAACACTCGCGTGCAAGTATTGAGACCGAATGAAAAATATTGCATGCAAATCTCCCTCCTCATAGCTTGGATTATGACAAGGAAATCACTTTGAATTTTGTTGTGGATGGGTTCTTTGTTGAGTAATATCTTTTGATTTATACAAGCACAAAAATCAATGTTCTTACTTTGGATGCATGGGTACAAATGGGGAGACCCCCATTATAGCCATCCTCTAATGTATTATTCATGGCTAATCAGACTAAGGCCACTCCCATAGGAGTTTTAAAAGATGCATCCATTACCATACAAGGAGAAAATTTCACTAGAGACTTTGAAGTTTTAGCACTGGCATAATCAAATAGCTTCCCAGCTCTATTAGGGCGTCCTTGGTGCTATGCAAATAATGTTGATCTTCGGTTCAAAAAGGGCTATATTAGTTTTGAAAATAAAGAGGAAAGGGTCATTATCCATTTAATAGATGGAAATTCCACACCCTATGTTGAGCCCTTAAGTGAAGAAGATCTGAATAGGATTTATGTACTCGCCATCCGAGATCCATAGATGATTGAACCAACCAAATAAGGACTAATTCAGTGGGAGGATGCACAATCTATTAGTGATACTACAAGTATTTCTTGTGATAATTGGGCTCACAAAACTTATGAGTTGGTAGGGCATGAAGTAAAGACCATATTCCCTCGAGGCATTAAACCACGTTATGTAAGGAGGATAGGTAACAACTCAGCACCTTGTTACACAGGAGAAGGGGATCCCATGGTATTCATGTACACCATGGAAGAAAAATGGATAGACCCACTGGAGAGGAGAAATATGCTAGCATATACACTACGTGGGACAACACACTAGTGGGTGGTCCATAGGGATAATTTGGTCAAATGGAATGAAATTGGGGTTGCTCTTGCTACTAGGTTCTTTAGGAGCAATGCACCTACACAAATATGCAATTATCACGGTGATCAACCTGTTCAACACCATGTTCAGAAGTGTGAGAGACTTTGGATAGAAGGGCAGGAAGCTTTACCACCTTCACTATGGGTGCACTAGTTTTATTCCACTTTATAAGGCTACGCGCGTGCTTGGTATGTATATGCAGAACTCCATAGAGAAACTGGAAATTGGTAGAATTTAGTTGCAGGAATGGCACAGATGTTTGACTTCTTCTCTACAAAACCTTTGGTAGAAGAAGCATTGAAATTTATCAAGTGCTTAACTATGGGGGATAGTGCCAAGGATGAAGAAATCCTCTAGGAATTATTAGATAAAGAGGACTCAGGAGCGCATCTTGATAAAGAACTAGAGGCTGATGCAATATTACTTCAATGCACTTGCCTTGAGAAAGAGAAAGGAAAAATGGTCTACTTAGTAGATGATGAAGAAGTAGATAATCTAGATGTAAACCATTCAATAGGAATGCGTGAGGTATTGGACAGTGCGGATAAGACCATACATGCCTATCATGAACCTATGAAGAAAAAGCGAGTGAATATTGGAACAAATACTGAGCCTAAGGAAGCTATAATTGGAGATTATTGGTCAAACTCTGAAGTGGAAAAAATCATTGAGTTATTAAGGGAATATCGGGACCTATGTCCTAGGGGATACTATCATCACCAATCTAGCACTATGATAATTCACCACTGGGAACTCCTCATGCTATGATTATTTACTAATGCACAACTTTGAGTTTGGTGGTAGTAATTTGGAAACACAATAATCAGACATAACACAAGAATACCACCGACTATGATACAAAGGAATGATGAAAAATCTGAAATATAAGTGTAAATTATATTATCAACATGAAATTGTTACAATCTCACCCATGAAGTACTTCAAGTGTTACCAACTCCACTTGCCTTCCAACAATAACTATGGGAGAAACTTCACAATTACACCTCTTAATGGCTTCTTTAACACACCTTCTAAATGATGGCTTCCTTCACACTTTCTCATACAATATTTCTCACTACTTCCTTCTATGCTAAATGAGGGGGTGGCCTCTCTATTTATAGAAATTTCAGGCTTATCCACCTTATCTCTAAGATAGGATAAGAAATCTCCTTTGAATAATCATATTCCATACCTCAACTCTTATCTTTACATGTAGGCTTATCTTTTAAGATAAGATAAACCTTATCATTTCACATGGGTTCCACCTTTTTAAAATTTTTACAAATAAAATACACAAAATATTTATGACATCACTCCTTGTCCTTATTACCAATATAATATTTCTAATTCCTAATCATGTAGACCTTACTTCTCTACTTACCCTAACTTTGACATTTTAAAATTACCGAACCACTTACGACAAATATTTACTTTTTACCACAACATTCCTATTGTACTTTGAATGTTACCATACTATACATTATTGGTGGCATCATCTTGTGGCAAAGCGCCGTTATCTTCTATCAGACGCCACTACTAATTATACTTAACAACATCCTATTCCACATACATACATTAATGAAATAGAAATTATGGAGGAAAATTTTAGTTTCAACATCTTCCCCCTTCCGAGCTTCTACTCCATCCTCATAGTAGATTATTTTGGTCCTTGGAAAATCTTTAACTTGTCATGGTTGACCCATTTCGTAATGGGAGTACCATCCAATTCCTCCAGTCGATATGTACCATTTTCATGCACAACTACTATTTTGTAGGGCCCTGTCCATTTGGGAAGAATTTTTCTATGCCTCCTCTTTTTGTATCGAGAATCATATACTAGGACCAAGTCATTCACTGAAATGGAGACTAGAGGATATTTTGATCAAAGTACTCCTTTTGCTTAATTTTCTTCTTATAGCTTGTATCCTTTTCTATTTCTCTCATTTCCTCTAGCAAATGAAGATGTACCAACCTTTCCTTTACCGAATCACTTTAATCCATCCTTTCATTTTTCATGATTCTCACAGTGGGAAT
This sequence comes from Taxus wallichiana var. yunnanensis, assembly GCA_018340775.1. NCBI lineage: Eukaryota > Viridiplantae > Streptophyta > Pinopsida > Cupressales > Taxaceae > Taxus > Taxus wallichiana. The sequence continues at coordinate 125,909,619 of CM031241.1, forward strand.
ATCAAACTCAATAGGAAGAACTGGATCAATGCCATAAGCAAACTGAAATGGGGAGTATCCTGTTGCTTACTTTGATGTTTCCCTATATGCCCAAAATACTACATGAATCCTTTTATCCCATTTATGTACTGCAAAGCTACATTTTTGCTAGAATTTTTCATAACACATAATTTTTTGCTCCACCTATCCATTTGTGCTTGGATTGTAAGTTGTTACCTTCCTGTGCTTGATAGAAAACTTGTTGACTAGGGCTTCTACCACCTCATTAATGAAGTGGCTTCCTTGATCTATTACAATTTCTAATGGACAACCGAATCTGGTGAAAATGTGTTCATACATGAACCTTTCCACTTCATCCATGGAAGTTGTTTTCAAGGGCCTAGCTTTTACCCACTTGGTTAAATAAGTTGTGGCAACTACAATATACTTATTTTGGCGTGGGGTAGTTGTAAGAAGTGAACCTACAATATCTATTCCCCACTTTTCAAAGGGACCAAATGGAAGAATAGGGAATAATGGAGCTGATGAAGTCTTACGGTTCCCATGTGATTGAAAAATATCACATGTCTTATAATAATTATAACAATCTCTAAAAAGAGTTGGCTAGTGATAACCTGCATCCAAGATCCTTCTTGCTATGAGTTGTCTAGAGTAGTGTCCTCCACATGTACCATTGTGGAATTCTTCCATTAAATTCCTTACCTTGTTCACATCTAATTTCCCTCTTGTCTTTGTCCATCGACCCTATCGAAATAATACGTTATGCGAGAATAGAATATGGGACGATCGGCTTGAGTAATCTTCCTCTTAGTCTTTGCATTATGGCACCATCAAGAAACTTGAAATCATTCAGATAATTCAAAATATCTATGTATTCACTAGGGATTGTGTCAAGGGATAACAATGTTGCATCTGGGAAATCATCATCATCACAAGATGAACCTAAACCATCATAGGCTCGAGAGAGTGCATTTGTATTGACATGCTTCTTTCCTAGCCTATCTATAATATCAAATTCAAATTCTTGTAGAAAAATTATCCATATTTCTATCCTTCCTGATGGGTTAGGCTTATTTACAATATATTTTAGAGCCTGATGATCTATTACAACTATAAAATTCTACCCTAGCAAGTAATTTCTAAACTTTTTACAAAAAAATGATAGCTAGAGCCTCTTTTTCAGTTACAATATCATTTACCTCAGCATTGCTCATTTGTTTACTCCCAAAGTAAACTAGATGATCATTCCCATTTTCATCATTTTGGCTCAGAGTACTTCCTAGTGCTACATCTGAAGCATCAATATACACAATGAATGGCTTGCTCCAGTATGGATTATTTAAAACATGTGAACACACCAAAGCTTCCTTTAGTTGTTCAAAAGCTTTGTGTGCCTTTTTTTTCCTGGTTCATAAGTAACATCCTTCTTCAAGAATTGGGTTAGTGGTTGTGTAATATTTGATAAATTTTTGATGAACCTTCTATAGTAACCCACATGGCCTAAAAATGATCTCAACTTACTTCTATTCATAGGAAATGGTAACTCTTTGATTTTTGAAACTTTATCAGGATCGGTACCAATACCATCTCTGGATACAACATGCCCTAACAAAACACCTTTAGAACATCCAAAGACACACTTTGTAGGGTTTAGTGAGGCTTTTGCTTCATCTAACCTTTGAAATGTTGTCTCCATCTGGTGTAGGTGGTCCATTTTTCTCCCATAGATGTAAAAATAATTGAGAATACTCGATGAAGCTCCGGATGTAGGGTTCAAACACCCTATTCATCAAGTGTTGGAAGGTTACTGGAGCATTACATAACCCAAATGTCATAACTCTATAAGAAATTTTTCCCCAAGGAGTGTGAACGTAGTATTCAACTGATCTTTCTCCGCTATACAAACTTGGTTGTATCCACTATAGCAATTTGTAAAACTATAACACTCTGGCAACGCCTACTTCATCCAAGATCGATCGAGAATGGAAGAGGGTAATGATCCTTCTTTGTTTCATTGTTGATATTCCTGTAATCAACACAAATACGTAGCATCCCATTCTTTTTCATTGAGATCACAATGGGAGAAACCCATTCTAAATTCTCTATAGCAAATATGAATCCTGTATCAAGCAACTTATCTATTTCTTATTTTACAGTCTTGGAAAAACTAGGATTCATTCTATATGACATTTACTTTATGGGCTTAACACCATCTACCAGCTCAATAGAATGTTCTACCCAACTTACTTGATGGAGTTCCTTGTAATCAAAAGTGAATAAGTGAATGTACCTTTGAAAGAGCTGGAGGTAGGATTCCTTCTCACTCTCCATCACAACATCACCGATATTTATTTGTTATGGAGACGGCCATAAACTTCTTCGAGATAATTTTATGGGTTCATGAGTCTGTGTGATTGGATGGATATCCATAACCAAAACATTAGCCTCACTTTCTTCATCTTCTATGTTCACTTCATTTGGTGCTAGAGTAATCAGAGGATGTCCAATCATCAGTTTCATCACTTGATCCATAAGTTCTATTATGATGATACCGAGGGATCATGTTTATCTTCACCTCTCTCTGCCATGTCTAAGTGTCCTGAATCTTTCATTCTATTAGTTTCTTGCATGAACTATCCTTAGCCATGGCCTTCCCAACAACATTAAGTATGCATGCAGTACCATTTTCATCACTGAAATTCTACCACACATACAACACCCATAACAGATATTGTCACATCTCGAAACAACACCTTTTGTTTTAGTTTTTCCCTTATTTAATGACCTTAACATAAGTGTTGAGGCGATCAATTTTTAAACCCAACATATTAATTACAAACTCGGTCATTACATTAACTACAACACCTCCATCTACTAAAACATCATGAATTGAAATACCATTACATAATACCTCAGCTTGTGGAGCGTAGGGATCCACCTCTACTTCCAAAATAGGAACCTCAACCTCCTTTATTCACCGAGCATTGAGTCCACTTCGCAGCTCCCACCTCTTCTCGAAGGCATAGTAAGAAGTTGACCATATGTAATATTTGTAGGACTTTTGGACAGATCTTCTAAGATGGAGTATGGTCCTTGCCCCTGTGAAATCGGAAAATCCTGCACACCCAACTTTCTTCTCCTATGTTTATTACTAGTTTCTCCTTTCATCTTTTTAGGATCATTTCCATCTTGGTTATATTTTTCTTTCTTTATTTTGTCACAAGAACATCTACTTCATTATTTATACTCCTATCTACTACATCAAAAGAATTCACATGTGCTTTTCCTTTATCATTATCTCTTGTACCAGATGTGGAAGCTCTATTAGGACAATTATACTTATAATGACCCTTCTTATGACAACCATAACATACAACTTTAGATATATTTATTTTGGACCCCTATCTCCCTGGGAATTTTGGGAACTAAATTCCTTTCCTTGAAGAAGATTAATAGTTAATTGACCCATCTTCCTAAGGAGATATTCATACTCAGTGGAGGTACTAGAGGGAATATTTTTGCTCACCAAAAGTGGTTGTGGTGTCTAGACCAAAGGTGTTGGTGTAGGCTCCACCTTGATAACAACTTCTTTGGGCTCCTCTTCCATGCTTTCTTCTTGCCTTCTAGCAATCTCCTTTTCTTGTTCGAGGGTTTTGGGTAGTCATAATTCACTTGTTGTCTAATCTTTGGCTTCATCCCAAGAATGAAGTGCTTATAGAGGAGATTATCTACGCCATTTATCAACCCATCCGCTAATCCTTCCTTCTAGATATGGGCATCGAGCTTTCTCCTTAACTCTAGAGCATGAGCATGATAATCTTTGATCTTATCCTTCTCTCCTTGGGCTAGCTTTTTGATCTCGATCATGAGATCTGCATATTTATGTTGTTCACCAAATTCTTCAAGAAAACTTTCGGAGTAATAAATCCTATGAGTTTTTCACATTATCACCTAGTGTTTCAAACCACCTAAGGGCTAAACCATCCAAAAAGGTAGGAAACAATTCAATCCATTGTTCTCTTCTTATGAGGCCATTACAAATGCAAGATTATTTGAATTCTTGAATGAAAGAGGGAGCATCTTCGTTAGATTGGGCTGAAAAAATAGGAATCTTTCCCATTTTCAAAAGTAACCACAATGAAATACCAACCCACAAGTAAAATCAACAAGACTTATGTGCACAAATAATTGGAATCACTATAATAGAAAGTGACTTTACACCTTTCTATAGTAAAATAGGAATGACCATGGTAAACTTATATTTACTATGGTAAAACTTGACTTACTGTGGTAAATACTATTCACGGTAAAAAGTGAATTTACTGTAGTAAATACTATTCATGGTAAAAAGTGAATTTACTGTGGTAAATACTATTCACGATAAAAAGTGACTTTATTGTGGTAAATACTATGCATAGTAAAAATAAGGTTACCCTCAAATGATTTCGACTAGGTGGAAATATCTCTCCTAAACTCGCACCAATGAGAAATGGTCCTAGAAATTGAACCAAAATGTCATCACCAATCCGACACTATGATAATTCTCCACCGGGAACTCCTCGTGCTATGATTATTTACTAATACACAACTTTTAGTTTGGTGGTAGTAATCTGGAAACACAATAATGACATAACACAATAATACCATAGACTATGATACAAAGGAATGATGAAAATCTGAAATATAAGTGTAAATTATATTATCAACATGAAATTGTTACAATCTCACCCATGAAGTACTTCAAGTGTTACCAACTCCACTTTCCTTCCAACAATAACTATGGGAGAAACTTCACAATTACACCTCTTAATGGATTCTTTAACACACCTTCTAAATGATGGCTTCCTTCACACTTTCTCATATAATATCTCTCACTACTTCCTTCTAAGCTAAATGAGGGGGTTGGCCTCTCTATTTATAGAAATTTCAGGCTTATCCACCTTATCTCTAAGATAGGATAAAAATATACTTTGACGAATCATATTCCATACCTTAACTTTTATCTATACATGTAGGATTATCTTTTAAGATAAGATAAACCTTATCATTTCACATCGGTTCCACCTTTTTAGAATTTTTACAAATAAAATACACAAAATATTTATGACATCACTCCTTGTCTTTATTACTAATATAATAATTCTAATTTCCTAATCATGTAGACCCTACTTCTCTATTTACCCTAACTTTGAAATTTTAACATTCTTGAACCACTTATGACAAATATTTACTTTTTACCACAACATTCCTATTGTACTTTGATTGTTACCATACTATACATTATTGGCGCAAGATTGCCGGCATATCGCCATTATCTTCTATTGGACGCCACTACTAATTATACTTAATAACAACCTATTCCTAATACATACATTAATGAAATAGAAATTATGGAGGAAAATTTTTCATTTGAAAATACCATGAACTTAAAGGCATGCATGGGTTGTTAGGGGAGATGAATATAACACTTAAAGAGGGTGCACCTAGTTAGGAAAAGGCCTTACAGAATTAACCCTAATTTATGTGAAAAGGTCAAAGAAGAGATTGATAACATGTTGAAATATGTAATTATCAAGCCCTTGATGAGTCAAAATGGGTTATTTCAATGGTGATCGGTATTAAGAAGGATGGACGAATTAGAACATGTGTGGACTACGGGGATCCGAAAGTCGCATGTGTAATAGATCCATTCCCTATGCCATTTCGAGGAAATACTAGGAGTGCAAGGTGAAAAATATATTATTTTGAGATGGGTTCTCTGGGTATCATCAGTTAGAATTACACAAGAGGATCAGGAAAAGACTACATTTACTACTTAATGGGGTCACTTCGCCTATACTATCATGCCTTTTGGTTTGAAAAATGTGCTTGCTGTATTTTTGTGCATAGTCATCCAAGTGTTCAAAGAATTTATTCACAACTTCTTACAGGTATATTTAGACGATTAGACGGTGTATGGATTAGTTAAGGACCACTGTGATAATATGTGCTTAATGTTTGAACGGTGTAGACAATTGAGTATATCTTTGAACATCAAGAAGTGCATATTTGTTACATGTTTAGGATACTTTTAGGACACATAATCTACAAGGAGGGTTTGTTGGTTGACCCAGTGAAGGTTGCAGTCATTATAGGCCTAGGGGATCCTACTAGTCAAAGTGAGTTGTGCAAATTTTGGGACATATAGGATATTATAGAAATTTTATCAAAGACTATGCTAATGTTTCGCACCTTTAGAAGAGTTATTCTTTGAAGGGAAAGGTACATTCTATCGGGAGTGAATAACATCAACCCAAATTCGAGACATTGAAGGATAAACTTACTACCGTGCCCATTTTGCATCTTCCTTTATGGGACAAACCATTCCATGTACATGTTGATGCCTCTGGCATAACCATTGGCATGGTGTTGGCTCAACTTGGAAAAGGTATTGTAGATCATCCTATCTGTTTTGCTAGTAGAAAGTTGACTCCTGCAGAACAAAATTACACAACTACAGAGCGCGAAGCTTTGTCCATGATCTATGTGTTGCATAAATTTCATTAGTACCTACTAGCTACACCATTCATATTTTATACATATCACATGGCATTGAAGTATTTGGTAAATAAACATGTTTTACAAGGGCGCATATGTCGATGGGTGCTCCTATTTCAAGAGTTTGATTTCACAGTTGTGGTAAAACTAAGAAAAAGTAATTCTAGACCAGACCATCTATCAAGAATATAGTTAGGAGAAGAAGCACATGCAATTAAGGATACCATGCTAGATGCACAATTATATAGGTTATTGTTGTCACCAACTCCTAGTGTAATAAAATGACCATCTAATCCTAAGCTAACATCTTCATGAGTTTTAAGGAAAGAGATTTTTGCAGAATTGAAACTATACTAAGGGTGGTGATGCACCAAATTAAGGGATGTTTAATATCTAGAAGGGTTAATGTGGGAGGGATGCTTTCATCATTGACCACCTTCACCTATCGCAACTTGAAAGGGTACAAATACCAAAACCAAGGGCGTACGTTCCTTTGTTAAACTTGAGCATACATAAGGATAGATTGAATTGGATTCAACACACAATTAATTTATCATGAGGAAACCACACATGCATATGTCAAACATCTATTTATGCAACTAGGGATAATGATGACATAACTTAATATAGAAGGAAAATAAGGTTTTCACAACTGACATAAAAGATAGTCACATTATTCCTTCACAACATGAAATAGATAACCTGAAATAAAGGTAAGATAATCACTCACACTAAGGAATTGTAAATTCACAAAGTAAACATTGATTAACCATTCAACACAATAAATTAGATTTCCAATAGCAAGGTGTAACTCTGAATATAATTAAAAGGTTTTTAGAAATATCTGAAGCACTCTTCCAAGCTTGAAGAGCAACTCCTACCAAAAATAATCTATCTCTACTAACTTGAAGCATCAACTATTTATAAGTTCTTAGGCTGAGCCACTACAACTGGACCCTTAACTAACATTTTTCTAAAAATAGAAATGTCATTAACTTAAGGGAACATGCTCCCATGAAAATAGCTAATTTGTTACAAGGGTTTGACTTAGTCAACCCTGCAACTTTGACCGATCTAGAGCTTGGATCTAACCCTCCATGGCCTGCTCACTCGGGCTTTTTTTTTATTTTGTAAGGCCCCCTAATTGGCGGGAAAACTATTCTCGACCCTAGACACATGTGGAGGGCTTGCACTTTTTGGGACTTGCCTCCAGAGTTGATATTTGAAGTTGTGTTGAGATAACGCATGGCACTTTCTACCGGCTCGCCCTAGTTAGACTTTTCAATGGTTGGTTCTACCTTTGGGGCTCAGACCACATGGAGGCTTCGTGCTCATTTAGGACCTGCCCTTTTGATTCTACCTTTGAAGTTACGCGGATGAGGCACATGGAGGCCTCTGTCAGGTTTTAGACTTCATACGGCCGGTGTCACTTTTATACTTTTCAGATGGCTAGTGTCCCATTTGATGTGTTGATGAACCTGAGGACATGTGGACTTTGGTGGCACTAGTTCATATGGGTCTCTCTCTTTGGGCTGCACCTTGAAAATTGCGCCAATGAGGCACGTGGAGGCTTCTATTGACCTTTGGAATTTTCAATGGCTAGTGTCACCTTCCCACCGAGACTTTAGTCACATGGAAAGCCTACGCTCATTTGGGGACTCCTCCTTTTTGGGCTTCCTTTGATGTTACGCCGTTGAGACATGTGGAGGCTTGCTCAGCCCTTTTATACTTAGCGATTTGAGCTTCAAGTGAACGCTATATTTCTCCATTTTTTCTGATGAGATTTTGATCCCCTTTAACGTTGTTTGGCCTCATTTTCCGACCTTTCTCCTCCATTGTCAAGTCTACCTACCCCTTTGATTTGGGATCAAATATGAGCTCACAGGACTAAACCGACCCTTCGATTTTCTCCTGTGCATGGTTTTCCACACAAATCCTTCCCCTTTTAGCTAGACCCACAAGCTCGATTGCAAGATTGCCACCAAGTGACTTGGCCTCAACCCAACTCATCCCTGAAGACCCCAAAATATGTGAGCTCGATCATTCCAACAATCCTCCATATGTGCTTTGACACTCTCCTGATGACTCACCTACCAACTCGGATCTCAGAAACCACTATCCCTAAACTCCAAACACCACAATATCTGAACCCTGAAAGACATAATCTTTGAATCCCAAAACCCAAAACTCTAAAATTTAGAGTTTTGGGCTTCGGAAATATTTGACTCATTCAATGTTTTTGACCCCAAAATCTCTAAAATTCAAAATGGAATTGTCCAAAAATATTTTCCAAAATAAAACTCCAAAGCTCAACTCAACTCGGCCTACCTCATTCTGAGCTCTGTCTCCCACTTGAGCACTCGATCCCCGAGTCACTACTTTGCTAAGTTACCACATCCACTAAAACAATGATTTCATTGCTCTGTTGAATCGAGATTTTTTCACCCTGACTCCATGACCTGAGCTACTTTCACGATGAAAACCGAGCTTGTAACATGACTCTACGAGCTTATCCTTACGTAGGTAGTTTCAGCCTTTCCCATGCATGCTCTGGTCTATTGATTTCAACTCATGCAAGAATTGACATAGCTTGGACTAAGATCCTACCACTTCTGTGTTGCTACTTCACATGAATTTGGGCTATTTGTGCCTCGAAGGCTGACTTACAATTTCCATTACCTAAAGTACCAACACAGTTCGGCCCCCATCCGTTTAGGCATCCTGCTCATGTTTGATCACTACCAAGCTTGACTCAGAACTATTCCTGACTCATCAAGTAAACACCATGCAAACTATATGATCTCTTTTTTCGAGCCATTTGGTGTGCATAGCGAACATGCCCAAACTCACCCACGTTATCAATGATTTGTTGAACCTATCATCTCCATGCTCGATCCGAGTTCCTGGTCCTACGTTTAATGAGTCATTTGACTTTCTCTAATGTCGAGACCCTTGTGAAAATGATGCTCCACATTTCGTACGATGAGCTCATCTTCATGGAGATTTGCACATGTTTATGTCCCGAGCTCGCTAAGTATTTGTTTCAATGCCTACCTCGGTATCATGTTATAAACCATGAGCTCAAACCGAGCTACCAATGTATCTTGAAAACTTACAACTCATCCTTTAGCTCGGCGAGCCATTTGAGCTCGAAGCTCCCTTCCGGGAAATTTCACACTTACTCTCAAAATTTTGAATTTCCACCATTCCCTTGAACCGTGAAGATTATGAAATGAAAATAGGCCTTTTTAGGTGTGATTTGACTCTGATTATCTATGTCTGGAGTCAGTTGGAGATGGGCCTACAAGTGCCAATCTCCTTTCCATGAGAAAACCTTGGGCCTCTAGAACCAGGGAAATGAGAGAATAGTTCAAAATGATCCTGAACCATCCTAGAACACCACAAACCTTCTAGAAGCACAAAATTTTTATGTAGGCCCCAAGTTCTTTTCTGAAGACCTAAAATTCAACAGGACCCCATTGTCCAATTTTTCCATGCGTGCAAAATTGGATAACATTTTTGGTGACCTCTCGGGGATGATTTCCTACCAAGCACGAGTCCAGTAGCCTTAAGTCATTCATTGGGCATGGAGTCAATTTTGGAATCCTGGAAATGATTTGATCCTTTGTGATACATCCAAAATGCTAAGCATGAAGTACACTAAATCTGATTAAGACTTGGCATCTATGGAACACTACAGAATTTGAATAAAGCAGATCATGAACTCTTATGGAATCTTCAAACCCTCTTTCTCCTTGACACCTTCCAATGATGCAACAATGTGTAGAACAACACACAAGAGTGACAATGGAAAACAAAACACACTGAAACTAAAAACCATACATGTCCTAATTGAAACATGCAGGGTGTGCAGTGCACTTATTCTGCTAAAAGAAAATCTATTACTACCCTACACTAACTGGAAGCACATGTGAGCTAAAAAAACCCATAACTGGTTGTGTAAAATAGCTTCATGTCCTTACAATGGGCAGCCATGAAGATGATGTGATAATGGACATGGATGAAAGTGAGAGTGAAAACTGAAACAAGCCCAATTCTCCACCTAGTCCACCAAGGTATCAACTGGAAAGAGAAAGAATTCCTCTTTTAGTTGCTGCATTTGTCTTGTAGAGGCATTGCAGCTGATCCTCAGAATTTTGAAACTCATCCTCACATTCTAAAGTGAATGTGACTAGTTTTGGCTTCTCTTCTGGCTTCAATGAAGCTAGGTACCTGATAGGACATGGTCTAACCCATTGAATATTCCTACTTATCTGATCTTCAATTTTAACAAGGAAGTCTTGCTGAAGACATCCTTGAAAAGAATGATAATCCATGAGATGAATTTTCTCCTATTTACCATCTACAAACAACTGACCTTCTACCTGTGTGAATGGTATTATAGTGACATCTCCCTCATTCGACATGGAACTTGGAAATTCAAACCCTCCTATTTGTAGCTTTGGATGATTGGTAGGGGAAAAAAAATCTTCAAGAATACTTTCCTTCATCATAGACTTGTTTACCAAAATAGGTTCCGTAACTGAAAACAAAAACCTCTCCATGTCATAATCTTCATTCAATGCTTCCAGATCAGTCCTAGCTTCTCATGTGTTCCTCCTTTACGTGTGATGATGGATATGGAAGATTCAATTCCTCCAATTTGATTCCAAAGGACAATTATGAGAAATGAGCTATTCTTGAGCATGTACCTCCACAACACTTGACACTTTCTATTGGAAAATAAGTGATGGAATGACAATATTTTCAAGTTCCATAGGCTCTTGCCCATCCAAACATTCTTCCAATCTGATAGATAATCTGCTTCTTCATTCTCTGAATGTGTCCAAAAGCTCCTCCTCAATCTGAGTATCCTCAAACTAGAACCTCCTTCATCTTGATATTCCTCATTCTCAAACATGAAATTAGAAAGATCAAATTTATCTAAAAAATCACATTTTTGAGAAGGAAGAGAGGAAAAGGTTTAGAAAGCCTCTGCATGGTCTTATCTACATTCTCGATCTTTGAATCTCACCTTTGTCTCATGAAACTTTTATGGTTGATTGTAACATCTAATGATGACTTTGGAAAGATGTTACCACCTTCCAGAAGTGATGCAAGTTCTTGACATGCATGGCAATTAGGATCATTGCACTCATTAGAATCAAGCTAGTACACTTGAAAATCTTTCTTCTTCACTTGCACATGCTCTTCTATTACTGATTTTTCCACCTTTGGTGATTCAAACTCCTCTGATGGAATTGAGCCAATATGAATACTACATTCTAAACAAGTAGACTACTGGTCCTCCTTGTTCAACTCTAGATTTGTTTCTGGTACAAAACTAGTTTGTTTCGCTTGTTCTTGAGCCTCAACTTCTGTAGAAGGTTTAGTCAGGAACAAAGTTTGCTTGATGTTAAGTTTTGCATCCCATTTCCTTAGATTATCTGCATGCTCTCTTTTTCTATTCTCTTCGACCATATACTCCTCCCTTTTTCTCATTTCTTGACAATGCTCCTCCCAAAATGGATTTGGGACCACAAGAGGAGGGTTGGGTTGGGATTTAACTGATTCCCTCACTGTTTGAGGAAGAGATTCATTATCTTGTCTTGATGGCCCTTGTAGAAAAGAGGGAACTTTAGAAGGATGAGGCATGGAAGATTCATGATGAAATGGAGGAATAGGAAGTGAAGGAAAGGAATTCTCAGCAGGAGTAGAAACTGGAAGATTAGGACTATGGGGTTCAAGTTGAAACTGCATAGATGGAAACATGGGAAGAGGGTTGTAAGGTGGTAATGCAAGGGCCTCCCATTGATAGGATTGAATAACACTACATTCATAAATGTCCCTTTTCTTGATCCATTCTCAACTTGAGTCATCATCTTGATTATGAATTGAAGCTTTTGTTGAGGGCTAAGCTCACATGGTATATGGCTAGTCCATGGGTATGGAATTCTGAAGCCAATATGGGTTGCCTTCATTCATTTCATTGATCCTTATTGTACCATGTTATGCTCCAACTCTTGAACCTTCTTCTGTAAGTGATCCTCTTCAGGTGTGGAATAGATTCCAAAATATGCATGCCATTGTTCTTTAGTAACCCCCATGTTTGGTGGATAACCAAATTGACCTGCATCTTGCTTATGTGAACATGCATGCTCAAACTGATATTCATCATGAAATTGGTTTGGAGGTGAATTGTAATAGCCTAAAGATGGAAAGAACTGCTGCTGCTACAAGTGGGAGTCCCACTGTGGAAATGAAGCCATGATTGCACAACTTCATGAATGAGAGAAAATGGAAAGATATGGAAGAAAAATAAATGGAAAAATGGGTAAAATGAAAGTCTGCAACACAGAGAGTAGGGTACTTAGACCAATGGAGTTACCAGTTGTGCTTGGGTATACCTCCTAAGGCTGAAATTTCACTAAGAGCACAACAAATTAATGAAATGAAATGAACATAACACACATACTTGTTGAAAAATGTGGCTAAGATATTACAATAGGATAACTGTGAAATGTAGAAATTTCACCTATTGGTCCCCTGGGCATGCAAAAACTATTGTCACCAAATCATTGCACCCCGAATGGCCTGAAAATGAATCATGACATTCGGTGTGATTGGGACACATGGGATCACCTCTCAAGCTATGGGACTTGGGCTTGAGGTGAACCTCTAGAGAAGGCCGGCTTCCTCTTCCTAAACTGAATGCTTTACTACTCCTAGTGTAATAAAATGACCATCTAATCCTAAGCTAACATCTTCATGAGTTTTAAGGAAAGAGATTTTGTAGAACTGAAACTATACTAAGGGTGGTGATGCACCAAATTAAGGGATGTTTAATATCTGGAAGGGTTAATGTGGGAGGATGCTTGCATCATTACCACCTTCACCTATCGCAACTTGAAAGGGTACACAATACCACAAACCAAGGGTGTACGTTCCTTGTTAAACTTGAGCATACATAGGGATAGATCGAATTGGATTCAACACACAATTAATTTATCATGAGGAAACCACACATGCATATGTCAAACATCTATTTCTACAACTAGGGATAATGATGACATAACTTAATACAAAAGGAAAATAAGGTTTTCACAACTGACGTAAAATATAATCGCATTATTCCTTCACAACATGAAATAGATAACCTGAAATAAAGGTAAGATAATCACTCACACTAAGGAATTGTAAATTCACAAAGTAAACATTGATTAACCATTCAACACAATAAATCAGATTTCCAATAGCAAGGTGTAACTTTGAATATAATTAAAAGGTTTTTAGAAAATTGAAGCACTCTTCCAAGCTTGAAGAGAAACTCCTACCAAAAAAATCTATCTCTACTAACTTGAAGCATCAACTATTTATAAGTTCTTAGGCTGAGCCACTACAATTGGGCCTTTAACTAACATTTTTCTAAAAATAGAAATGTCATTAACTTAAGGGAACATGCTCCCATGAAAATATCTAATTTTTTACAAGGGTTTGACTCAATCAACCCTAAAAATTTGACCGATCCAAAGCTTGGATTTGACCCTCCATGGTCACTCAGCTTTGGCTTTGTTTTTTTGGCTAAGTCCCCCTCGATAATGGCGGACCAACTATGTCTGACCCTAGACACATGGAGGCTAGCAATTTTTGGGACCCGCCTCGGAGTTGATCTTTGAAGTTACATTGAGTTGACACATGGCACCTTCTCATTAGCTTTCTTTGTATTTAGACTTTTCAATGGATGGTTCTACCTTTGTGGCTCTAATCACATGGAGGGTTCGCACTCATTTGGGACCTACCCTTTTGATTGTACCTTTGAAGTTACTTGGATGAGGCATGTAAAGGCCTCCTAGGATTTTCCTTATTTAGAATTTTCAATGGTTTGTGTCCCCTTGAGGACACAGGTACACGTGGAGTTCGGTAGCACCTAGTTTAGGGTCTCTCTTTGGGCCACACCTTTGAAATTGTGCTGATGAGGCACATGGAGGCTTCCATTTTTAAACTTAACCTTTGGAATTTTTAATGGTCATGGGTGTGGAGTTTTTTTTGGACTCTAGCCACATGGTGATCCTACACTCATTTGGGGACTCCTCTGTCACACATTTTATGTGCGCCATTGAGACACGTGGAGGGAGGCTTCCGCTCACTCCTTTATACTCGGCTAATTTGAGCTTTGAGTGAACACTATCTTTCTTCATTTTTTCTGATGAGTTTCTAATCCCCTTTGGATGTTGTTTGGCCTCATTTTACAACCTTTCTTCTCCATTGTCAAGTCTTCTGAACCTTTGACTTGGGATCGAATATGAGCTCGCAGGACTGAACCGACCCTTCAATTTTCTCTTATGTAGGGTTATCCGCATAAAGCCTTCCCCTTTTGGCTAGACCCACAAGCTCGGCTTGCAAGCTCACCACCAAGTGACTCGGCCTCAACCCGGCTCATCCTGAAGACCCCAAAATCTATGAGCTCGATCGTTCCAACAATCCTCCATACATGCTTTGATGCTCCTGATGACTCACCTACCAACTCGGATCTCAGAAACCACTATCCCGAACTCCAAACACCACAATCTTTGAATCCTGAAAACCTGAAACTCCAAAATTTGGAGTTTGAGCTTCAGAAATATTTGACTCGTTCAACGTTTCTGACCCCAAAATATCTCGAAATTTGAAACGGAATTGTCTGAAAATATTTTCCGAAATAAAACTTTGAAATCTCAACTCAACTCAGCCTACCTCGTTCTCGATCTCTCTGTCTCCCACTTGAGAACTCGATCCGAGTCACTACTTTTCTAAGTTCGCATCCACTAAAACAATGATTTCTTTGGCGGCTCTTTGAACCGAGCTTAATTTTCACCACGACTCCATGACTGAGCTAATTTCACGATGACAAACCGAGCTTATAACACGACTCTATGAGCTTATCCTTACACAGGTAGTTTCTACCTATCCCATACATGCTCTGGTCACTTGATTTCAAATCATAAAATTGACATAGCTTAGATTGAGATTGTATACTTATATGTTGCTACTTCACATGAATTTAGGCTATTTGTGCCTCAGAAGGCTGACTTACAATTTCCATTACCTAAAGTACCAACACAGTTCAGCCCCCATCCGTTTAGGCATCCTACTCATGTTTGATCACTACCGAGCTTTAATCTCGAACTATTCGACTCATCAAGTAAACACCATGCAAACCATATGATCTCTTTTGCCAAGCCATTTGGTGTGCGTAGTGAACATGCCTAAACTCACCCACGTTATCCAATGATTTGTTGAACCATCATCTCCGTGCTCGATCCTAAGTTCCTGGTCCTATGTTTAATGAGTCATTTGATTTCTCCAATGAGACCCTTGTGAAAATGATGCTCCACATTTCCATATGATGATCTTATCTTCGTGGATATTTTCACATGTTTATGTCCTGAACTTTCTAAGTATTTGTTTCAATGCCTATCTTGGTATCATGTTATAAACCGTGAGCTCAAACCGAGCTACCAAATTATCTTGAAAACTTACAACTCATCCTTTAGCTTGGTAAACCATTTGAGCTCGAAGCTCCCCTCATGGGAAATTTCACACCCACTCTCAAAATTTCTGAATTTCCACCATTCCCTTGAACCATGAAGATTATGAAATGAAAATAGGGCCTTTTTAGGTGTGATTTGACTTTGATTATCTATGCCCGGGTCGGTTGGAGATGGTCTGCAAGTGCCAATCTCCTTTCCATGAGAAAACCTTGGGCCTCTAGAACCAAGGAAATGAGAGAATAGTTCAAAATGATCCTGAACCATCCTAGAACACCACAAACCTTCTAGAAGCACAAAATTTTTTCTGTAGGCCCCAAGTTATTTTTGAAGACCTAAAATTCAACAGGACCCCGTTGTCCAATTTTGCCATGCATGCAAAATTGGATAACAATTACAATGTGTACCATTAGAACTAGAGGACATTGCTATATTTTTATGTACATGGATGGCATCGAAGGAATGAAATCCTTGGAGAAGAAAATACTTGTTATATGCGCTACACCTTATATGTTAATTAGTAGTGACTCATACAAAATGCGTCGGGATGAAATATTGTGCCATTGTGTATTGGAACATGAGCACACAACATTATGGAAGAAGCTCATGGTGGAATTACAGGAGGCCACTATGTAGGTGATGCCACAATGTGCAAAATTATTCTCATTGGATTATGGTGGGAGACCCTCTATAAAGATTGTAAGGAATTTTGTAAGGCATGTGATCATTGTCAACATCTTGGAAGACCAAGTTAGTGAGATGAAATGCCTCTTAGACCTATTACCATTGCGAGAACCATTTTAGAAATGGGCTATAGATTTTGTGGGTCCTATTTCCCCCAGCTACGTGCAAAACTGGATCACGCTATATTATAACTTCGCAGACTATCGACAAGGTGGTTAGAAGCAACACCTACTAAGGACTTTATAATGGCTATAATTATTTCTGTTTCTATGGGAACATATTATTACAAGGTATGGGTGTCGTTTGAGTTTGATCGGTGATAGGGGCACACATTTCTTAATGAGACAATCAAAATTTTATTGGATGAGTTCATGATTACACACAATAAGACTACACCCTATCATCCTCAAGAAAACGGATCTTGAGGGTTTCAATGAATTTTGGCAAACATTAACAAAAATCTATGATGTTGGAAGAAAGATTGGATTGATAAAGTATCTACAAGTACTTTGGGCATATCGAACAACATATAAAAGGTTGAACAAATCCACACCATTTCAATTAGTGTTTGGCATAGAAGCCATTCTTCCTATGGAGTTTATGTTACCTTCTTTGTGTATTGCGTGTCATTGGAGGTCTAGCTGATGAACAAGCTTTAGAAGAACAGATTAAGAAGATAATTTGGCTAGATGAGTGAAGAGGCATAACCCATTGGATTCAGAAGCAAGAAAAGGCTAGGTAGAAAGCATGGAATGACAGAAACATAAGGGATAAGAAATTTGAGATTGGACAAATGGTACTTCTTTATGACTCTAAGTTCTTATTCCATCTAGGTAAACTTAAGGTATATTGGTTGGGGTCATATGTTATCAATTACATCCTTGAAATAGGTGCTTTCTAGTTAGAAGCACTTGATGGAACACGGCTACCCGGTTACTTCAATGGGAGTAGGCTGAAGCCCTACTATAAATAAGTCTTCTTGGTGTTTGTAATAAGGCAATATTGCCATTTAGATTAGGTTTTCAATTTTGTATTTCCTTAATGTGTTTCCTTCTTTGTCGCTATGCTTTTTCAATTTAGTTGGTGTTGTGAAATAAGTGTGCTTGCACGCATGAAGCTAATTACTACATGAAGTATGTTTATGCATAGAGGACTACACATCCTTTTAGTGTGGGGTGGTTGTTGATATCTAGGTACAAGATTGTGGGAATTGAAAGGTGAAAAGAATAAGTTGCTACGGGTGTTCTTCAAGTCAAAGGATTGCTTCTAAAAAGTGACCAAAGATGAAGATAAATGAAGAAACAGTATAACATGAGGTAAGAAGAGGCCATAACAACTACCAGTAGAAGGTGCAGTGACGAGGTACTCGGGTGCAAGGAAGTGTGCTGAAGAGAAGTCTGTGACCAGAGGGTAGGAAGGCATGCTAGAAGGTTATAGCTGAGGCATGAGGATGTAACGTGCATAAAGGATGGAATTGGTCAATTAATGAGAAGATATTTGGTAGATGAAGGAGCAATTAATGCATCAAAATTTTGAAAATATATGTAAGGATGGGATGTGAGTTCATTTTTACCATTGCGATTAAGATTATTTGAAAAGAAGCCAAGTGCAAAGAGCTGAGTGATCGTATTAAGGTGCGAGAGGTGTGTAACCTTGATTGTGACGAAGAGATTAATGAAAAAAGGAGCTTGTGTCCCCAATGGTGAAGGGTTTGAGTGAAGCAAGGTGATAGAGAGGAGCTACGGCACGTGATTTCACCTAGGGCATGTTTAATCAAGCTAGGGTTTGCTTCACACATTTCATAATTCAAGAGGCAAGGATCTACAAAGGATTGTAAGGTAGAAATGACACCCAAGAAAGTAGTTGCAGTAGGAGTGAAGGGAAAGAAGAAGGTGGTAGAATAAGAAGAAGAGATGGCTCTTGAAAGCAAATTTTCTGAGATCTTGATATCTAGAAGGGGTTATTGCTTTAGCTAGGAGTGGGATTCTCACATAAGGAAAAGTAAGGTGAGTGAGTACAATCACCATACCACAAATAATAAGAAGGAGCTTGACACGTTCTTTGAACACAAATACAAATAAACACATTTTAGAAGACATGACAATGTATAACAATGCTTTGGTGAGAAGCTCTTGTAGAAGATAGGAGTTTACCAGCTATATGAGCTCCCTTACTTTGGGAAATATGAGCCCTTATACCAATGGCTCATGAGCAGAGTGCACGATAATTTTTCTACTTTGCAGAGTCACCACGCTCATCTCCATGGTAATGGGGTTGAAAGGCACAAGAGATGATTTGCGAGATGATCTAACAAACAAAACCACAATATTGGAGACTAGAAAGGAGTTGGGGTACACAAAGGGTCCATACGGTATGGACATTGAAAAACTGAAGAAGTATCCAGTTGTGTAAGAAGTGCACATCTTGTTACAAAGATAAATGACCAAGAAAGGTGGTCACAAGTGAACACCATGTGGCTGCACATTTCCAAAAAGATTTATGAAGGAGTAGTCTACAACATTTCACATTATATTGCGAAACAATCATTGAGGAAGTGTGCGCAAGAGGAAATATCAGCTTTGGAGCTGTTCTATTATCATTGTTGTTCATGGAGATTAGAGTACTTGATGGACTAAAGGAGAAGGTATGGGATTATCCAATGGAACACAAATCACCTACAGAACGCTTCAAGAAGTACTTGTGTGAGGGATCCATGATAAAGCATGTTAAGAAAAGGGTGAGAAGTGGTATGATAGGCTCCGTGTGGATTGTGAGTAAGAATGATGCATCCTCAAAGACTTTCCTTCGGTGGTTGGAAAGGCAGTCCAGTTCGTTGTATACCAACATTTCTATATAGCACGGTTCACCATGAAGGATGGAGCATGGAGTCCTTGGTGAAAATTACGATATGAATTTATAGTAAGGTACTTTTAGGTGTCATTACATAGGTTCACAAATGCGCGACAACCGACATTCAACGCAGATAAGGTAGATTGCAAATACCACACACTAAGGAATAAATATGTGTATCCAAGGGGGTGCATATGTTGAAAGACTCATTTCAGATGTATTGAGCATTAAACCAATAAGTTTGGCTATGGGAGATATTGGAGCAACATTGGTGTATCTTCAACTGAAACCCAAGATGGAGAATAACAAGTATGTGGAAGATGAGTTAGCACTTCTAGCACCACCAAAGGGTAAGCACACAATGGAGAACATCCCAGTGCCTAAGCCCACAGAGCCAATTGAAGTGGAGGATGAGGAGGATGAGCATGAAGATAGTGGTGGTTTGGAGCATAGAGGTAGAAGACATCCTATGAATAAGGATGAAGCTGAGTGCGCCACTACACCACCTCAGCCACAAGAGGGGGATGATGAGGACTTGAATGCAGTCCAAGGAGAGCACATATTTAAGAGGGTGTTCAGGAGAACAAGGACCCAAGGTGATACTCCACAAACAATGCGCAGATCACCCAGAATCTCTCCATAGAAGGAGACAACCACACAAAGAAGGAGGAAATTGAAGTTGAATGAGGAGGTAGAAGAGTCAGAGGAAAGCGTGCCTAATTCTCCTACACTTCCAGAGAACATAGAAGAAAAAAAGATGAGGAATCAAAGGAAAGAGGAGAGGAGGAAAAGGGAACATAGGAGACAGGTTGCAAAGCGAGTGGAGAGCACATTCCACCAGCTATGGGTTATGCGAGAGGACACAAGTTGAATTATCGTGCCCATTTCAAGAGCACTCGACATAGAAAGACTTATATGGTTGGGAGCTCATTGATGAATATATTACCACTTTACGCATAATGAAGCATTTTTCATGGTCCATGCACACACACATGGATTAGCCATATTTTGATGTATGTGAGGAGTCATGTGTATCAAGGTGGTTGAAGAAGACACCTCGGGATAGACACATAATAGTAAAGCCTCTTTGTCATGTCGGATGAACAGGTGAGTAATGCATTGGTCAAAGTCTCAACAGAGGTGGCAAGGTGGAATATGGACAAGGCTACCACAATTAGGGCACTCAGGGAGGAGATTAAAACTAAGGATGGAGAAATAGTGCACCTAACGTAAGAGAGGGACTTAGCGCTAGAAGAAGAACATTGTATTTATCAAGCATTGCAGAGGAAATTAGAGACAATGTCATAAGAGCTAGGCCACACTTGGAGCCAAAAGTACCACAAATGTTTCCCTCAGCAATACATTATGTAGGAAATTTGGTGGACCTAGTACTTGAAGATGAGCCTCTGTGCGTACAGTGCCAAAGGATCCAACAAAAGAGGTAGAACGAGAGAAGGATTTAGTGATGTGGAAGATTGCATCCTATGAAGGACTGTTACAAGTGCTACAAGAAGAATTAAAGAAATCAGACCAAGCTTTGAACATCTACATAGCTCCAGAGGTGTTTATCAACGTAAAGACCCTGGAAGAGAACAATGAGGTCTAGAGAGCAATGAAGGATGAAACATTGGGCCACGCAAAAATATTATCAATGGTTAGCGAGACACACAAGGTCCGATAGCAACATAAGAACCACACAAGACTCGGCTGGAAGAGCTTGGGAAGCTCATTATGCGAGAAGATGGATTTACTAGAGGGAAGAATGACCTCAATGTCTAGCATTGTGTTAGTCTTGCAAAATGAAAAAGGGGAGATTGTGAGGGATGAATTGGAGTCCATTGCTATGGAAATTCCAGAAAAAGTAGAGGAAGCACTCATTGAATGGAAAACCTTGGAGGCTGAAATAAAATAGGAATATCCTAAATTAGTTGTTTAGGATGAAGAAGAGACTGTAGGGTAAAACATTCTTTCATACATTCTTTCATTCTTTCCATTCTTTCCATTCTTCTATTCTTTACTTTAGTTGTTGGAAATGACCATTTTCAGGGCGACAATGAAATTAGTGTGGGGTAATTTTGATCAAAGAACACTTGACAAAGAAATCACACAAGAAGTCTGCGTGGGAAAGAAAGTCATACACAAAGGCATGAATGGATATGGACAACATGCACATGAAATAGAAGTTCATTTTTCGGGACTCAAGCCATTTTCACTCATAAAGGTCTATTTTTAGAGATGGCATGTAGAGCACAAAAATGAGGCGAGATATTTTCACGCCATGCATTGGCTATTTTTGGAGGATTGGATACAAATCACTTTACATGGACACAAGCTAGAAATAGATCTACTACTGTCAGTTAGCTAGTAGTAATCTATTGTTAGTGCACTTGCATGTGTGGCTAGTTTTGTAAAGGCGTGTGGTTAAGAATAGCATGTGACCTATTATTGGAAAGGATAAGTGGTGAAGGGAAATTCCCCACCCTTATATATATGTAGTAGATTGTGTAATAGATAGAAAATATAGAGGAGATCATGATAGAGAGGTGATGAGATCGAGACATACAGTGTTATGTTCTACACACATACTTTTGATATTGTAATGAAGCTTCTGTAACTTTATGCATTGAATATAATGGAGGATATTGACTAAATCTAAGTATTAGTTCTATGAGTATCTGAATCTAGTATGCTTTTGATCTCATCATGGTTAGTACTTAGTTCTATTTTTCCTTGGATATAGATCTGGTATGCTCTGTAGAGTGATGTGCTAGTAATAGAACTATATATGTTAAGTCTTCATCATGCTAACATCCTGCTACAACAACCCTAAAGAGGGACCTGGTACCATTACGTGCTTCAGGTGAGTGCTCATTCTAGGTTGAGTGATGTGCCAGTGTGCATAGGGTTTCATTGGGTTTGTGTCATTGAATTCTAGGATACATCAATTAGGTTCTCAAAACTTCTCAAACCTTTTAGTAGATAATTCACCTATTCGAGGTTTTCGGGTTCTCACAAACTTGAGAACCAAATTTCCTTATCCCTTTTTCCTTAAATTCATTGAGATCCTAATTTCAGGGGTAGTTATCATTGGTACATGTGGACTAATGACATGCAACTATGTTTACAAGATCCACACAAATTTCTTGGAATGGAGTTACATTTGGACCTCAATGAACCAAACAAATTGTTCCTTGATTTGGTAAATAAATTGGTCTAATAAACTTGACCTCAACTCACCCATGCCTTCACCATTTCAAGCTTGGGAAAAATAATAACTATGAAGCCTTTGCTACACTATAACTATGGTGGCCATATTATTTATAAAGATAATCCCAATCCTTCACATAATAAGTATGGGATTAATTCCCAAGTGAAATTATTGATCAAAGGGATACCAAGTTTCCTTATATGACCCAATTAAATTGATAGTTCTAGATCCTTAAGGAGATGAGGAGGTTTGGGCGTCACTTTCCCATCTTATGCCCAAAATATATGATTTTCACTAAGTGTTGCATTGGTTTTCCCATATAGGCTCAGAGATGATTTGTGTAAGTGATTGTGGCAAGTTTTAAATATATCTAGGTGAAGAAATGAATGAATGACCATGATCAAAGCATCCAAGTCCTTATTTTTATAAACTTCTTAAAAATGAAGTAGGATATCATTTTGGCAACATTTCTAGTGACTCACATGGGTCATCTTGTTGCTATATGGACTAATCAATAGATTTAGTATCCATCAGGCATGTATTCAAGTATATAACTTGGAAAATTTCTTTGAAAACTTTGGAAAACTCATCATGAATATGTTTGAAACATTTAACTTGAATTGTTTGATTATTGAAATTTTCTATGAAAATATATACCTACAATCCAACTATGAAATCTATCTTAGATCAGATTGATTTAGTTCTATCTAATTCTATTAAAAATATTTCAAAAGGTTCCCAAAATAATTTTTCCAAGTATACCAACAAAAGTTATGTATAAAAACCAAAATCATACATGTTTCAAGTGAAAACATGCAGAGTGTGCCGAAACACTTATTTTTCCAAAATAAAACTAAACTAATCCTACCCTAACCATGGACAATACCAAATCAAACAAAATCACAAACTATTTGAGAGAATTAACTCACTTTCGTAATGAAATTATTCTAGAAAATCAAATGTAAAATGACCATGTCAATTGATGGAAGTGAGGACATGTTATGTGTATCTTCTTTCCTCAAAATATCAGCTAACTTGTTTAAAAATCCCTCTATCTTATCTTTAGTTTGGTTTTGAGGAATTGGATCTATATTTTAATGACTTAGGGCTCTTCCTTATGTTATAAAATGAGCATGAATGGTAGAACATCATTATGGAGTTCTAAAACATTTAAAAAATTTATGGGGCATCCACTTATCAAATATGATCTATTACATTTCTTAGATAGATTGCCATATTCATCTTTCTCCTCTTGGAGAGTGTTTGTGAGCTAATTTAACTTTTCTTTTTCTATGCTCACGATAAAAAAATGTCTTTGTTTCAACACTTGGCTCTGAATTTTATTTCTCATCCTCAAACATGAAGTTTGCGAAATGATAGTCATCCCTAACATCTTCATTAATCTCTATCCGACTAATTGCAATAGCTAAAGATGCTCGTGGTGAATCACAAAAATCCTATAAAGGTAACAAGATCTAAACATGAAGAATAATAAGGATCACTGCATTCAAACAAACAAGTCTTTCTCACCTTATATATCTTCCTCATACTTTGTTTGAGCGACATTAGTGTTAAAAAACACTTTCTTATCCCTCTCAATATCAATCTAATTATCCTCTAACTTTTTTGATTTCTTCCCATGGGGGACACCTTTTGACTAAGTAAATATGTGGTCTCATAATTTGAATTAAATTCATGCCACTTTAATATCTTGATCTCATGGTATGCTTTAATGAAAGTTTTCAAAATTAGGCATAAATTTTTTACAAGGGGTTGTCCTAAATTTTCTGATTTCTCGGGTATAGTTTTTAAGCTCAACCTTATTAATATGATCCTTTAAAACCTTCAAATAAATCTCTACTCGTGCTTTGACTTATGCAACTAAAGGGTTTAAGGAAATTATGTCTTATCTCATGTTTTTGATGATCCTCTAGGAAAACTAAATGGTTTAACGTTGAGAGTAACTTGGAGTGTTGTAGGTTTTACAAGTTTTCCTCCTCCTTGTTATCCAAAATAAGCCATAGGTTTTTTCGGTGTTTTGACATGACATGGTGTTTTCATTAGTGAAACTTAAAATTCTATAGTTATGGGAAAATATCATTCTTTTGGGAAAGTCGAAGAGTGTTTTGGGCATTTTACTCCAACTTGAATGATCTCACATCGGGGATCTAGTCAAATTTTGTAAAACATTGGGTCAAAACGGACAAATTGGCCTCTTGAGGAATTGAGGGAACAATTTTATCGTTCCCTAAGTTCCTCAATTTACCACATTGGCCATAATACACTAGAAAATCGGTGAAATGAAGTCATGATGACATCAAAGGAAATGTTATCATGTTCTCTTTATTCGTTTATAGGATGAAAATGCCACAAAAGAGGGGAAAAGGAAAAGGATTAGACGTGTCAAGACAAACTGAAACACATGGAATGAATCTAAAATTTTGATGGTGCTTTGATCACCCACATCAACTGATTTGTGTTGGCATGTGATAGAAATTTTTCATTGATGTGAAAGGCACATTAATGAAAAATTATGAGCAAGAGATAGCTTTTAATGTGGTTGAAAAGACCCGAGCAGGAAAAGCCTTGAGAACACTGATTAAACACTAACTTTTTGAGCAACCAAAGGTGGTAGTACGAGAAAATGTGATAATTGGAGAACCTACTAAGATGATGTCATACATAGTTTAACATGTATATGATGTAGAAATAAGGTCAAAAGGATGAATAAATGGTAAAATGATTGGAAATGGTGAGACTAGCTCGGTTTAAAGGGCCTAATCCATGGGCCTAAGTAGTAAAGTGACTGGAAAGGTGGAGTGAAGGCATGAGGCAAATAGAAAATCTTGGTGAAGGTATGAAACAAATTTTAGAACATTTTAAGGGGATATATGGTGGAAAAAAGACATACATGATGAGTTGGAGCGTAAACCAACTCATTTAGGCCTATTTCAAGGACGTAGAATGAGGATCTGGAAAGCAAAAGGCTATATCAAGAAAATATAAGCATGGGAAGTGTGTAGGGACATTTCCAAAAGTCCTCAGATGAATCTAAAAGTCATAAATCAACAATTAGAGGCATATTTAGGGTCATTGGTATGACTTCCCTTTAAGACAAATATGTTTAACATGCCCAAATGAGATTGAATTGGAAATTGTTGAGTGAACCATGAAAAAGTAGCCATTGGAGATCATGGAGGAGGTAGTCATGAAGGTGTGGACCAAATTTGAGGACCAGAGGATGATTTTGTGTAAGAAATTGCAATTTTGTCAAAACCGAGCTAAGTAAGGTATGTTAAAATAGTGCCATAACTTCTTAGCATTCAATCTAAATTGAAAATCATTATTTAGATAAATAATAAGTGAAATTTTTAACGAGAATAGAGATAAAGATATTTTTCAAAAGTTCTCAATTCAAAAGGATGACAAACAAAAATGTTCTATCCATTTTTCTGGCACTATCTAAAACCCTCCTAAACCCAAGTTGAGATTGGTATGGATAAAAATGATTCATTATGCCTCCTAATGGAATTTTTTTCTGGAAATTGATTTAAGCATGTAGATAACTCATCATAGGTAATTTTAATAGTGATTTAATTCTATGAAACATGGTGGGCCCCATAATAAAAATGGGTGTTTTGTAGATATTTCAACATACAAAGCTGAAATGATGGAGTCAATGAAAGATGAAGTGTTACGAAACCTTGTGATGTAATATTTATATTAATGAAGTCATCTGGGTTAGTTATGTGAAGAAAAGTAATGATATAGGATTTTCTCTCAAATCTACCACTAAGAAATCTAATATACAAAGCTAGCGATGGTGAATAGAGCCATTTATGATGAAATGAACATTGTTGATGTTGTTTTTAGTAATGAATAACATAAATGTCTCCCATATGAGCTAATAATGTTCTTGGTTTAGTTTGATGAAGATATTTTATGCATAAGTTTGAGTGATCCAAAATTGTCCCTGCTAAACTAGTCAAGAAGGACTTAGTTCTTGAGCATGTAAACTTGATATTTATCTTTTAATCCTTTAGAAGAGTGGTTGATCATAAAGTTTTCCTTCTTTTGGTACTATGTGTGCAAGCGTTTTCTATAAAAAGAGAAGTTGTTATGTGAAATGCAAACAAGAACATGAATGGTTTTGGTTCTTATACCCGTGGTTGAAGATGCCTTGGAAAGCATGTAAAATTGATCTATTTCTATGAAATTGTTGGGCTAATGAATTACAGCCTAAGTATTGAAGGCGCATAAAGATTGGGCACACGAGACGTTGGGCGTGTAGGTGAGCATGAAAATATAGTGAAATAGGGCATGCCTGGGAAAGTATGAAGTCGGGACTTAGCCATCTTGAGTATGAGGCTAACTATAAGCATGGAGTGTAGAGCACACAACCGAATGAAGACTTAAAGAAAACACAAAGGATATTTTAGACAAGTGGGAGATATGGCTCCATGCACAATTTTGGGATATTAATAGGATTAGAATTATAGTTATTATTAGATAATATATTAATAGCGCACTTGCATGCTTTTGTAATTATCTTGTAGTGGCACATGGTTATTTTTAGCATGAAACCTATTTTGGGGATGCGAGAGGTGGTGAAAGGGCAAGTCCCTACCCCTATATATATATATATATTTACATGGTTGAGGATCCACGTTTTGTATAGTTATGTTCTTTGGTATATGGGCACACATGAATTATGGCGAGTATGCTATGTATGTATGGAGCTTATGTGTTTTACAACAATTAATATAATGGATCTTTGTGGTTAGATATTGATTTTTGACATATCCATGACTGGTTCATGTATGGTAAACTTAATATTGATTCTTGTATGAGTAAACTTTCATATGGTTAAGATATAGATCTAGGTTATATCATGAATTATTCTTAAATGGATATTATGGATCGGAATATTTTTATGATCATGCTAACTTCTTGAACAAGCTACCATAAAAGAGGAACCTGGTACCCTTGCACGCAAGTGATTACTCGGTTTAGGATGAGTGATGTGCCAGCGTGCCTTAGGTTGTTGTGGGTAAAAATAAGACTACATTTTGGTTCCATTTTCAGTACCTCTTTTCAATTTTTTTCCAGGATGTTGCATGATAAAGATGTACCGGTTGACCTTGGTCAATATTGAAGAGTGGTTAGACAATTTAGAGGAAGAGTATGCTCACATATTTAGCACTGGACCTGAATTTAATGCACGTATGTGGGTTGAACAGAAATTGTATCATGAGTTGTATGAGATGTTCTTCTATATTTTCCCCATAGAGTTGTATGGTAATTTGGTTACTTATACATTGAAGAGAAAATGGAAGTTTTGAACACTAGTTTGGATGCAGGAAGAATTCCAGGATTTGCATGATGCTGATATGACTTGGACATGCATTGTAGACCATTGGTGGAGTGGTGTTCTGAATAGCTATATTTTGGAGTACGTAGTTTCTACTTATTCCTATCCAGAGGTTGCTAAGTTCCAGTTCTTGTGTGAACCCAGAGGATCTTATCTGCGTGACATCCCTTTAGTGATTAAGATCTTGATCGTGACCCTAGATTTAGAAAAAAATCCTATGGCTAGCTAAACTATACCATGCGTGGGCATAGGAGAAGGTGCGGTGAAATATGGTGGACACAGCGCGAAGAAAGGCAGCTTAAGTTTAATGATTCACTCGAGAAGGATTTGGAGAAGCAACATGAATTTGCAGAATGAATGGCATTATATAGAGAGATGGATCATGAAGGATTTATAGTTCACATAGAGGACATGGAGCCAAAGCATTTGTAACTCCCCCATTTGGGTAAACATGGTAGAGAACCCTATTCAACCTCAAATGAGAGCGCGTTGGTGGAGAGTGCGAGGACCGTGGGTATTCCATGTTGTTAGACTATGATATTTGTCACTTGAATCATGATTGAAAGAGATGCTCATTATTGCAAATTGTAATAAGGAAGAATGTGTCATGTTCTTGTAATATTTGTAGGCCTACTACTCATAATAAATAGAATTACGGGTTGATTAATCATATTCATGATGTCATTGATCTTTGGTGTACGTGAGCAAAAATTCTAAGGAATAAGGTGAGCATCATGATCATAATATCAACAAAAGGCACTTTGATGGAGGCCAAGGTAGAGGTTGAGGATACCATGGAGGATTTAGAGGCCAAGGTCACGTTAGTGGAAGAAAGAAGTGAATTTCCACGAGGAACATGTTATACATGCGGATCCCCTGATCATTATAGGCATGAATTCCCTTAGAATACTATTTATTATTTTTATAGAAAGAAATAAAATTATGAAGAGTTCCCAGGACTTGTATGAACATCTGGGTAAGAAGCATAAGTAGGAAAAGGGCATAAGAATGGTTAGAGTACAACATGTTGTGGAAGATCAGTATATGCCAAAGTTAGTGCTTGATCCTGAGATGTTACTTGTGTTAGTCACTATGTGTGCTGAAGTTTCTCATGCAAGGGAAGTTATAAAGAATAATATTATTATTACAAAGGAGGAGATATTGCATGCAAATTATCTAGGCCCTATGCATTAGAAGGAAGTTTATCAAGAAAACATGGAAGTTATTAGAAAATTACAAGGTGAGATAAAGCGTTTGAAGGAGCAAGGATTGTGGAAGATGGATCTAACCAAATTCGTTGAAATTCCACAAATGTATGTTGATTATTTAAAGGAGATTTGGAAGATGTTGCGACAATTAAAAATCATTCTTTTATTGGGGGAATGGCTAAGGGGAAAGATGCCATGCACTGAAGTTGAGAATGAGAGACAAATTTTACATGCTAACTTACCTCCTCACAGTTTAGATTATGATAAAGATATCACTCTAAATGCAATTGTTGATGGATGGATTTTGAGTAATATTTTGATTGATACATGTGCATACATGAATGCACTCACTTTGGATGCATGGAATCGAGATGCGGAGGCCACCATTGTAACCATCCTCAAATGTGATGTTTATGGAAAATAGGACTAAATCCATGACCATTGGAGTCTTGAAGGATGCTACTATTACTATACAAGGGCCAAGTTTACCAGAGACTTTGAGGTTTTGGCTTGCTTGTAGAGGAAAACAGCTTTTTTGGCATTGATTAGGTGCCCTTGGTGTTATGTGAATAATGTTGATTTACACTTTAATAAAGGATACATCAGTTTTGAGAATAAGGAAGAGCGCGTCATCATTCCTTTAACGAGATGGAAAAGTTGCACCTTATGTAGAACCTTTGAGCGAAGAAGATTTGAACAAAATTTATGTGCGCACCATTAGAGATCTGAAGTACTTGAGCCATCAAAGGAAGGAGTTATTTAGTGGGATGATGCACAGTCTATGAGTGATACTACAAGTGTTGCATGTGATAAATGGGCACACAAGACTTATGAAATGGTTGGGTTGTGAGATGACATGTGCAATTACATGTGTAAGTCAACTACGTTGTGTTAGGAATTTGGGAAGTTTTGATGATTATCTTTGCAGATGAACCATCAAAGTCATGGGAAATATTAGAGACATGGGACTTGGCCCTAAGATAACCTCCAGATTTTATAGAAGCTAGCTTTTCTCTACTTTTTGTTGAGATGAGGGTTAGAGAGAAAACAGAATGAAAATCCTAACTAAGGCGATGCATCAAAATTTTCTTGGAAAACATAGAGATAGAAACCAAAATAACTAATAAACTAGTTAAGGAGCATTGAGCATGATTAACCATTTTAGAGATATTTCATACTATCAAAGGCTAGAAGGAACTAAAACATAACCATTTGCAAATGAACATATTTATGTAAATATCTAAGGGTGTATAACACAATAGAAACTTAAACATTCATCAAAACGAATAAAAGCATACAGAAGAGAATCAAGACCCAGAGTATTGTGAAATTATTTGTGCATAGAACAAGAAATCTTTATTTATAGAGAAAATAGTACATAAGGCCAAGAATGACATAGACTACAACATTTCTTTACAACAAAGCCTTGCAAAAATAATTAGTCAAAATTTGAATCTAAAAAAGAAACAAAGGAATGCCAAAAAAAAAAGGGGCCAATGTGACAAAATATAATGAAACAAGATATCCCTGAAAGATGTAGAAATTATTCTATAGTTATGGCGATTCATTGAGGGACTCTGTGCACTAGTCATGGAATAATTCAAAAATCCTTCCTTGTCTCAAAATTTCAAAATGTGGCTTCAAAAGATGCCACTGAGAGCTACTTCAAAGTAGCTTGGTACTGATGCATTCCTCCTCTATCGGGTAGGTTCTTCGTTGTAGATCTTGGAAGGCATAATGTAGCTCAATGATCTCCTTGTGAGAGAACATTTGAAGATCTTGCACCATTGTGTGCAAACAAACTCCAATTTCACAATTGGGTTCAAGATGGCCTCCACCTCGGCTCCATTAGAATCCTCTTTTAAAGACTGAAAAATAGTCTTATCTTGTTCCTTTTCCATGAATAGCTATTGAATTTGGTCCTCTAAAAAGAATGTAGAGTCGTCGGGAAAGGGAGAGGGGAATCCCAATTGCACCAACTCCTTATGCGTTGTTTCCTTTCTCGAACCCAACCTAGAGATGAGTCAAGAGATTCTAGCATTTGATGACCACTTTGTTGCAATTGAGAATCTCATTGATCTTGGTTGCTACCATCTACCTATCTATGATACCCACCCCTTGCAAAGAAGAGTCCAAAGAATCATATAAATTTTGAACCAACGTCATGATTCAGGAACCTTTGTGGAGATGAAACTTATAATGGTGGAGGCTAAGGACTCCACATTAGCGCATAATCGTTATGCATCGAGATATGAATCGAGTGTGGGAGACAAGTCCTTTTCCATGATGGAAATTCTCTTACAAAAAAAAGCCTATAACCGTTGCACTAACGTGATGATTCCTCCATTCGTGGCTTCTAGGAAAGTTTTTAGGTCAAATCCTTGACCACATCCTCAGATGACTGGTATTTTGATTGTAGGATTCCCTTCTCTTCCTCTACGGTGCGCAAATTCATTTTAAGCATGAAAAACTTGGATTTACTTGAATCAACCTCATGTTGTAGCAAATTTTTGTAACCTTGGAGACTACCACTTTTTCCTCCAATTTCTTGGCTTCTTCTTGGGAAGCTATAAGATATTCCTTTGAAGTCGCCTCTTTTAAATCCTTGCGAAGTTGCTCCACTTATTTTTCTTACCTTTGATTTTAGTGTTGAGGTGAATGCCAAGTACTTTCACTGCCGGAGGCTAGCCTCCACCTTCAACTTATTTCGACCTTAAGATAATCTGTGGTGACCATAATATATAAATTTTTATCAATTCGACCTTATCTTGAGGCTAAAAATGAGTTAGGTCCACCATCACAACATTGATAGTATAATCATCAGGTTGCATCTATTCGGTGGGTTTGGAGGTGTTAGGGATCATTTGTGTGATGGTAAGGGAGCTCTGTTGATGGTCATATAATGATCACATTTGCATTGTTTCTCCAACCAACATCACCTTCTTCTTGCTTCTCCTTCCTTTTACTATGGGATACCCTAACTACATCAACCTAATTTACAAATTCTATGGGGAAGGAATGATCCTACCCACAAATAAGAATCCCGACATGATAGGAAGTATGGGATAATAGTGGGTTGCAAGGGCTGGGAGGTCACAAGGGCCAAAGAAGGGGGCACCAAGACCTTAGGAGAAAAAGAGGGAATAATGGTGGGTGGTAGAGGAAGAAGAGAGGATCCAAGAGGTGGAAAGGCATAAATCGATGTGACCATTATAGAAACACCCCTACCAAGGAAATGGCGAAAAAGGAGAAGGAAGCGGATGAGTGGGAGGAGGTGAAGAAAATGGAGGAACAAGAGGGGATGAAGGGGTAGATAGAGAAGGGACTTAAGGAAACCTCATCCTTTTCTTTAGTGAGGTCCCAGTGGCACTGGAGTGACGATTGCGAGAGGGCGAGACTAATGGGTGTGTAGAGATGGGGCCCTGGTTTGGGTCTAGCACTTGGTTTCTCTTATGTTTCCAAACCCGAGGGCTGGCAGTGTCGAACCATGGGCATGTTTCCCAATGGGTCTTTTTATGAAATTGAGGGAGAGAGTTGAGGGCAGACTTGTTCTTTGAGAGGAGCCAACGGACTCTACCACATGTTTTGGGAAGCGTGCTTTAGGGCTTATGACTATCTCCTCACCATTTGAGTTGGTAACGTCCTTAGCATCCCAAAATTCTTCCTACTTCTCGTCGGTGGTCACCTTCTCAAAATTGAGAGTAATTTTCCCAATTTCTGCCTATATTTCCAATAGGTGTAAATATTTTCCTTACTCTAGTTCCGAATTTATAGGGTTTTCCTCAAACCCTTAGTCATTATTAAAGAGGGTTCATACTTGTGAAAAGCTGGATAAAATTACTCTCATGTTGGGGTCGGGGATAGCCCTTAATTCAACAAAAATATTAGGAGTCTCCTCCTTAGGAGACCTCCTATCTTCAAAGAACCTTCTCCACTCATGCTTGCATGAGCCGAGACTTTGTTTAGAGATAATATGGTGTCTAACTTCCCATTTAGATCATACCTCCATCTATCTTGAATTAAGGTGAATCCATAGTGCACCAACTTCGTGTGAGGATATGCTTCACCTTGCGCTTTATCATGGTAATGCCTCCCTTGTGCTAAGGGAGTTCAAATAATGTTTTCTTCTTATGGTCGAGCCGTATTCTTTGTCTAGGATCTCTAACTACCAGCTACCTCCAAAGCCACTACTCGTGTCATGAGGAATCTAGGGATCATGAAAGATTCAACCGAACCCGTGCACATGTATCATTGAATTTTCTACCCCAAAAGTAATCACAAGTATATAGGGGTCCTCGAGAATGGATTGAACCAAAGCACTCTTTTTTATTGATCCTTTTAGGGTATAACTCAAGTTGAAGTGGCTCAACAAAACATCTTGTGAACTCATATGCATCAGAAGAGCGGGACAACACATGATTCCATGTAAATATTGGTATGATATTTTGAGGGTAGACCTCTGTGTCCCAAAGTGAAAGGGGCATATATTGGCTAAAGAATGACCCATTCTAGTAAATAATGAGATGAAATAAATAGGAGGAATACTTGAATCTGGAGTTTATAGAAAAATGGGTTAGCTAATGGAAAATAGCCTCCACTATGACCTTAAAGAATTTGAACCGATATGCATGGTCCTTCTTCATTGTTCTCATCCTAAAAAGGGCTCCCATTTTCTAGTCATGGACATTTCTATCCGAGTCTTGACCAAAAATAAATTCCAACATGGATCATATGTCCTAAGAATCCTACTGAGAATGATTTCATTGGGATTGGAAATCCTGACATCTCAAAACTGCTTAAATCCTCTTACTACAATTATTTCCTGAGGAAAGAGGTTTTGTGATGGAATGAGGAAAAAAATCTTAGAGTTTGTTCATACCACAAAAGCTGGAATTTGGGGCATGCATCAAGGCTAACATGTCCCTAATGGCTCATGGTGATATCTTCACCTACATGTCATTACCATTGATGGTGTTGGTATTGAGGTCGAAACAACATGCGCACATCTACACAAGTTCTGGATATGGGTGCACGAGAGGCACCATGTACTTGGAGAGCATCGTGGTCCAAAATATAGAGCATAAGGACTCATCATATCCCTTTGTGAGAAATCGGCATAAGCAGCTTCTCTAAGGGCCTTCAAAATTTTGGTCAAGACGGGTCGAAGATATCATCTGCATAGTCGGTGACCAAAGAATAATCCCTAAAATGTGTGCTTCGTCAGGGATAAATCAATTTTGAGTTCTAAGCGTGCGGTGGTGTGGGAGTCTTGCATAAGATTTTGATTGAGAGGATAAAGCTGGAAGCTACCATGGTGGGAATGAAAAGTTGGAGAAAATTTTGGTTTTTGCAATGGTGACTCAGGAATTCAAGGTGAGAGGCTCTTAATAGTTAGAATGAAATTCAGTGACCCAAAACCTACGTTAAATAAATTCCCTACTATTTGTGAAGTAAGACTCATGCACACAACGAGTCATGTCCTATAATGACTCTTTGGCTGAATGACCCTTAGTGTCGAATTTGACATTTCCCAAGAGATTTCCCATTACTTCTCCAATCCTTTTCATAAAATTTTCTCAAAAAGACATTGGATCATTTACTTTGAGGAAACATAGGAAGGTAAAACTTTCCAAAAATTCAAAAAGGTGTCTCCATAGGAAACATGTGTTCAAATATGCTTTATTAAAAGGGGCAAACTTGTGAAACTAGAAAAATACAAAAGAAGGGGACTATACATATGATACATATTTACAATATTCAAAAGACTCAATAGAATGGTTTAAGATGGATCCCATTTACCAGAATCACCAAGGTTTCACCTTCCATATTCTCGAGCTCGAAGGCATTGTGTTGCTTACATGCATCAATCTTGAATGACCCAATCTAGAGAGGGTCAAACTTCCCATGGTTTCTAAGCTTGGTGGCTCTTGCATCCCATTTCAAAACTAAGGTGTCAACCTGAAGATTAGGTTCTGAAATTTTCTGGTCGAACCAAGTCTTGACAGTATGTTGCCATCTAGTCATAGATTCATGGGCTAACTCCCGCTTCTCTTGAAGCTCTCAATTCTATGAGTCTCACCTGCATCACTCCATGCTCTTCAATTTCAATTTGCTTTAATAATTGCAATTTTGGGAGCTCCATCGTGATAGGAATTACAATGTTTTGACCATATACCAATTCATATGGTGAGGTCTTCAAGATCTATTTTGGTGTGATCTGGTCAGCCCATAAGGTTGTCTTGACATGTTCATGCCATGATATTTTATGCTCATCTCCCATTCTTTTTATAAGTCTTATCATATTCTTGTTGGTAGACTCTGCTAGACCATTACCCTGTGGGTAATAGTTGGAAGATATTTTTAGATAAATCCCATGTCTCATAGAAAATTCAGATACTTTAGCATCCATAAAATCCTTAACATTATCTGATATGATCGTGTGTGGGGGTCCAAAGTGGTTAGTGATGTCACGAGATAAGTTCCGAGGATCATATTCTTAGTATCTTTCAACGGAACTTCATCTATCCGTCGGGTGAAATAATTGGTTGTTGTGAGAATCCATTTATGACCCACACTTGAATCTAGGTTCACAATCATGATGAAGTCTAAACCCCATTGCATGAATAGTTCCTTAGTTAGAATTGGGTTAAGGGGTAATGCAACATTTCTCCTAAAGCCTGTGTAGAATTGGAAAATTTTGTACTTGCTCACTATCGCATAACAATCCAAGAACAAACTAGGCCAAAATTATCCCACTTGTAGGACCTTTATGGTGGTAGTATTAGCTGAGAAGTGGCCTCCCGAGCTACCATGGTGTAACTCATGTAAGACCCTTTCAGTCTCTTCTTCTTCCAGGCATTTGAGTAAGATCTCGTCGAAGTTTCTTTTGAAAAGGATATTATCAATTATGATGAACTTAGATCCCTGCTGTCGATAATACCTTTTATTTTTAGAGGAAGGTGACTCGGATACTCACCTATTTGCATGAAATGCATTCTATTAGATACCTAGCTTCTGGATTCATTTTCTTGGATATGGAACACCATCTTAGATTCATCTTTGATCGGTGTCATTAGATCCTAGACAAGATCTTTGCAAAACCTTTACCTCTTACCAATTTTTGGGCTTTATCTCAACATCATACTCTAAGACCTTGGTGATATAGTTATAAATTTTATCAGTTATCTCTCCTTCAGTGATGTATTCTTTGACACTGGAATGTGCCACTAATATCATAATCTTGCTACTTATAACTAGGTGTCCGAATTTCTTTAGCCCTTTGATAATAGTGTAGGAATTTTCTCCATGAAATTGTACCTTGTTTCATAGTCATGGAGAGTCTTTGAAAAGAAGGCTACTAGATGCTCCTCTCCTTGTGAATCTCCCTTTTGTGTTAGTATGGATGCCACACTATGTTCACTTCCATATACATACATGATGAAATCTTTGGAGAAATATGGATTGTGTAATATTTGAACAGATGCGATTGCTCTTTTGATTTCCTAAAGGCTTGTTAGCCTTCGGTGGTATATTTGAAACTCAGATTATTATTCAACATTAGTGTGATTAGGCAGATCATCCTAGAAAAGTATGAAATGAACATGCTAACAAAGTTAATATTTCCTAATAAATAATGTACCGCCTTCGTATTGAAAGGTAGGGATGATTCTAAAATGGCCATGACCCTTTCTAGGTCGATAAAGATTTCATCTTTGGAGACAATGTGTCCCAAGAGTTTTCCTTGTGGTACTCCAAAAACACACTTCTTTAGATTCAAAGATATTCCAAATTCTTAGCACTTCTTGAATACAACTTCCAATACATAAAAATGATCCTCTCCCATTTTGGTGAACACTATGAGATCATCCAAGTATATCAGGATTACCTTGTTGATTAGCTCCCCAAATGCAGCATCCATGGCTCTTTGAAAGCTTTCCCCAACATTGGTGAGTTTGAATGAAATCTTTGCATATGTAAAGGTTCCCCACTTGGTTGTGAAGGTGGTATTATGTTGATCTTCTTACGTGAGCCATATTTGATTATAACTTGAAAAACCATCTAGCAGAGAAAATATTTCTGACCCTGCTATTGTTTGTATTATTTTCTCCATGGAAGGCAAGGGGTAGTGGTCCTTAAGAGACACCTTATTCAGATCTCTAAAATCCAAACGAGTCTGATTTCACCATTCTTCTTTCTTACAAGCACCAAATTAGACACCCATGTGGAATGCTTGATTGGAAATATTATTTTAGCTTCTAAGAGCTTCTTGAGCTCTTCACCATGAGAGACTCTATCTTTGGGTTCACGGGCCTCTGCTTTTGATGCACAGGTTTTGTCCCTTCTTCCAGATCAATGGTATGTTGAATGATGTCCTTATTGTAGCCATGTAGGTCATCATAAGTCCAAGCCACCACCTTATCATACCTATGGCATAAAGCCACAAGCCTTTCTTTCTCTTTTTGAGTGACTAATTTCCCTACCTTTAACTTATTTCCATGGGCTACTTCGATCTCAACATAGTCTTCCTTGACTGCTACGAATTTCCTCCTATTTATATTAGCATCATTTGAGTCAAATATATTTTCCAATGTTATTAGCCCTTTTGGAAGTTTATTCATTTTGAGCTGGATAACTTGATCTTCGTATGCTTCCTCAATTTTTGGTTGTAGTTAGTCTACAAACTCTTTCGATTGTCTTAGAAAGAGTAATATCTTACGGTCACTCTCAAATACTTTCCAGTGCTCCACATTATCAGGTATGGATGGGTGGATGATCATCTGTACCACATCTTTGTTTGTCGTGAGATCCTTGGTAGGGTCGAATTGTGATCCGATTTGGGTCATCCGGTTTTCTTTTTTTCTAGTCCCGAGGGATAACCTTGATGTCAAAGGCCTCAAAGTATTCAATAAGATCCCATACCCTATGTTGGTAGGACCTCATTATTGGGTTCTTTGCTGCAATAATATTTCTAACTTGAGTCATTACTAAATCGAGTCTCCAAATACTCTTATTTGTTGAATGTCATATTTATGTGCAAATATTAAGCCATGAAATAAAGCTTCATAATCTACTTCATTACTAGTGCAAGTGAATTAAAAATGGATTGGCTGAAGTATTTTTATTCCACTTGGTGAAGATAAGCATATTGCGGCTCCTAAACCATTTTGTTTCTAGCACCATTGAAGTGTAGAGTCCATATCCTGGGAATCCTTTATGGTATTCCTTGTATCTTTAATATTCTCCTTCATGATTTTTGGAATAGTAGGGTTCTCATCAAAGATGAGATAGGTACCTAACCCAGTGGAATCAAAATTTCTAAAGGGGTCTCCTGGTGATAGGTCAACCAGATAGTTTC
This sequence comes from Taxus wallichiana var. yunnanensis, assembly GCA_018340775.1. Lineage (NCBI taxonomy): Eukaryota > Viridiplantae > Streptophyta > Pinopsida > Cupressales > Taxaceae > Taxus > Taxus wallichiana. The sequence goes on from CM031241.1 coordinate 125,948,359, forward strand.
CTCTTTGATGGTCACCTTCATCTATGTATGACTCCTCTTCTCGAGTGATCATGGCATGTGAGGCTTCAAAACCCGAGGCTACTTGATCCATTATGTGCTCTTCCATGAGGGGCTCTGATAGTACGTCCATATTTTATCCATACTTAGTTCATAGAATAAGATGAGACCAATCAAGGGACATATAGCCTCTAATTTTTTTTGTGAAGTTGCAGAGACGAAATAACCCGAAGACTAACGGAACATCAATTATGACTATATCCTGCAAAATAGTTATGTTCGGACAAGAATAGAGTTGTAATGGGAGACCTCTAATAACCCCAATAGTTTGGACTAATTTCCCATCCAGCTACATGACTCCTTTTCTTAGGGGTTCATATTTGATTCCCAAAGCATCCGCTATTGTTTTAGGCATAATCGTAGTGCTTGCACTAGAGTCAATCATGGAGTTATGCAATAATTTCTTACCAATTATAAGATTCATAAAGAAGGGTTGAGGTCTTGGCTTACTTACTTCACTCTTCCGATGCATTAATAATGACTCGTTTGAACTTGAGTCACTTTGAGTTTATCTTTTCCCTTTCGGTCACACCCGGACGCTCTCTTTGGACTTTAGCGCTTCTTGAAGCAATTATTTTTCTCTAGAATACCCAAGATATCCCACAAGGACACATTGGCTAGTGCCCTTTTGAGTTGTTTGAATACATTCATAGGGCACCTTGGAAATTTGCTAACATTTCCGCCTTTCAATGGCTAGATGGAAGGTACCTTTATTTTGAGCAAGCGCCAAATTTTCTTGTTTAAGCTGCAGCAAAGGGGCGGTAAATGTTGGAGGCTCCTTCCTCACCTCATTCCTTACTATATGAGATGGGATCATGATATCCATCATTCACCTATTAGAATGATTTTTTAATCTAATTGTACCAGATTTTTAGATGTGGATACATAATTTGTGAATACAAATTCTTCCCCTTCAATCCAAGAGAAAAGCACATGTTCAGGTGCAATCTTTTCTTCTTGTTCTATGGACATCCCTTATATTTTCACAACTAAGGCTGCATTTTGGAATCCTAAGGAATGATAAGGTACACCATTGTTGATCTCATATCCTTCCACCGTCCATTTTCCTACTACCTTTTGTTGTAAATTCCCTTGGGGAAATCTCTCGGCATATGAGGGGTATTGCAAGGAAAACACCAAACATTGGGATCTTCTACCAAATTGTTCTTTCTTGGAATCATTTATCTCCCTTTATTGGGTGGAAGTGTTTAGAGTGGTGTCGGACGAGACAATTTGGTTAGATGGTTGTGCTGAGGTGGCCTCTAGGTATTTTGATACTTCGGAGGATAAGCGGGTCTATTCCCCTGATAGCTTTGATCATTTTTCCTAGGGTATGCAATTTGACTCTGCTTAAGATTAACTATCTCATTAGAGAAAATCCTAAGGATATTTTTTACTTCCTCCATCTTTGTAGAAGATGATGATGATGACATTGTTGTAGAGGTGGTGGCTCCTTGGGAAGATGGGTAGATATATATTGATGCAAGAGTTTGAGTAGAGCTTAAGGCCTATTCCGAGGAAGGGGGTCATCTCTGGATATACTAGTAAAGGGACCTTTGGGAGAGTTTACCAATATCTACCAAATTTTCCTCAGTATGGACTGCAATATCATATGCTTGTGGCAAAGAATCTCCTCCCAATGACTGAATCATGATAGAGATATCCAATTTTAGAGATATTAAATAAAAGACAATATCCATACATGTCGGCGCCTAGCTAGAACATGAATACTTTGCAATGTCTTATGGAATATGGTATTAAAGTCATTCATAAGCTCTTGCAGAGCTTTATCGATGTTGATAAGTTCTTTGTAAAAATGAAGATCTATCTCCCTTTTCACTGAATATTCTAATGAAAATATTTCCTAATTCGTCCCAAGTACCAATAGAATTAGGATTCAAGGATATGTACCAGTTGAGAGCTTTCCCCTTGAATGAGGCAGCCAATAACCTTAAGGAAACATCTTTCTCTATGATATAATGTACTTTGCATATCTCCACAACATCTTGAAGATGTTCCTCTGAGGTCTTAAAGTCTTCACCAGCTGAATTTAGGTAGTGCCTTCATTGCATTTGTTGGGATGGGATTCCATGTTTCCAGATGTACTAGCAAGATGAGCGGACTTCCTTGATTCCATGAGATGAACTATCTCAAAAGAGGAGGAGGTTAATGAGCCATTCGATAGGTCCGAGGAATCTAGTGCATTGTAAGAAAGGCCTACCTAGTGGAGGTGTTGAAAGAGTTTGGTTTGAAGGAGACAAAGATATTTGAATGTGTCTACCTCTTCTATTTCTTCCTAGGAATAACTGTAAGTACTCAAATACACCTTCCCTTACTCTAGAATGCATTTGTAGCCTTCTCATGAATCAAAAATACTCTAAAGTACCTTTGTGGCTCTTATTTCCACTAAAATAAGAACTCATGTGCTTATTTATCAAGTTTAGATATGTCCCACTAGGAATGCCGGGAAAAATGTTGACGATTATATTTGCAGATGAACCATCAAGGTCATGGTAAATCTTAGATATGTGGGACTTGGCCCTTAAGATAATCTCCAAATTTTATAGGAGTTGGCTCTTCTCTACTTTGTGTTGAGATGAGGGTTAGAGAGAAATAGAATGGAAATCCTAACTAAGGCGATGCGCAAAATTTTCTTGGAAAGCACAAAGATATAAACCAAAATAACTAGTAATACAGTTAATGATCATTGAGCATGATTAAGCCTCTTAGAGATATTTCATACTATCAAAGGCTAGAAGGAACTGAAACATAACCATTTACAAATGAATAGATTTATGTAAATATCTAAGGGCATATAGCATGATAGAAACTTAAACATTCATCAAAACGAATAAAATCATACAGAAGAGAATCAAGACCCAGAGTATTGTGAACTTCTTTGTGCATAGAATAAGAACTCTTTATTTATAGAGAAAATAATACATAAAGCTAAGAATGGCATAGAATACAAAATTTCTTTACAACAAAGCCTTGTTAAGGATGATGAACACAAATTGTTGAACCTAAAATATTCTCTAGGATCCTTCGCCTCATTATTTCTCATGTTTTCTTTGGCACCAGGACCTTCCTTTATAGATCATGTGGCTCACTCACTGATGTGTATGTCATCAATATTTACATAGACTACATTCATTCTTTACCTTCCCGATCTTCAACCCATGAGGTGAATCTCAACTACTTTCTTTGGGACCCGAGGATTTTATTCAATCTACCAAACCGTGGGTCCTTTTCTCCTTTGGTTGGGTTTACGAATGGTGGTAGCTTCCATACATGACACGTGGAGTTTGCACACTAATTTGGGGCTATCTTTTTCCCACTCCCTTTATAGTTTCACTGGGTGACACATGGAGCTTTACGGGATCTTTTCTTTTCTTTTGACTTTTCCACTGTTTGGGCTATCTTCTTGCGCTTTTGCCATGTGGAAGCCACACCTTGCAATTTTGAGTATCGCACTTCTTTGTGTCTCCTCACATATGTGCCGAAGGGACATGTGGATACCCTCTATGGTAAGCTTCATAATTAGTCAAAGTTTGAATCACGAAAGAAATCAAGGAATGTCAAAAATAAAAGGGGATGACGCGAAAAATATAATAGAAACCAGATATCCCTGAAAGATGTAGAAATTATTCTATAGGTGGTTAACAGTACCAAGTAGTACCTTTGGTGAAGGAAATCCTAAAGTATTTTTGCACATTATGGAAGCTCGGTGGACAAATCAAGTGGAAATAAGGAATATGTTGGTATATACGCTACATGGGGATGGTTGCACGTTGGTGGATGGTTCATAGAGATAATATTTTGGAGTGGCGGGAAGTGAGAATTGCCTTCTCTACAAGATTTCTTCAGAGAAATTCACCTACCAAGACATGTGAATTTCATGGGAAGTATTCTCAACACCATTATCAAAAGGTGTGAGAGACTCTAGACGAGAGGGCAAGAGGCCTTACCAACTTCACTATATGTACACAAATTGTACTTCACCCTATAAGGTTGCGCGTGCACATGGTATGTTAATGCGAGAGGTTAATAGAGAAATAGGAAATTGGCAAGAACTGACTACATGTATGATTGAGCTTTGACTATTTTACTACTAAACCTCTAGTGAATGAAGCATTATAGGTTATGAAGCACTGGCATTGGGAGATAGTGCAAAGGTTGAGGAAATTATTTAGGAGATAGTAAGTGACTTAGATTTAGATGCACGCTTTTTAAAAGAAGAGATATATCTAGAACAACTTGGTTGCGCTTGTCTAGAAAAAGAAAAAAGGTAAGATGGTTTATATCATTGATGATGATGAAGTGGAGAATCTAGATTTTGTGCACATTGATGGTACTCGCAAATTCTTAGATAGTGCGAGATGAGAAGGAGTGCATGCACCATGAACCTATTAAAACAAATAAGTTCACCATTGGGACAAACGTGGAACTTAAGGAGGCCATCATTTATGATTACTAGTTTGACTCGAGAGGTTCTAAAATAATTGAGTTCTTTGCATGACTTCCAAGACTTATTTCTGTAGGCTATCATGAGTTGATAGGGGTACATAACTCATTGGGAAAGATGAATATCAAGCTAAAGGAATTTTCACGCCCAGATTAGGAAGAGGTCTTAGGGATGAATCCTAATCTACACGTCAAGGTAAAGAAGGAAATTGAAAAGATATTGAATTCTAAAATCATTGAGCCCATTGAGGAGTCGAGTGGGTTATCCTATGGTGATCGAGTATAAATAAAGATCGAAGAATAAGAATTTTTGTGGATTATAGGGAGTTTAACTTCGCATGTGTAATAGATCCCTTTCAACACCTTTACTAAATAAATATTGGAAGGCATTGCAGGCGCGAGACATACTCCTTCACCGATGGATTTTTGGATATCATCGGGTAAGAATTGCTAAAGAGGATCAAGAGAATAAAAATTTTACCACTTTGAGTGGGGAATTTTTGCATACACAAACTATGCCATTTAGATTGAAGAATGGACTGCAGTCTTTTTTGCATTATTGTGCAAGAATTCCTAGACTTTATTCATAAGTTCTTATAGGTTTACTTGGACAATTGGATTGTTTATGGGCTAGTAAAAGATCACTATGAAAATTTAAGACTTATGTTTTAGAGGTTCCAACGGTTGAGCATCTCCTTAAACATTAAGAAGTGTGTGTTTTCTACACCTTTTGGGACTCTACTTGGGACACATTATCTACAAAGGAGGCTTATTGGTGGATCCTGCTAAGGTTGTTGATATTTTGGGCTTAGAGGAACCTACTAACCAAAGTGAAGTGCATAAATTCGTAGGGCACATAGGTTATTACTGGAATTTTATCAAGGGTTATGCTAAGATTGTCATGCCCTTGGAAGAATTATTGAAGATTAAAGGCAAGTTCCATGGGGTAAAGAACAATAACGCGTGTTTGAGACATTAAAGGAAAGGCTTACTACAACACCTATTTTGTGCTTTCCTTCATGAACCAAACCTTTTCATGTGCATGTGGATGCTTCGGCATGACCATTGGCGCTGTATTAGTCAAGTGTGGAGAAGGTATTGTTGATCATCCTATTTTTTTCAAGTAGGAAGTTGACCCCAACTAACAATAATTATACAACTATAGAGTGCAAAGCATTTTCCATGATCTACACATTGCATAAGTTTAGATAGTACTTGTTGGCTACCCCATTTATATTCTATATAGATCACATGGAACTTAAGTACTTAGTGAACAAGCCCATTTTGTAGGGGTGCATATGATGTTGGATTTTTTTTTCAGAATTTGATTTTATAGTGGTGGTTAAACTAGGCAAGAGTAATTCTAGACCCAATCATTTATCAAGGATTAACTCGGAGATGGCACAGAGTATTAAGGATATAATTCCAAATGTGTAGCATTTCAGATTGATCCGCGCGCCCTCTAACTTATAAGATATTGTTGGATTTTTGCATACGGTGTCGTGCACGAGGGAATGAATATTATAGAGAAGAAACAATTTACCATACACACAGTACTGACGATATGTTGATTATTGGAGACTATACAAACTAGGTCGGGATGAAGTTTTGCACCAGATGTTTGTTTGAACATGAGCACAAAGCTATTATGGAGGAAGCTCATGGTGGTATTATAGGTGTACATTATGTAGGAGATACCACCATATGCAAGATTTTATTGGCTAGCCTATGGTGGGAAATGTTGTATAAATATTGGAAAGAGTATTGTAAGGAATGTGACAATTTTTAGTGCCTTGGAAAGCCCTGGGCATAAAGATGAAATACCTTTGAGGCCTATTGCTAGTTCGAACCTTTTGAAAAGTAGGAAAATGACTTTGTGCACCCTATTTCCCCACCCATGCATAGGAATGGATCACGCTACATTATAACATGTACAGATTATCTTACAAGGTGGGTAGAAGTGGCACCTACAAAGGATTTCACATCAACTACTACGGTAAGGATTTTGTGGGAAAACATTATCAGATCATATAGAAGCCCATTGAGTTTGACAAGTGATGAGGGTACACATTTTTTTGAATGAGATTAATAGGATATTATCGACTAAGTTTATGGTGGCACACCATAAAACAACACCCTATCACCCTTAGGATAATGGGACTGCCAAGGATTTCAAAAAGATATTGAGCCATATATTGACTAATATTTGTGATGTTGGAAGGAAGGAATGGGATGATAAAGTATTTGTTATACTTTGGGTATACGTGAAAACTTATAAAATATTGAACAAATCCACACCATTTCAGTTAGTGTTTGGCACATAGGCTATTTTTCCTTAGAATTCATGTTACCTTCTCTACGTATTGCATGCACAGGAGGATTAGCTGATGAGAAAGAACTTGAATAACACATTGACAAAATTATGTAATTAGATGAAAGGTGCACTATAACAAGATGGATTTAGAAGACAGATAAGGCCAAGTAGAAGGCATGGCATGATATACATATTAAGGATAAGAAGCTTGTAGTTGGATAGATGGTTCTTTTATATGATTCAAAGTTTTTGCGCCACCCTAGAAAGACTAAAGTGCATTAGTTGGGACCATATATTGTGATTGATATACTTGATTGGTACTTTCCGTTATAGGCGTTGGATGGGACACTATACCTTGGTTATTTCAATGGGAGTAGGCTAAATCCCTACTATAAATATGCCTTCAGGTGTTTATAATAAGGTAGTATTGCCATTAGATTATATTTCCTTTAATACATTTTCCTTTATATATGTTTCCTTTCACCATTGATATGCTTTGCCAATTTAGTTCAAAGTGTTTTGTGTAATATGTAGTGGGCATGTAAGGGAATCGTGGTCAAGAACTAGTGGGTATGCTGAAGGTTATGACCGAGGCACACAAAATTTGGGCATGTAAATATAGGGTGCAATACGCGGAGAAGCGTGGAGGTGGAATTAATTCCGCGTATAGTGGTAGTTAAAGAGAGAATCAAGAGATAGGAAAATTAATAGCACGAGAAGATGGATGTTATAAAAGGGATGGTCTCTAGCCTAGCAAATGTTCTTAGAGTACTGAAAAATGAAGGGGAGAACATGACCTTAGATGAGATGGATGGGGTGCTTGCAGATGTCCCAGATAAGACTAATAAAGCGTTGAGTGATTGGAATGAGCTTGAAGTGGAAATCAAGTTAGAATATCCAAAATTTCTTATGTCTAGAAGTATAGGGCACCCAAGTATTATTTCATTCTTTATGTACAATATTCTTTCATTCCTTATTCTTTATTCTTAGAGGGATCAGTCATGGTTACACATTTCGTGGAGTGGCGATGAAGTTAGTGTGGAGTAATGTTGGGCTAATGAATTGTGACCTATTTATTGAAGGAACATAAGGATTGGGTGCATGATGTAGGGCGTGTAGGTGAGCGCAGAAATATAGTGGAATAGAGCATGCCCAAGAAAGCATGAAGTTATGAATTAGTCATCTTCGGTATGAGGATAACTATAAACATGGAGTATAGAGCTTGCAATGAGTGGAGAATTGAAGAGCATGCAAAGGCTATTTTAGAAAAGTGGGAGATCAAGCACCATGCACAGTTTTGGGCTATTAATAGGATTAGAACTATAGCTATTATTAGATAATATATTAATAACACGATTACACGATTTTTAATTATCTTGTAGCAGTTTATATCTATTCTTAGCATACAACCTATTTTGAGGATGCATAGGTGGTGAAGGGAAAGTCCCCACCCCTATATATATGTATTGATTTGCATGGTTTAGGGATCCACATTTTGTAGAGTTATGTTGTTGGTTTATGGGCGCGCATGACTTATGGTGACTATGCTATGTATGTATGAAGCTTCTGTGTTTTACAACAATTAATATAATGGATCTTTGTGGTTGGATATTGATTATTGACATATATGTGACTAGTTCATGTATGGTAAACTTAATTTTGATTCTTGTATGAGTAAACTTGCATATGGATAAGATATAAATCTAGGTTATATTATGGTTTATTCTTGTATGGATATTAGGGACGTGGAATATTTTTATGATCATGCTAACTTCCTAAACAAGCTATCATAAAGAGGAACACGGTACCCTTGCACACTTTGAGTGAGGCTCGATTACGGATGAGTGATGTGCCAACGCGCCATGGCCTTTGTGGGTATAAATAAAACTACAAAAATTCAACAAGACACGAGACCAGAGTTCCTTTACATCCATATCATCCTTGAAAGGTGTGTTTGAAGTCATAACTAGCTAGGAAAGTATGTGATTTTACTCAATCTTTGAATATGTAAATCTATGTATGCAAGAGGGATAAATGGTTAAAAGGAGTATTCAATATTTGATATGATATGAACTCCAAGCCATTGTTGTTGGTGTAGAAATTATGCATATTATTTTCCTTGAGTATATTGCATGACACAAAAGGACGAGGTTGTTATATCAACAAGACCAAGTATTCTTGATGTTCTGCTCCTAGCTATGCATTTAAGTTCAAATGGAGTCATAACACTAAAGTGACAATTTATAAAGAATAAATGAAACAAAAGGAAGGCTAGGAAATATATTTTCATGTTGGTAACATCCGGCATTGAGTTCTTCATGATCTACATGGTAGGTATACTCGTCAAAGGATAGGAAAATACTGTTTTGAGTATTAAAAATAGGTCTATAGGGTTAGATGAAAGGTTTGAAGTAGGTGTTAGAGATTTTAGAAGTTACTCTTGGTCATTATTCATGCCGGAGAATCTTGAATAAGCACTTTGAAAATGAAGTATAAGTGAATGATCTGTATAATAGAGATAATCATAAAATGATAATAGTTTAGTATGAAGTAACCTTCTACTTCCTTTGTACAGTTCATTTTTGTGAGTAGGTGAAAGGTTAATATAAGATGAAGTGTAAGATTCCTTTTAAGATGTCATTATTATGATATAAAATTCATGTGTGGGATTGAAGGTGGCTATTGAATAAAAAGAGAGGCATTGATAAAGGCAGATTTTATGTTGAGTGAAGATGTATATAGTATGAGAATGAATGGTTGATGACTATTATTTTGAAGGAGGTTTAAGGATATGAAAAAGAGGTTGATCAAGGTGATAAATAAATTCCTTTATGGATGCTTAAGAGGGTGATTCAAGGTGTGAAGTATGACAAGAAGATGGGGGCAAAATAATATTTGTATGATAGTTCCTTGTAGTTTATTAGGTGATCAAGAGAGGTGAATTAGGAGGAGAAAAGAGAAGAAGTCGATTTGAAGAAATGATCAGATTTTTTTGTGAGATAAAAGACAAGAAAATTGATTTGAAAATTGTAAAGAAATCTAAGTGGATGCTTAGCATATAGGAGTTGATGCTTCCTTGTAAGTGGAAACTTACAAAATATCAAGTTGAATCTTGGTTGAAGTGTTGGGAGTTGAAGCTTCCATGCAAGTTGAAGCTTGTTAAAGGTCAAGTGGCAACTTAACTAAAGTATTGGAGTTAATGCTCTAAGTTGAGTGGATGCTCAACAATGAAATCATTGTAACATTTACATGATAATTTTATCCAAACTAGTTATTTGGTTTCAAGGGGTTTCTCCATTGAAGGGTTTCCACATCAAATCATGTCTCATTATGTGTGCTTATGTGTGTTCTCTTATTGATTGCTTGTGAATGATGTTGTGCTTTCATTATAAAAATGTTAAGTAAATCGAAATGTATGTCAAATTTTGAATAAGCGTCGATTCACCCCCATACTGTGTGCCTTGAATTTCCAACAAGTTGGCCACTCCTCACACATGTGGAAGCTGTTCCAAGGTTCCTTCATTTCTCCAATCACCCACAATAGTTAATTCGGGAACTCTTTGCACATGAAAAACTATTATAATGTTCCTTTGTTTCTCCGATCACCCCCATTGACTAAGTTAGGAAGTCCTCACATGCACAAAAATAAGTTAGTTATTCGAATTGATTGGAGGAATGGAGGAAAAAAATAGTTAAGTTGGGTCTAGGAGGAACAAAGGGAATTGTTTCTCCATTCTATGAGTAATCTAATTCAACGATAGGCTCGAAACAAAGCACAAAACAATATAGAAACACCCATGAAGCTATTTTTAGTTATTTTTCCACACAATATTTCTATTTTGATCATGCATATGATAACATTGGCATGTTCATAAAAACAAGACTCCATTTTTATCATTTAGAGGCTATTAGTAGTTTTTCATGTAAAAAGATATTTTAGGTCATGCATAGAGGCTGAAGTTAGCATGGAGCATGTAAGAGACACCATTATTCTATTTTATGAGCAAGAATATATTTATGGTCATGTAAAATCACTTTCTAAGTAAGGGATTTACTATTTTTATAGTGACTTACTCATTCCTTACATAAATTTTTCTGTTTGAAAGCAAGATTAACTATTTCCTAAGTATAAGGGTAGAATGCACATGCAACAATCTCGTATTATTATATTTTCATTTGATCGGACTTGTATGTTTGTTCTTTTACCTTGTTTTCTCCTTAATTTTCTATAAAATATATGTAATTCATTATAAAAATAATCTATGTACTTTCTGTTCATTATCCTTAAAAAATTTAGTATTATGAGTAGAATATAAGGGGTCATCAAGGATCTTTTGTACTAGTTTCACCTCTTAGATCAATAAAGGAGTTATTTTTACCTTCTTACATCATATTTATTATGCAATATTGAGTCTTTAAGATAATCCATTCTCATGATATTGTTTTATCCCTAATTTTTAGTCTAATTTCCATGCATTTATGTAGTTATATGTTAATTTGTAGGTCATAAATTGTGTTTAACAAGTGTGTGCAAGATCTTGTTGTGGAGCTTACCAAATTTCCCTCTTAGAGCCATTTGTTTCCCTTCTTTATTTTTTCACAACTTCAAACCCTTATATGAAACAATTTTGCATTGACATATCCATTGTGAGTTTTTATGATGTGTGTGGCTCTCGTGGTCCATATGTGTGGTTCAAACAAGTATGAAGATCCTTAAAATTTTTGGTGTAGTGCCCTCTTTTTATTTTTTGGTCTTTCTTTCTCCCCTTTCCCATTTCATGCAAAATAGAGTAGATCTAGTTCTAGGTATTACATTAGGGGAACCAAACCTCTTTGGAGACTCACTCCAACATATAGGTCACCCATATCCTAGGAGTGTTTTAATTTTGTCACTGGAAGGGGAGACATCACACCACTCCCCAAAGGGTGCATTCCTCGGTGATGGGATAGAAAAAAGAGGATTTGCTAAAATATTTATGATGTTCTTGGAAAGTATAAGTGTTTAAGATACATTCATATAGCATCCGGAAACTCCATAATCTCAAAGAACATTACAGTAGCGAGATCAATGTAATTTTCATACCAAAAGTTACAAATAGATCGTGTTTAAAAGGTATTGTATCTGATTTCATTGAGTTACCTCTAAATTCAAAAAAAAAGAAACACATGTTTGAGGTCCAAACTATATACTAAAGCTCCCTCTATCCCAAAAATTAGAATTTAATTCCTAATTTCCCATATCCAATCTAAATCTCAATATGGCCATCCCAAGAAATCTAGTTTTTGTTTCCTTCAATGATGGAAACCCACTACATCTTTCTTGACATGATGACATCCCTATGTCTGCCCTTAAGAGAATTCCATTTTTCACTAGAGAAAATCAAGTTACACCCATATAACACATTAAATATGTGGCCAATATATTCTATATTTATCATGTTACTCAAAAATCTTGTTATAGTTAGGTTATCAATAATATTTTTCAAAGGAAATGCATTGCACTTGTACAAGGAATTAGTAGTAAATTCCATCAGTACATGACATCACATGTGAGAATTTTTTGAAGACAAATTACATCATCTTTCACTAATGGAATAATTGATTAGCATCAAGAGAGAATAACAAGAGTTCATGTATGACTTCAATGAATTTTTAAAGGACTTGGGAAAAAATTCCACAATTGGTAAGGCCTACTCATGAGTATGTTTTTTGTATTATCTAAGGGCTTTGAATTCTAATATTTTAGTGATGATACAATTAATGGGTGGAAGGAAACTTCCTGATGCTTATGACATAGTAATTAGAGTTAAAAATAGTCTCATACAAGATGGAAAGATTGCACCAAGGCTTCTCATGCCAATCTTCCCCGAGATCCATCCTTTCGCTTCCATTCCAATACCTGTAATAAATCTAATAACAATGCCCAATACTTAACCTTTAAGTCAAACTAATGCATCTTCAAGCCAATAAAATGAATTACAAGAGTTGAGGATCATGTTAAAAGATTTTGGGAATGAGATAATTTCCCTTAAAAGACAACAAAATCAAAGTTATAGACCCTACTATCCACCCAATCAATAGAATAAGCCTCCATTCCAACCAAATTTGCAAATCCAAAATCAATTTTCCAATGCTAAATCATTCAATCCCAACACTACTAGTTCATCCAAAGCAATTGTACCTACCCAAAACAATATGATTAAGACTATGAGTGGTGTTATCCTTATAATTTAGCCCATAACCAAAACTCTTGCCCCAATGGTGTTCTAAATCAAACACTTATGGTGCAAAATACTTATATATCTCAAAACTCATCAGTTGAGACCCCCACCATAGTAGGATACTTCTCAAGAATTGGTGTACAATGATGCTACACTTATAAATTGGAAAGAAGATGATTTTTGTGGAGTAAATCAGCTAGATCAATCCTCTACTTTTGTGGAAGAAAACACAAGATCAAATAAAATACCAATAGAAGTGGATCAGTAAATTGGTAATACCAATTCTCAGAATTCTTCAACATTACAAGGTTTAGTTTTAGTTTATAATCATTAAGGCACTTAGAAAAATCAGTCTATAAGAGCTAAAAATCAACAAGATGTTCCAAATTTGATGCCACCAATGCAATAAGTCACTACTATCAATAAAGTACAACAAAATGTTATTACTTCATCTTTAAATATTCTTGATCATATGAATAAAACTAAGGTCAATATGACAATGTGGGATTCTTTGTCTCTTCTTGGAAAAAAATATTTTACAGGAAGCTTTTTCTAACCTCATTTGTATCTAGTGACCATCCAAAAACCATCTAAATTTGTGCTTACTAACACACCTTATCCAAAGGAATCCCGAAAAGAAAAATTGTGAAACCACCTCCTTTCTATGTTTCCTTGATCATAGGATAAAACCTAGTCCATAATTGCATGATTGATTTAGGAGCTTCTAGTTTATTTATGCCCAAACAAATTGTTGATAAACTTGGTCTAAAATATGAGCCTATTTCTAAAGGAGTAGTTTAACTAGATGGAACACCTATAAAAACCCTTGGATTCATTAGAGGACTAATCCTAACCTTGCATGCATGCCCCAATTTATCAATTCCTCAAGATTTCTTCATTATTGATCTTCTGCCTATTTGCTTTTGTATTTCTATAGATTTCACTACTAAAATTGGAGGCTACTTATCATCAAACTGGTCTCACATGTTGTTTAGAACAAGGTATGGCACCAAAGTTACAATAAGGTTTGAGCCCATCTCAAAAATTCATATAGAGCCTTATATTCCTAGTGTTATCAATTCCAATTGTATGATCATAGATGAAGAAGACCAACTAGTTGACTAAGAACCAAACACACTTCTTGAGGGGATTATAGACTTATTACTTGATGAATGGGATACTCAAAGTCATTTTGATCCATATCATATTGAAGAGGAAATTCTTGAACATATTTTCTACATGAAGAAAATTCTATTATTCCTAACCTTTTCAGACTAGATCAGTAGGATGAAGGTTTATGAAAATTATACTTTGATGGATCAAGAAGAAAGAATGGATTAGGTGGGGGAATCTTGTCGATTTCTCCAAAAAAAGAGAATTATTTTTCATCTTTAAGGTTTCAGTTTAGTTGCACTAACAATACAACTGAGTATGAAGCTCTTGTGCATGGTATTCAATGGGAAAGGAAAAGAGGGGTAAGAAAATTGTAGGTATTTGGTGACAGTGAGTTATTTGTCAATAAAATCAAAGGAGAAAAGGAAACCGAGAAATTTTTGATGAGACATTATAAAAACAAACTATGGGATATGATAGAGGATTTTGATGCTTTCAATGTATAATCTATTCCTAGAGAAAAGAATAAATATGTGGATATACTAGTTGTGATTGGTACTCATATTGACATTCCAAATTAGATCAACAAGGACAAATATCAGTAGCATATCAAGATAGTTGTAAGTCCTTCTATCCCTGATAACAATGTTAACTAGTAAGTATTTGAATTAGATCAATAAATAGTTAATTTTTACAAGAGGAAGCTAAGTTTTCAATAAAAATTAGGAATATTACAACAATATGAAAATTAGATTATTTAGTTGAGATATAACAAAATAACACAGGATTAGTCACTCTTGAGTCTATATTTAATACATATGATCATGTCATAGGTGAGAAATCTAACATGTTGAATAAAACAAGAAGATTATGAGAAAATCAACATTGGTAATGACAAAACACTAATGTTGGGATATGTGTGTAATCAAGAGGAAATACTTGTTTTTGTTAAAAATTTTCATGAATCGATGATGTTTTACATGGAGCTATGGATATTTAATTTATTTTTCATGATAAATTCTAGTCCTAACACAATGTTGTCAATAACGTTGAAACATCACCTAGGAAAGTCTAAGTGCTCACCCAAAGCGTGCACAACTCTATCAAGTACCTCTTTGTGTTAGACTTCCAAGATGTATTTCCTACAATTCGGCCATAAAAAAATAGAATAATCCACATGTAAAATATTATCCTAATGTATGATGTGCATAAACAATATATCATTAACCAAAAGAGAGCTCTATATTCATTATAATCATGATGCTTTTCAATACTTGAGTAACACAATCCTTTGGTACATAGTCTAATACGTTATAATAACAATAATAACATCAAATCTCCAACTCTCCTTTACAAATATGTGAAAGATGCACACACAAACACACACACACACACACAAAAAAAAAAAAAAAAAACAGGGTGGGAACTTTTCCTTCACTACTTTACATGCTTTAATCTAAACTTAGACAACTCCTATACATAGTTTACATGATTTTACAACTTCTACTTTCTTATATTTAGGTTTCATCCCATGGCTCTCTAAAGGAAACATGCTTCCTTCGAGAAGATCCATTTTTATCCGTGGACTATAAATAACCTCCGCTTTAATCCTGTCATATGGTATATTTATCTCTATATGCATTTCTTGTTCTTAGTCTTGCATGTGCTTTGTCCTATTCTAGAAATGCTTTATCCATGCTTTTGTCTAATTTTAGATTTTCCTTGATGATCACAAAAACTTATACTTTTTCTATATTTATCCTATCTTGGAAATCTAAGTATCTCCTAATTCCATTGTCCCTGTGTGTAACCTTTCACATGTGCTTCTTCATACTTACACACACCTTTACACACTTCCTTATTTTTGAAAGTTTTTATTTCATTATTCTACATGTACTCTAGCACACATTCTCAATATTCATGCATGTATCATACTTATAAATTTCTTCAGCCCAATAATTTTCAATCTAGATTTAGCTCAACGCACAATAAAATTATATTTAAATGCAAAACCAATCAGAAAAAATAAAAGACCCATCAATCCTAAGGTTGAACCTCTCATGAAACAAGAGTTGGATAAATTGATCAAAGATAACATCATTTTCCCTATGAAGCATTCATCATGGGTTTCTAATTTGGTTCCCGTGAGAAAGAAAAATGGAGAAATATTCATGTGTGTGGATTTTAGAGATTTGAACATGGCATATTTCAAAGATCATTATTTGTTACCATTAATGGAGAAAATTTTGCAAATGGTAAGTGCCTCAGAATGTTTTCCACTCTTGAATGGTTATTATGGGTATAATAAAATTATGTTGTAATAATTAGACCAATTCAAGACATCATTTATCAAAAATGAGGCAAGCATACATACAAGAAAATTCCATTGGATTGTCGAACATAGGAACCATGTTCTAGTGTGCGATGGGGTTGGAATTTAGGGGATTGATTAATAATTGTGTTCTTTTCTATTTACATGGCATAATGGTATTTTCAAGCATGTTGTAAATCATTTATTTCATCTAAGACACATTTTTACAAGGTCTTGGAAGTAAGACGCTTATTTGAATCTAAAAGTGTATTTTTTCAATTCCTAAACGTAAATTTTTAGGTCATGATGTTTCTAAAAAGGTCTTTCCATTGATCTAGAAAGGGTAAGTGTAATTTTTTCATTATATTTTCCAAATCATAAGAAGGCATTATAGAGTTTTCTGGGTATAATTAATTTTGTGATTGGTTCCTTTATGCATAACATGTTTTGATTGAGACTACGATAGATTTTGGACATTTTTGCTATGTTATTTATCCCATGGACATTATGGTATTTTGGGCGCGTAGCGCCAATTGGACTAGATTCGTATATTGATATATTTCTTATGATGTTGATGACACTAACAGGGTTATATGATAGATTTATTGGTTAGATGTTGGTTCTTGTGGTCGATTTGATTAATGATATAGTTTTCTAGATTTAATAATGGTAATTTTCATGCTAGCCTAAGTGTATGTCGTTGTAATTTTATTTGTGGATGATTCATGGAAAACTATGTGAATAATTGTATGCATTGCACTATCAATTGTTTAATAATGTTAGGACATTATAAGTTTGATTGAATTTGTGATGTGTAGATGATGTTTATTATATTGGATAGATGTGGTTAATGTGTGCAATGAGTGTGCAGGTGACAGGTATAGGAGAGCATGGGTTTCAGGGCAGCTACGTAATTGTGCATGAGCGGCCCACGGGCTGAGTCCTAACCATGCTAAATGTTTGAGGCCTTAGAATAGATGTATTTAATTGGGCACCATGGGTGAACCCTCAATTGTAATGTATTTATGTCTTGTAAAATTAATTATGTTTAGGGTGTGTTTTATTAAGTAAACTAGTTTAGGGGTTTAATGATCTCATCTTAATTTAAGTGATGGTTTTGGGTAAGTGTGTGTGTGTGTTGGTAGAAGGGATTGGGGACCACATGTGAACCTTGGGTGGACCCCACACCCTCTACCCTTGTGCCCAAGCATGCCAAACCCGAAATTGGGTTATTTTGGGCATTTTTAGGGACCCCTTTTGAGTTTGGGAGTTCCCTTAGCATGAAAATGGGCCCTTGGACCCTACCTAATAGGTAGGGGGCTTATTTCCAAGGTTTGGAGGGAGTTTCCCTCCCATTTTTCCCTCCTTAGTCACCATCCATGTAAGATGGTTGGTTTGTGTGTATTTGTTAAAAGTTGCTCCACTTTGTTTTATTTTATTTTTAGTATTTTGGGTGATAAGGGCTAAAAGGTGAGTTTACTTTTACTTATTTGGTTTTTGGAATCTTTGACTCTTGAGAGGAGAGGGGGTGACACTTGTCACCTTCCCATTGGTGAGGAAACTTTTGGGTTCCCTTCTTATTCTTCCTCATGTGGAAGGAAGGGGTCTTCTTGGCTCATTTTTTTGGGAGAACTTGGAGAATTTTGGGAGCTTGGAGGTTTGCTTGGACAAAGGGAAAAGCTTAGAGTCTTGGAAAGCATTGTAGAGGTAGGATTCTTAACCTTTTTCTTTCTTAGTTGTGCTTATCTTGTTAACTATGCTTTGATCAATAAAATGATGTGTGTGAAATGATGTGTTGTGAAGTTGTATGGTGAATGTAGTTTGTTTGTTTGTTCTTTGTTGTTTCTTTTGTTTTCTCTCCACCATCATTTAGATTGATGGTTTTGGAGAATGTAGGGAAAGAGAGGGATTTCCCTCTCAAACCTCATGGTTGTTGGTCAAGCCATGAAGGTCCCTTCTCATCCCCTCATATGGTTTGAGGTGGGAGAAAGGTTCATATGGCTTGAACCTTTCCCCATTCTTGGTGAGGAAACCCTTTTGGGTTTGAAAACCCTCCCAAGAAGGATTACTATGACATAAAGGAGGAATAAGGAGGATGAATGATTAGGAGGAATAAGAAAGTTTGTAAACATGTTTTGTTGGTGCTCCTATGGTTGGACACCTTTGATTTGGGCATCCTACTTCTTCTCTTCCCCCTTGTGAGGTTGACCTTGTTATCCTCATGTTGTTGTTTTATCATGTGTAGTATGTCTAAGTGGTTAAATGGTCTTATGTATTTCTTGTTGTGTTTTATCCCCTTTATACTTGTGCACATTGTGGAAGTTTGTTCCTCTCTCCCATGGGCTTGGGGGAGGCTAGCATGGCTTCCAACCATGGAAAGGCATGTGATGATGCCTATTGGTTGGGTGGTAAACAAGCCTTGTCTCTTATTTCAGCATCCTTGGAAGAACACTCAAGTTGGAGATAGTTGGAGCCTCTTGCCATCTTGGTCCTCTTGGTCATCCTCATCCTTTGAGGGCATTACCTTCATTTTGTAAATAAATGTGGCTTGTGAAGTTTTACACTCTTGTAAATACCCATTATTGTACTTATTGCTTCTTGTAAACTTTAGTCATTACTAAGAAAGTTTTTACTTTATTGTTGCAAGAATCTTGTAATATTATCATATTGAAATCATGAGTTTTCTTTTAGTTACATGTCATATTTTGAAGGTCTTGTTGTGTATAAATCTGCAAAGTATGATCATGCATGTTGCATCAAAACTGTAATTTTTAGTTGTGTCTACTTTTCAAGTAAACAAACAAACAAATATATATATATATATATATATATATATATATATGAAATGG
Organism: Taxus wallichiana var. yunnanensis; assembly: GCA_018340775.1. Taxonomy (NCBI): domain Eukaryota; kingdom Viridiplantae; phylum Streptophyta; class Pinopsida; order Cupressales; family Taxaceae; genus Taxus; species Taxus wallichiana. Next base: position 125,967,688 of record CM031241.1, read on the forward strand.
CTTATGTACATGTGTATCCTATGTATGTAGAACTGAAATTTACAAGCTAAACATTCTTTTAAATCTGTAAAATTTTATGGCATTACATTTTGGTATCAGAGCCGTGGTTCAAACACACGAGACTCTTTGGGTAATTTCTATTTTATTTATCTTTATTGTTATATATATATATAAAAAAAAAAAAATGGATATGCCTTTTCTTGTTGTTGTTGGATCTCCCTCTTGTAGAAATCTGCATTAATGATTTCTCATTAGTTGATTTTTGAAATTTGAAGGTAGTTAGTGTTCATTTTAAGACCAATATAATTGATGTTTTTTGTTTTCATAAATTTTGGTATGATTTTATAATGAAAAGAAATTAGTCCTTGCAATTTTGTAACAATATTTGCCTTAAAAGTAAATGAAATCAAACTTTTATATATACTTATTTTTCCATTTTGGAAATTTTTATTCTACTATATTATTTTTTAAATAAAAAAAAATGAATGAATAAATAAAAATAAAAGAAATAATATATATATATATATATATATAATTATTATATATATATATATTTTATATATTATTATATATTTTTATATATATATATAATATATATTTATTATATATATATATATATATATATATATATAGTATATATATATATATATATATATATATATATTATTTATATATATATATATATATATATATATATATATATATATATATTAACACAATATATTTTAAAATAAAAATATATATATATATGGTTGTTTTTTTTTTTTTTTTTTAAAAGTAAATAAAATTTAATAAAATAATAAAATAAAAAAAAAAAAAACAAACAAACCTAGTTTTTTTGGGGGCGAACCCCCAACCCCCAACCCCCACCCCGACCCCCTACCCCCTGGCCCCTTCCCTCCACCCTGCTTTGTCCCCCGGACCCCTTCCCCCACGCCCACTCGAACCCCCCTCCCCACTGTGACCCCCCCCCCCCCTGTCCCCCTCCCCCCCCCCCCTACGCCCCGTTCCCCCCCCCCACGTTCCCCCCCTCCCAGCCCCCTCCCCCATGACTCCCCTTCCCCCTATCGTTCCCCCACTCCTCCGCGGCTCTCACGCACTCTTCCTCCCATGTTGTCCATCCCCTCATCCCCAAAAAAAAAACCCGACCCCACCCCCAACCATCCCCAAAAAAAAAAAAATAAATAAAAAATAACATAATACACAGACACATAAAACTATGTATATGTATATGTATCCCATGTAAATAAAAAATAAATATATAAATATATATGTATGTGTATACATATAGTGATAAATTTAGTAAAATAAAGAAACTCTCACAGTTGATCTCAAAATGAAAAAATAAAAAAAAAACAAACTCATAGTTCCTCCCTCCTACAAAGAAGAAAAACAAAACAAAATGAAATAGAAAGGAAGAAAAGGCAAAAGAAAAAGAAAGCTAAAAAAAAAAGGAAAATATAGAGATGATTTAGGGCAATTTTTGGGTGGATTCAAAAATCAATGGCCAAGATTGGATTAGATCCTAGGGCTCTCATTCAACCCTACTTTTCTTTAAAACATGACATTTTAATGGGATAAAAAAATAAATTAAGAGGGGTGTGTGGGTAGATTAAATTAAAAGGGGGAAAACAAATTAAATTAAAAGGGTGTGTAGGGAAAATTTATAAAAGGGAGGAAGACTATTTATTTTCTAGGGGTGTAGATTTTTAATCATGACCCTAGGAAGCTTAATAGGTAAAATAATTAAATTATTATTAGGATAGTGTTAATTTATTTCGGGAAAATTAATTATTATTATAAATTAATTATTAACGGGAAGGGGCATTGCATTTGGTGTTATAATGATAATAATAATAATAATAATTAATTAATTAAAAAATAATAATAATAAATAACGCTTCAGCAACGTTTAGAAAGTTTATAAAACATTTTTTTACCTCGGGTTCAGGATGGCACCCAAGAGGGGACGATCGGCTCGAGGTTCGGGACGTAGTGCACCTACGCGAGAGCCGAGCCCCGATTTTGGGCCTCAGATATTAGAGACCCTACAGTGATAGGTGTCGTACAGGAGTGCCTTCCACCACCGCAGGTGCCGAGAGAGGAGGACATTCAGTTGGGAGATGAGGAGTTGATTGGCGAGGATGCACATCCAGAGCCACCTGAGCACGATATTCCGAGACGAGAGAGGTCACGCAGCCCTTCCATCCTTGGCGAGAGGGTGGCCTCATTTCATCACAGCCGATCACACAGCTTTGAGGGACCTTTTGGAGATAGGTGACCCCTTTCACCTATTAGACCACATCGCCAGGATCGAGACACATAGGCAGTGTGATTGAGACCTTCTTCACCTTCAGCCACCTACTTTCTTGGTTCGACAGATGGCTTTGGGGCAGAGTCTTAGCTCCTTAGCTTGGATAGCTGCTTTGGCTTGCACTCTCATGAGAGCAATGTCAAATCCAGTTCACCCATACACCTCCACGAGACACAGCGAGGCATTTGGTGGAGGAATGAGGAGTGGAAGCTCCATTTGACTCGAGATACAGTGACCTGGGAGTTGTTCGAGGAGCGGTTCGGGGCCGGTATATGTCAGAGCATTTTGTGCAGAAGAGGATCGATGAGTTTCATGACTTACTGATAGGGTTACAGCACAGTGGGCAAGTATGAGTAGGTTCTTGGATCTCTTGCGAATATGTAGACTACCTACAAGATGAGAAATTACAGGTAAATAGGTTCATTGGGGCTGAATGCAGATATAGTAGGAGCTGTTAGGATGTTATCTCCTCCCACGCTGAGAAGGCCATTGAGAAGGCCTACTTGGGTGAGGAGAATAGGACCAAGGCACGGGAACACTTTGAGATAGAAACAAGAGCAAGTTCGAGGATAGGATTCGGGAATTTAGAGTCGGAGGGCACGGGGTGTAGCACCACCCCTAGAGGAGGATTATGGTCTTCCAAGCATCGAGAGCTCCACCACACCCATCACAGCAGACACAACATCAGGGACACCAACATCAGAGGGGTAGACAGACTCAGATTTTTCAGCGAGGTGGATCTAGAGGTGGTTTTGGTGGATCTAGAGATAGGAGGCCAGGTACTCATCACTCTCCCGGCCCTGCGTCATGCGATCTGCTAGGGTTGGACCAGCAGGTTCAGTTCACCAAAGTATAGGAGGGACCCCATCTCGAGAGGGTACAAGAGGATGTTTTATTTGTGGGGCTCTAGACCATTATGTGCGTATGTGTCCGCACAAGCCCACTACTACGGATATGTAGAGAGCTCCTAGATCCGAGCAGATGGTGGGTGACGTGGGACGCATGCCCATCATGTGTATGTAGCGGTTGACAACCACCAGGTTGAGCATCAGGCCATAGTCATTGAGATGACATGTACTATCAGGGGTATTTCTATCTCAGTACTTTTTGATTCAGGTGCTTCTGATTCTTTTATATCTCCTTCTGTAGTAGACCAGTGTGGGCTAGTGGTGGCTAGGGTAGCAGATAGTTGGCAGGTTGAGTTGGCCTCTGGGGCTAAACTCACCATGGACTCGTATGTGGAGAGTTGTGTACTTGATTTGGGAGTCTTCTCCACTACACTTGACCTCGAGTTATTCCTTTAGGATCCTATTAGGTAGTGTTGGGTATGGATTGGCTCGAGGCTCATCGAGCCAAGGTGGATTGCAGAAAGAAGGTCATTGAGTGTCAGGATGATCTTGGTAGTGCAGTTGTGATTTCAGGGATGTAGAGACCTATTTCCTTGCGTATGATCTCAACTAAGCAACTCAAGTGGAGCATGCGTAAGGGTTTCTAGTTGTTTGCTATCACTATTAGTGATCATTCGGATAGTACTCTAGAGCATTCACCTTTGATGATCACGCAGTTTTGAGGGAGTATGCAGATGTGTTTCTAGGAGAGCTTCCAGGTTTACCCCCTAGTAGGGAGGTGGACTTCACCATTGACTTAGTGCCTGGCTCCGCACCAATTTCTAGGGCACCCTATTAGATGATGACTTCAGAGCTTCATGAGCTCAAGATTCAGTTAGAGGAGTTGTTAGAGAAGGGTCTCATTTGACCTAGTGTATCTCCTTGGGGAGCACCAGTCATATTTGTGAAGAAGAAGGATGGTTCTCTCAGGCTTTGTGTAGATTTCAGATAGCTCAACAAAGTCACAATAAAGAACCATTACCCACTCCCTAGGATTGATGACTTGTTTGATCAGATGGGGGGCTAGAGTGTTCTCAAAATCGATCTCAAGTCAGGGTATCATCAATTGCATATCGATGCAGATATTCATAAGACAACTTTTCACACGTTATGGGCATTATGAGTTCACTATTGTCCCCTTTGGTTTGACCAATGCCCCAGCTATCTTCATGAGCCTCATGAATGGAGTGTTCAGGACCTTCCTAGATCACTTTTTCATAGTGTTCCTCAATGATATTTTGATATATTCTCGTTCCGAGGAGGAACACGAGGAACATTTGAGATAGGTGCTTCAGATTTTGAGAGAGCAGAAGTTGTTTGGGAACTTGGAAAAATGTAGCTTCTTTTAGACAGAGATTCAGTACTTGGGGCACATTATTTTAGGAAAGGGTATCTCTGTAGATCCCTCTAAGATTAGGCTATCATGGATTGGCCAGCACCCACATCAGTCACTGAGGTGAGGAGCTTCATGGGTTTAGCAGGGTATTACCACATATTTGTGCAGGACTTTTCTAGGATTGCTCACCCTATTACCTCCCTTCAGAGGAAAGGGAAGAAGTTTGATTGGTCAGAAAAGTGTGAGCAGGCCTTTAATTGCTTAAGGAAAGGTTAACCATGGCACCTATCTTAGTAGTTCCAGACCCGGAAGAGGATTTTGTTGTTTGCACTGATGCATCACTAGAGGGTTTGGGAGTAGTTCTTATGCAGGAACATCGGGTGATTGCCTTTGAGTCACGTAAGCTCAAGGACTACGAGCTTAACTATCCTACTCATGACTTGGAGCTTGCAGCAGTTGTTCATGCACTTGTGCGTTGGTGACATTTCCTTTTGGGTAGACCTTTCATCTTGAGGACAGATCATTGTAGCTTACAACATATCTTCTCTCAGCCGAACCTCAACGCTCGTCAATGGCATTGGATGGAGTTCCTATGTGAGTATGACATGGAGGTCTAGTATATCAAAGGAAAGGAAAATGTTGTTGCAGATGCACTTAGTAGACGATGACATGTACTTGCTTCTTTGACCTTGCAGTCAGATTTGAGAGGTAGGATACTTGAGCATCTTCGAGAGGAAGTTTTATGAGGGTGTTAGGTAGATGTTGGATTCTCAAGGTTCTTTTGAGGTAGATATTCAGGATGCTTGTTAGAGTCTGATGGTTTGCTTTGGTTCCATAGGTGCATTTATGTGCCTAAGGTAGGTGATCTGCGTAGTTTCATCCTTACTGAGGCTCATCGAGCCCCATACACAGCACATCTAGGAGTGAAGAAGATGCATGCTGATTTGAGAGAGTTATATTATTGGCGGGTCTTTGTCGGGACATAGCAGATTTTGTAGCACGTTGTCTTGAGTGTCAGAGAGTCAAGGCAGAGCATTCTCATCCCACAGGACTCTTATACCCTCATGACATTCCCGAGTGGAAATGGGATGTGATCTCCATGGATTTCATAGTAGGACTTCCTATGTCCTCTTATCGTCATGATGCCATTATGGTCACTGTGGATAAGTTGACCAAGGTTGCACATTTCTCGCCAACCAAGGTTACCTATAATGCATCAGGCCATCGCCAAAGTGTTTATGGAGGACATTGTTAGATTGCATGGGATCCCGAAGATGATCATCAATGACAGAGACACCATCTACACATCAGTTTTCTGGACTTCTTTTCAGGATGCTTTGGGTACATAGATTAATTTCAGTTCGGCATATCATCCAGAGATAGATGGGTAGACAGAGAGGGTTAATCAGGTTCTTGAGGACATGTTGAGGATGTATGTGATGGACCAGCAGAAGAAGTGGGAAGATTATTTGCATTTAGTTGAGTTTTCCTACAACAACAATTATCATAGCTCCATTGGCATGGCTCCTATCGAGGCTTTGTATGGATGACCTTGTAGGACACCTTTGAGTTGGGACAGACTAGATGATAGGATTATTTTGGGACCAAGCTTATCTTCAGGATTTAGAGCAGCAGGTTGTTTTGATTAGACAGCATCTTGAGTAGGCTAGAGCATGCTAGAAGGCGTATGTGGACACCAAGAGGATTGATCGTCACTTCTCAGTGGGTGATAAAGTCTTCTTGAGGGTTCATCCTCATAAGAGTCCGATCCGTTATGGAAAGGGTTCTAAGCTATCACCTCATTTTGTGGGGCCTTTTGATATTCTTGAGGTCATCGGTCCAGTTGCCTATCATCTAGCTTTGCCACCATGCCTTGCATGGGCCCACGATGTTTTTCATGTTTCTGTACTTCGTAGATATGTACCAGATGTTTCTCATGTTTTGGATTGGTCGGCATTATAGGTAGAGGATGGAGGGTAGTGGAGATTGGAGCCATACGCATACTGGAGCACCAGAGGTTGGCCCTTTGGGGTCGAGATTTGGACCAGGTTAGAGTGCAGTGGGACCGATATGATGAGTCATCAGCTACCTGGGAGGATGCTACACCACTGAGGGCTAGATATCCCTATCTCTTCCAATGACTTCCAGGAGGAAGTCTAATTCTAGGAGAGGGGGATGTAGTGCCCATGTTTTTATAGCTCCAGTTATCTATTGGTTCCTTTATGCATAGACATGTTTTGATTGAGACTCTGATAGATTTTGGACATTTTACTATGTTATTTTATCCTCATGGACATTATGGTATTTTGGGCATGTAGCGCCAATTGGACTAGATTCATATATTGATATATTTCTTATGATGTTGATGACACTAACAGGGTTATATGATAGATTTATTGGTTAGATGTTGGTTCTTGTGGTTGATTTGATTAATGATATAGTTTTCTAGATTTAATAATGGTAATTTTCATGCTAGCCTAAGTGTATGTCATTGCAATTTTATTTGTGGGTGATTCATGGCAAACTATGTGAATAATTGTATGCATTGCACTATCAATTGTAAAATTATGTTAGGACATTATAAGTTTGATTGAATTTGTGATGTGTAGATGATGTTTATTATATTGGACAGATGCGGTTAATGTGTGCAATGAGTGTGCAGGTGACAGGTATAGGAGAGCATGGGTTTCAAGGCAGCTACACAATTGTGCACGAGCAGCCCATGGGCTGAGTCCTAACCATGCTAAATGTTTGAGGCCTTAGAATAGATGTATTTAATTGGGCACCATGGGTGAACCCTCAATTGTAATGTATTTATGTCTTGTAAAATTAATTATGTTTAGGGTGTGTTTTATTAAGTAAACTAGTTTAGGGGTTTAATGATCTCATCTTAATTTAAGTGATGGTTTTGGGTAAGTGTGTGTGTGTGTTGGTAGAAGGGATTGGGGACCACATGTGAACCTTGGGTGGACCCCACACCCTCTACCCTTGTGCCCAAGCATGCCAAACCCGAAATTGGGTTATTTTGGGCATTTTTAGGGACCCCTTTTGAGTTTGGGAGTTCCCTTAGCATGAAAATGGGCCCTTGGACCCTACCTAATAGGTAGGGGGCTTATTTCCAAGGTTTGGAGGGAGTTTCCCTCCCATTTTTCCCTCCTTAGTCACCATCCATGTAAGATGGTTGGTTTGTGTGTATTTGTTAAAAGTTGCTCCACTTTGTTTTATTTTAGTTTTTAGTATTTTGGGTGATAAGGGCTAAAAGGTGAGTTTACTTTTACTTATTTGGTTTTTGGAATCTTTGACTCTTGAGAGGAGAGGGGTGACACTTGTCACCTTCCCATTGGTGAGGAAAATTTTGGGTTCCCTTCTTATTCTTCCTCATGTGGAAGGAAGGGGTCTTCTTGGCTCATTTTTTTGGGAGAACTTGGAGAATTTTGGGAGCTTGGAGGTTTGCTTGGACAAAGGGAAAAGCTTAGAGTCTTGGAAAGCATTGTAGAGGTAGGATTCTTAACCTTTTTCTTTCTTAGTTGTGCTTATCTTGTTAACTATGCTTTGATCAATAAAATGATGTGTGTGAAATGATGTGTTGTGAAGTTGTATGGTGAATGTAGTTTGTTTGTTTGTTCTTTGTTGTTTTCTTTTGTTTTCTCTCCACCATCATTTGGATTGATGGTTTTTGGAGAATGTAGGGGAAGAGAGAGGGATTTCCCTCTCAAACCTCATGGTTGTTGGTCAAGCCATGAAGGTCCCTTCTCATCCCCTCATATGGTTTGAGGTGGGAGAAAGGTTCATATGGCTTGAACCTTTCCCCATTCTTGGTGAGGAAACCCTTTTGGGTTTGAAAACCCTCCCAAGAAGGATTACTATGACATAAAGGAGGAATAAGGAGGATGAATGATTAGGAGGAATAAGGAATTTTGTAAACATGTTTTGTTGGTGCTCCTATGGTTGGACACCTTTGATTTGGGCATCCTACTTCTTCTCTTCCCCCTTGTGAGGTTGACCTTGTTATCCTCATGTTGTTGTTTTATCATGTGTAGTATGTCTAAGTGTTAAATGGTCTTATGTATTTCTTGTGTGTTTTATCCCCTTCATACTTGTGCACATTGTGGAAGTTTGTTCCTCTCTCCCATGGGCTTGGGGGAGGCTAGCATGGCTTCCAACCATGGAAAGGCATGTGATGATGCCTATTGGTTGGGTGGTAAACAAGCCTTGTCTCTTATTTCAGCATCCTTGGAAGAACACTCAAGTTGGAGATAGTTGGAGCCTCTTTCCATCTTGGTCCTCTTGGTCATCCTCATCCTTTGAGGGCATTACCTTCATTTTGTAAATAAATGTGGCTTGTGAAGTTTTACACTCTTGTAAATACCCATTATTGTACTTATTGCTTCTTGTAAACTTTAGTCATTACTAAGAAAGTTTTTACCTTATTGTTGCAAGAATCTTGTAATATTATCATATTGAAATCATGAGTTTTCTTTTAGTTACATGTCATCTTTGAAGGTCTTGTTGTGTATAAATCTGCAAAGTATGATCATGCATGGTGCATCAAAACTGTAATTTTTAGTTGTGTCTACTTTTCAAGTTTTTTAAAAAAAAAAATATCTATGAAATGGCTTATGTACATGTGTATCCTATGTATGTAGAACTGAAATTTACAAGCTAAACATTCTTTTAAAAATAGGTCCTTTTAGTCATTAGAAGTCTAAAAAAATCATAAATTTGGTTTCAAATAAAAAAATTTCATTTAATGGTTTCTCATCCAAGTGTTAAAGAGTTTCTTTTGAGAAAGGATTTAAATGAGAAAAGGGTAGGTTGGATTACATAAGTTATGGAGTACAATGTTGGCATTAAGGTTACTAAACTGGTAAGAGGAAGATAGTTGTGTGGAAAACTATCTTTATATTTGCATGATGATAGAAATGAGGTTTTAATGCTCTAGAATGGTCAAGATACGAGTTGCCCCTTCAATGCCATAGAGTTGGAATCCCGACATGGTCCATTTTATTCATATTAGGACAGTGGCCACAAGGTTTGGATAAGACAAAAATGAGGTATTTTAGATTACAATCCATTCCTTATGTTCTTATTGATAAAATTTTTTTAGAAAGGATGTAAATGACATTCTTTTAAGATGTGTTGATTCATATCAAATTGAGCATGTTTTAGAAGAGTTTTTGGAGGATTATTTTGTGGTCATTTTGCACCAAGAGATACAACCTTAAATATCATGAGATCGAGCTATTATTGGATAGATTAATTTAGAGATTCTCATACTTGGGTATGGCGAGTATTCAAAGTGTGTTTATTTTGAAGGAAAAAGTTATCAACTCTTCCTCTTCAACCTATTCAGTAGATCATCTCTTCATGCAATGGGTTTTAGATTTTTGGAATGATTAATCCACCTTATAGTGTAGGCCACAAATGGATTATCAAATATACAGATTATTTCATAAGGTGGACATAAGTAAAAACTTTGAAAAAGAAAATGAAACTTTAGTTTTAAAATTTTATGAAACTATTATCACAAGGTTTGATGTCGGTCTACAATTATCTATGACAATGAATTATCTTTCCTTGGAAGAAGAATCAATACATGTTTAGTCAATCTTGGAATTCATCATCAACATATTATAATTATTACCCTCGAGGGAATGGTTCAAGGCAAAACACGAAAAAATTCTTCTCAAAATTATCAAAAGAACTATGGAGGAGAAATGGATACCATGGAACACAAAACTAAAATCATCCTTATGGGAAAGATATGATTACTCTTAAGAGGTAAATGGAAACTCTCCTTTCATACTTGTCTATGGTAAGGAATCAAGGTTTCCTATTTATTATGAATTACCAACTCTAGATCTCATAAAACAAATGGAAATGATGGAGGAGGATTCAATGGAAATTAGATTTTTAGAGTTAATGGAATTATAAGAAGTTAGAAATAATAAAATGGCTACCATGGAGCTTCATCAAGCTCAAGTGAAGAGATAATTTGACAAGAAATTAGTTGTAAGAACATTTAGGAAAGGAGATATAGTGCTTAAGTGGGATGAAGAAAGAACCAAGCCTAGAAGACACACTAAGTTTGACTCCTAGAGTGGGCCATATTTTATTACAGGTTACAAACAACACAATGTTTTTCAGCTCTCCAAGATGAATGGTGATGATCTACCCATCCTAGTTAATGGGATATACCTCAAAATTTGTTATTGAGGTCATGTTTCACCCTTGTACATAGTAGGTTATTGTTTTCATTTTCCTCCAAGTGCTTCATGCACATTTTTTTCTTATTTTTCCTTTCTTTGTGTACATCATTACACTTTGATAATATATGTTTGTTTTCTAATAATTTATTTAACATAGTTTTACTATTATCGGGAAGGCATTTATAGTATTCACATGGTTTCAGGAAGCTGCAACATTTTGATATGACTCCATGCCCAATGGATAATTCAAGGCAACTGGTATTTACATTTAGTAGGCAGATGTCCCTAGAGGTCACCAAATTGTTATCCAAAATCAGCTCCAACATTTTAGTGTTTTGATAGGTCAAGTTGTTATCATCATTGAAACTCAAAATTCTACGATTATGGGAAAATATCATTGTTTTGGGAAATATCAATGTTTTGGGCATTGTCCTCCATCTTGCTTGATGTCATTGCCAGGATATTTTATCAAATTTTGCAAAAATTGGGTCAAGACTACGTAAAACAAGACAAATTAACCTCTTGAGGAACCGAGGAACATTTCCATCATTCCTTCGGTTCTGCTTTACCACCTTGGTCGCAATACACTATAAAATTAGTGAAACTATGTCATGATGACGCCTTGGGAAATGTTCTCATGTTTTCTCTATTTGTTGAGGACCAAAAATGTTGTAAAAGCAAGGAAGATGGAAAAAGATCGGACATTTTAGGACAAACTAGAACACAAAATGATTCTAAATCTCCCATGGTGCTCTGATTTCCCACATCAACTAATTCGAGACATTCCTCACACACACAAAATTATTCCAAGGTTCCTTCATTTATCTTATTGCATGCATCAGCTAAGTGGGTACTACTCACACACGTGGAATTATTCTAAGGTTCCACCATTTCTTTGATCACCCTCATCGGCTAAGTCGGGAACTCCTCGCACTTAGAGAATAGTTCCAAGGTTCCTTCATTTCTCTGATTTCCCACATCGGCTAAGTAAGGCACTCCTCACACACGGGAATAGTTCAAGGTTCCTTCTTATCCTTACATCTCCACCCACATAAGTAACATCAATTATTTGTCTGTTTGGAGGAAGAAAGGAACAAATGGTTAAGATAGGTTCAAGAGGGACAAAGGGAACTATTACTTTGTTCCATAAGTTCTCTAATTTGTCAACATGCCCGACACAAAGCACAAAACAACACAAAAATTCCCAAGAATCTATTTTTAGATATTATTGCACTGCTTACTATTTTGATCATGTAGAGGCTAAAATTTGTAGGTTCATGAAATAAAGACTCCATTTTTATCATTCAAAGGCTAATATTAGTAGTTTTTCATGCAAGAAGAGCTTTCAAATCATGCATAGGAGGCTAAAAAATATTGGATTGTGCAAGAGATATCATTCATCTATTTTCTAAGAAAGAATCTATTTCTATGCATGCATAATCACTTTACGAGCATGGAATTTTCTATTTTGAGAGTGGATTACTCATTGCTTGCATATATATATATATATATATATATATATATATGTTTGTCTTAAAAATGATCAAATATTTCTAGAGAAGAAGGGCATAATGAACATGCAACACTCTCATATTTTTCTATTTTCAACTTATTAGAATTGCATGCCTACTTTTTCCCCTTATTTTATCCCTCAATTCTCTATAAAAATCCATAGAATTCATTGTAAAATTTAATCTCTGCACTTTTTGTTCATTATCCTTGAGCAAGTTTACAACACAAATGCCACAAAATTTTATGTATTATGAAAAATACCATCCAATTGAGTTTTATTACACTATTGTCACAAAACATAATATACTTATGAGAGCATAATTTAATTAAATTTAAAACACAATTTTCATAATATTATCACTTGAGAACACCGATCTATTTTTTTGTGTATTCTCTTATTTCGATGCAAATAACCATAATTAATAAATCCACATACATGCATGTATTATAAATATATGAAATATTAAAATAAATACACTACACATATTTATAACATATGTAGAGTTCTACCTCTTTAGATTACATCTCCGACATAAATTTTCCAATATAACTCTTATCCATGGTGATGTCACAAACACTATATTTTTATGCTCTGCTAGGGTAAAGTATTGGAGAGTATTTAACTTGTAGAACAAGTCTACTTTAATACAATAAATAACACACAACTTGATTGATTATATTATCTTGAAATAACATGTGGCTAGCGGGTATCAATTAGAGCATTATCCACATATTATTTTACAATGAATATTACAAGTACATCTTAATCACATATAATAATGAATAGTTTAATTAAATAAAAAGCACCACCCTTAAGATATACTTAGATGAAGGGAACAAACAATGAATAATTTAACTATACCCCCTTGAAAACATTTTCCTTCATTTCCATAATTTGTGTGAGATACATAAAACTTACTTCAAGTAAGGTATTTATGAAAATTTATGTAACCTAGACATACATTTGGTAAAAATTAAGATCAATAACCTTGTCTGGATCAATTTCCAAATATGATTCATATGAATCTTAATGTGCATTATACATTAGTAATGCTGATAGGTTATAAGATATGTGGATAACACTTTGGTTATTACACCAAAGCATTAAGGGTTGGGTTTGTGGAAATATAAACTTAGAAATCATATGTTAAATACATATTTACTCATTTCCTACAACAATTCTTCCATTATACTTATATTTTTAGTAGAAAAAACAACATTAGTGTATTTTTACAAGGTAAACTCACGAAACCTACCCCAAAATGATATATGTATCATGCAGTTGAATTGTGATTGTTTGGATATCTTATCAAATCCTTTGTTAGATTATGTTATGATTATTTTCCCCACCAAATTAAAAATATCATTTTCTATGATATCCCTAAATGTGTAGCGAAAAATTGAGTCTTTTCCGATTGACTTGTGCTTAATCCAACAATTAGTAATACAAAAATATCATAGAATACATTTAGCATCCTACCAATGATGTCCACTGGGTCTTGACTATAACATGATACAAGATTCAAAACAAAAGAGAGATAAAGAAATGTAAGAGGAAAATACAGTATAATTCCAATTAATTTCATGTAAAGTGTACCATAAACCAAAGGAGAAGAAAACTTGGTGGAAAACTTGAGCCGAGATTGAAAATGAGTCATTTTAGACTTTGAAATCTTCCATTTTGAAGCATATTAGAATGTATTGAGGATATTTGGACTAATGGTCAACAATATCTTCCCAAAATTTGTGAAATTTTAAAACCAGCAAAAAATGTAACAACGCATGTCAATCATCTCAAAATACGTCATTATTCATGCTTTGGAATCATAAACATACATTGTGGAAACTTTTTTTATGATTAATTCATTAACATAGAGGACCAAAACCAAATTATTTTCATATAATTTCTAGTGTATATTATAGTTTTAGAGGTATATCATGTAAACCTATACTTTATTAGAAACATGATTATATTTTCATACTAATATTGTATATCATAATTCAATTCATACAAAGAAAATATTAATCTACTCACATAGTTGGAGTTCTCATTATTGAAAAATCCTTGAGGTTGGAACATGTAAATTTATTCTTACAATTATACTTACAAGAAGGTATTATTGACATATTTTTGATGCAATTCTCATCCCCATGTTGCTGACCAAGAATAGTGTTATCTTGGCGAAAAGGTTTTCCAATATTTAACACATTTAACTTATGAAAAACCTTCTACTAATAGTTGGAATTCATACCTTTTAATGGACCCATCTGCTGCTAATTTATTTTGATATACCTATTTGAAAAAAACTAAATTTTACATTTTAAAAGTTGAAAAAAGTCCCATGTGTTATTCTTATTTAAAAAATAATATACTATCTCATTTGTTCTTTCTATTAAGGATGGTTATAAACTTGATGATAAGTCTCTAGATGTTGTGTCACTTATAATTGGAGAAAATATTCAACACCATAGGGATTTTATTATGTAATTGTACTTATATCTATTAGATATCCTACCTTTTCACCATCCTAAATGTAAAATATGAAGACCTATGTTTTGGTAGAGGTTGTTGTGGTGAATTATGAATATATTCTAACACTTCTGGTGGAGGTTAGGATTCTCCCACTTGTGGCTCAAAATCTAAAATATATTAACTATTTGAATAGGAGTCATATAAAATGGATTGTTCTTCATGAGAAACATCATCATTAGTGTTTGGATGTAAAAAATCAATGGTGGAGGTATAAATTATACCTTTTAAGCTTGATAATGTTTATCAAATAATGCATCCTTTTGGTTAAGTAATTTAAAGGTTCTTGGAATAAGAATATGACATTCCTTCACATATTCACAATTGCTAAAAAAGATACAAGGGTGGTCATTCCTTTCCATTTATTTTCACTTTTCATCTAGGATACACACCTATATGTTACATCTAAAATCCTTGAAATCTAATAGATTGGGTTTAACACCAAACCATTTATCTTGAGAATCATGTCTTTCATTATTGAGTGGGAGATAAATTTTGAATGTAGTTTACACAATGAATTTATTCTATTCAAAACAGAGGAGGCAAGTATTTGGAATATACTATAAATTATCCATTTCCTTTAGTTTATAGTTTTTACTTGGTTACACCATTCTATTGAGGCGTTTAAGGATTAATATGCTAAATTTAAATTACAAGATTTTCATTAAAGGTAATCATTTTTTTATTTAAAAAAACTCTCCATTTTTTAAATGTTGTATTTTATTTTAAATAGATTTTTAGAAAGGGCCTTGAAAATTTTGAACTATTCAAAGACTTCAATTTTTTTTAGAAACTATACCCAAGTTCTATGAGAGAAATCATCAATGAATGTAAACACATATTTACATTTATGAGAAATAAACTTACAGGAATGACTCAAGGTCATTGTGAACCAACTACAATTTTTAACTCAATCTCCAAGATTTTTATTCTCAAAATGGATCCCTATGTTTTTTTCAATTGAAAAACCTAAAAAAATCCATTTATGAAGGAAGAATTTATTATCATATAACCATGTTGTGCTTATTAATATTTACTGATGAGAAATAGTTCATGTGACAAAAATCTCATGCCACGGTTTACTTGAGTCATTTTCATGTGCAAACATGAATTAATGAGGTTAATTAATTAAAACATGTACCATTTGGATTGATGATCAACCTTAGTAGTGGTTATAATTAAAAATTCCAATCATGTCTAATAACAAGATCAATTGAGGTAAAATCAATAGTTTTCCTTCACCATTATAATTTATTTAATAGATGGAAAATAAGTATGCAAAAAAATATGGATCATGAAGAAGCTGTATTAAGATTTATACTATCCATATCAATGGACCCTTCTCTTTCAATATCTATATAATTATTATTTCCCACAAAAATATTGACTTGTGTGGTTGTCCTTGAAAGTTTCAAATAGTAAACCTTGAATTTCCATATAGTTGGAGGATCCTTAATTCAAAGTACATTTATTTAGCGATGATCCATATATTATTGTAGAAATATTAGATCATGTATTAGAGGGGAAGATGTATGTTTTTCATATCTTATTTAAATTATGTCATTTTATTGAAACAATGATGTTAAATATATCATAAAATGTATAACATTATTTTTCACATTTCATAGTATTTTCATTTGGGCTTTTCTTGAAAGGAGATGAGTCTTATGGAGATGAATTATTTCCCTTAGGATAAGGATTTCATTTACTTTTTTCTTGAAATATCCCTTTCCATTTCCAATGTTAGGATTTGGTGCCATATTATAATCATTGACTACTAATTCTTCCTTCTTAGTACCTATAGGTTAGATGCCACCATTAAAAAACTAGTTTTCTTTTTCTCTCTATTTTTTCTCATAAAACTTGTTAAATTTTGTACCACATATGTAGTTCCCAAATAATATTCTTGTGTTTATTAGTTTGAGAAAAAAATTAGTAAGGACAAACCAATTTAGACAAAATAGTCATAATGATTTTTAATTGGATTGTTTTACCTATCTTATCAAGGATCATCCTCAAGTGCCTAACTTGCAGGTGATGAAATCCTCAATATGAGGATATTGTTACTTATCGATATAATTTTAGTTGAAATGATTGCATTTTATTGTGCTTTCTAAAAAGGTTTTCTAAAAAAAAAAATTCCATTTTTTCCTAAAATAAAATTTCAATTTAGGATCTACTAATTTTCCTATAATATCTTGAGCATGATCACAATTGTTTTTCCTTTTTAAATGAAGAAAATTAGACTTGTGAGAATTATCCTAA
Source organism: Taxus wallichiana var. yunnanensis (assembly GCA_018340775.1). Classification (NCBI taxonomy): domain Eukaryota; kingdom Viridiplantae; phylum Streptophyta; class Pinopsida; order Cupressales; family Taxaceae; genus Taxus; species Taxus wallichiana. Next base: position 125,984,741 of record CM031241.1, read on the forward strand.
TTGTATCCATATGAGTATTCAAAATTGTTGTAGGTTAAAAAACCCAAGTTTTTGTATGAAAATTTTGAAATACACATTAAAATGATCTTACGAATAATAAAATTAGAATGGTGCAATTTTCTTATGGGAATTTTTTTGTATTTTTTTCAAAAAACAACCCAAAAAATATTTGTATGGTGTTTTTATTTTAAAAACTAAAATACACATTAAAATGATCACATCAAGGAGAAAATACTACTAGTGTAGTCACAAAGCAACAAAAAAATATTCTTTTATTCCAACGAAAAATGCCCTTTTTCTCCATTCTCAAATTATATCAAAAATAAGGTCTTTGAAATTGTATCAAAAGACCAAATTATATGAAAATACTAGTGTGGAATAATTTTTTTACTAAAAATAAATCTATACTATATCAAATAGGGTTTCTACACCAAACTTGATAAAAGAAATCTATACTATAATTATATAGTGTTCTAAATTGAAAATGAAATATTATTTTCAGATATAAACTATAAAGATATGTATATAGTGTGCATTCTAAGTATACCCATGATTGTTTCAATAATTACTAGGCCAAGGAGTGTTTGATTTGTAGGATCTATAATAAACTTATCCCATTCATAAATAGTGAACCATGTAATATCATGCCCTCTTGACTCCTTGGAAAACTTTTATAAGTGCCTATTTGGGCACACTATTGGATATTATTCATATTATGTCGTATCACTCGTGTCGAGGATGCATTTTTATGTTTCTTATTTTTGAATAGACTAAATTTATTATAATTTGATCATGAGATATTACACACACACACACACACACACACACACACACACACACACACACACACCCATAGAGAGAGAGAGAGTCTTGTGTTTTAGTACTAATTTGATTTTAGGGCCTTATAGGTATTTTATAAGGATTGATTGTTTAACACTTGATAAGTATGTTGTTATTTTGATATAATTTTACATCATTATTCCTGGTTTATTATTTGGTATACATCATTCATATCATGTTGATGTAAATTTACTTGGTAGATTACTAATAAATGGAAATCAAATACTATGAGATAGGAATGATGGTATAAGGAACCCACATAGAGATGTAGTTCCTCCAAAAATTTGAAATAAAATTTATCTCTCTTTCTTCTCTCTTAAACATTATCATGTTTTTGGACCACGATTTCCATTATCTTTGAAACCCACGACGTTAATCTGCATTCTGATCTCTAGAGTTATAATCCATGAGAGGCAGTTAGTATGTGTCACTAAACTCACAGGGAGCGTTAGACGCACATGCCAACAATCCCCCAATGTTACCCAAGTGATTTTCGAACTTGAGACTTATCGCTCTCGATAACATTTTTTGGACCACGATTGTCGTTAGACCAAAACCTATAGGCATTAATCTCCACTATAATTTCTTGATTTGGGATCCACAAGAATCGGTTATTCCATGTCATGAAACTCAAAAGGAGCGCTAGACGCACATGCCAACAATTTTGTGTTAATATTTTATTATATTGTGTTTATTATTTCATAATGTGACTTGTAGAGTATATTCTACTTGTTTGTTGTAAATGGAGGGATTGATCTATCCCAATCTTGATGTTTTTATAATTAATTTAGTAGGACTTGACAAAATATGCACAAGTTAAATCATGTTTAAAAGTGTGGAAGAAAATATTTGAATTGTATCTACCTAGGGGTAATCCACACCATCGGGATTTAATTATTCTTGTTTAACACCACTTTTAAGGAAACATTGCATTTTATATAGTATTTTTGGATGACATCTTGCTTTATACTATGGTGTGGGTGGAATTTTAACCTTTATCAAACTTTGATTGTGATTGTAGCCACCTTTGGTTTTGATTACCTTGTAAAATAATTATATTATTTTAATTAATCTTATAGTAAACCACCCCAAAGGTAATCAAGATACCTTTTTTAACCCATGGTGGACTATCTTTGACCGATCAATTATGCAACAATCACTCTATTTTGGAAATAAAGTGCTACTTGATTTTACCTAAATGGTTAATTATTATGGGGGTAGTAACCAATGGTATATTATCCTAATACATTAGTTTCCAAAACTAATTTCAACAATATCACTAATAACCATATGAACAATAGTAAACAATGATGAACATAAAAAGATAAAACACTTGCATGATAAGAGAAAGAAGGCGAATTAGATAATATCCTTCTTTGTATGATGATCTAGGATGGTTTGATAACTGAAATAAGTTAGAAGTGAACTAAAATATCCTCGATGTTGAAACTTTATCCTCGACTATTGCACAAACCAAAGCGGATGAAACTAGCTAAAGTGTACCCCCACTATGGCCCTTTTTGTATGCACATGTCCCTTCAAATCCTCTACTCTTGATATTTTTGGGTCTTTGTATTGTCTTATGATATGCTCTTGTTTGAATATTTACCTCTAAAATAGTGCGATGCTTGTTGTGCAAGTGATTGGTCCTTTAAAAACCTACATAATCAAGAAGCCTTGTAAATCAAACATTAGGTAGGTTGTATGAACCCCATTGAACCATTAACATTACAACTAATCGTAAGAGGGCTAAAATTTGACATCGTTCTCACTAACATGTGATCTCTAGAATGTATGTAACAAAATAGATAACCATGATCTTGCAACAATGATATTTTACTTGCACCTTTTCCCTAGCTTGACTTGGGCATGGTGATATATTCCTTGTATTTGCGAGATAAGATTGAATGACTTCCATAGACTGAATATCTAGGGTCTATGAAGCTCAAGGAGTATTGGAATGGATTTAATTATGATTTTAACATATTGTATACTCATTAGGATCTTTGGGTATTAATCATGCATGATATCCTCCTTGATAATAGATGAATAACTAGCATATATATGTGTTTTAGATATAGAAATCTCGGATAAGGTCGAATATAAGTGTCTCGGAGGAATTTGTTGAAGGAAAGGGGCCAAATAATATGGGAAGGGCCATATCATATAGATTCTATGACCCATTATGGGTGCTTTGGTTTGCGATGCATATGTTAATTCTTGAAAAATGGGATTATACTATGTAAGAGTTTAGTTTGATTTTATGGACTAATATGACCATTGTGTGAATAAATGAGTTGTGTGTGCAAGAAAGAATGAATGGGATATAACTAGGGATACCATAATTGACCAAGTTGGACAAGTGTGGGTTAGTATAAAAGCATTGTACAATTTGTGACATTTACCCCCTTGATTATGAAATTGAAAATTACATGCTTAAAGGAAAGGTTACCCTAGTATGTAGACATACTTTTTTCATAGAGCACCTTGTGCTTATACTAGGAATTTGTATTTATTAAGTTGTGTTTGTTTTGCTAAGATGAGTACTTGTAGAGAAAAGTGTAGTCAATGTCCATAATATATGAAATTAAACTTTAACTTGAAACTTTTAAACTTAATGTGAAAATAATAATATGTAAATCGAAAAATAAAAACAAAGGAAAGTGTACACCTAATTATTTTTCAAGAGATGGGGTGAGAGTACTCTAATTCTTGTTTCCATGGAGATGTGCTGAAATTTTAAGCTTGAATCTAGTTGGAAGGACTTGGGGGTGATCAATCCCAAGTGGAATGTGCCAAGGATAATAGAAATAAGTGTAAATGCACCCTACATGGTGAAGATAATTATATGGGGAGTGTTCTAGTTTCTCTGCATCCCTTCACAAGAAATGAGCAATGAGAATTCAAGCCTACAAGGATAACAGTCACCTCGATACTTCCCAATACCCATGGATAAGTGCGCTGAGATGAACATAAATCCTATTGATTGGAAAATGATGACAAAATATACTGAGGCAATACTATCTTACAAGTACCTTTGGTGCCACCATAATCGACATATATTATGAATTATGTGATTGAACCCGATTAAAAATCATGTAAATGTTACGAGAGAAACTATAACAACTAAGAATTTTATTGAATCTACCCCTAGGATGGAAGTGTATAGAATGGACCATAACATCCATACATCATGGTCCTTGTGTATTTACTTAACCAAGTTAGTTTTGAGCCATTTTATGGACCTTTGCAATGTACGATTTTATACATGTTATTTTGTTCCATTTTACGAGTTGTTATGAGGATGAAATATCATATGATGTTTTCCCCTTATTTTGTGTATGTGATATAGATAAATATGAATGCGTACCAAACAAGATGACTTATATCTAATGTGCATATGTGTTATAGGATTCATACAAGGGAAATAGGATTTTGCATGGTGTATACCATGATGCATATGTATAATATTATAATAGAAAAGCTAACAAAGTGTTAGTGATAAGAAATAGAAAAACAACACAGTAGATGTAAGAAAAAGCATGCAAAGACACACAAGTAGAACAATCATGGAAAAAAATATGTTGCATACATGGGACACCACTCGGGATGCAAGAAAATTGAGGAACTTAAGGAAAACAAGAAACAAGTAATTAACATAGGTAATTAACCATAAACAATTGTAATCATATATTAAGCATGTAAAACAAAAGCAATCCAAGATGAAAATGATCTTGGGTTGGAAGTGACCTAAAAAACAAATACCGCACATGAAGCACCCATTAACATGTTAGAGTAATAAAGAGTATGACATGATGTATGTATTGAGTAAATGAGGTAAGAGGAAGTAAAGTAGTAAATATTGGAATGATAACACTTGTGTGTAAGAAAGTGTAAAGTGGATACCCCTAGTTGGTTCATATCAAGTGGTAAAGAGTAATGTCAAATATTATATATCACGTAACAATGTGTGTAGTTTGTATTATGCTCAATGTACCATGTGAATGTGTATGTGTATAGAAAAATTATATAACATACTATGTATCAAGATAACATGATAAGTAAAGTGCAACATGAAAAATATAAGTGTGCAATAGAAATAACCAAGAAAGAGCAATGCAACTATTTTAAAATTTTAGCATATTTGAATGTTTTTGGATTTTAGGCCCTTTGAAGGAATATATGAAAATGCATTCACCCAAGAGAAGGGTGATCAATAATTACCCAAGGGAGGGAATATATATATTTTTAGTCTTTTGATTAATTAAAAGTGTGTAAGAAGAGGTGGGGAATAAATGTTTCCCCCTAGTGTGTGTGTGAAAAGTGATATGCAAGTGTGTAATTGTTCCCTCAATAGTAAATTTAAACCTATAAACATACGTGTTATTGAGATACAAGGGGAAATTAGATGCCCATAGTGAGAGTAGTATAAAAACAAACCAATGATTATTTTGGGAAAGGTTACACTATTTTCCATTGCGGATGAAGGAAGCATGTGATCATGAATCAAGGGATGAGTTTCATGTGAGACTAACTACATGATTGTGTATGTGGGGAAGTCGTGTCCTATAGGATTTTTCTATGTATGATATGAAATAAACATATTGAAATACCTATATGTTTAGTGTGTACTTATGAACCTTGTGTGATGGTCTAGTCTATGTGGAGAACTATGAGACCTAAATTTAGTGGGTGATGTTAGAGATCACAAGATAAGCTGGGGGTGAATCAGTTATTCAAAATTATATCTCAATTTTAGTTATTAACATATACACATTTATTGATTCATTAAACCATTCACCATTCAAAACAAATAGTGTGCATCAAATATGTAACATCAAGCATAAGAACATAGTATACAACACATGAACACCATATATAAGTGGGAAACCCTCATGGGAAGAAAACCCACTAAAAATATGCTTATATTACTCAAATTAAAGAATTTTAGTGAAGCACCAACCTCAAAAGGAACACCAACCCCTGATTTATTAAGACATCAATCCCACGAGGAGCACCAACCCCTGATTTAGTGAGACACCAATCCCACAAGGAGCACTAACCCCTGATTTAGCAAGATGCAACTTGTAGGGAGCACCAACCCCCTTTTATCTAAGCACCCATTTAGAATAAGATATTACAATATGATAATACATAATTAATATTTCTTACTCAATAGATTATGATCACTTTTCTATATCTTTTTGTACTTGCTCTTTCCTCTATCTCTTTGATCTAGATCTATGATCATTGCTCTTTGCCTCTTATTTAGTTCAAATAACTCAATTTCACTCCATCTCTCTTTTTAATTTTTTCACTCTTATAACTCTCATGCATAAATTCCTTTCACGGATAATGAATAATGATATCTCTAATAAGCTCTCATAACTGCAAATGATTTTCTACTTTGTCGCACAATTTCGTATAGCACCTTTTACACGCATGGGAAACCACAACAAGCTGGGCCAAAGTTTTACTTTTATATACATCTAATTTCTCCAATGAAAAATAGGTCAGTTTTTATCTTGATTCGACCAAAATCCATTTATTTAATTCAAGCTGCAATGGTCACATATGACCCAAGTAGGTCGGCCTTTTACCTTTTGTAGAATCTTCAATTTATCCATCCATATTTGATCATCTATATTATGAGTCAGCCTTCCCTTTTCTGGAATCTTCAATTAAACAATTCATCACTTGATTTTGAAATTTTCATGGCATAATGTCGGATCAACGAATTTTCTCTACTTAGAGTGACTTAAATTATTTTCTATGACTATTCTCTTTACTTCGTCGATTTTTAGTCATTCCCAACATTTTTAGTTTTCCATAGAATTCTCTAGTCTTTGCGGCACTTTTAGTATTCCACGTGTGTATATGAATTAGTTAACAATGCAAAGGAAATCAAATCTAACACCTAATAGCTTCAATACAATGCTAACTAGATCAATATACCATCATGCTTAGAGCTTAAACAAGGCTAATCTATTAACATATTTGCATTAGAACATGAAATGAAGATTCAAACTAGCATGCTAAACATATTAACCTCTATCTCTAATTGAATGCTAATGAAATGAACCTATTTATATCCTTAGCAATCAAATGGTTTGATTGTATGCTTGAATCCCAAGGTTTCAAGAATGGAGTCTTGTCAATCCATGGCTACAAGACCATTTGACATATCTCCATATGACTTCAAACTTGGAAGAATGAATGCAAGAAATGAAAATAGCTATCTCTTCAATGAAGAATTCTCTAAGATGATAAAATGGCTATAGCTTAGGCTCTATGCTCATTTAGGTGTAAGTAGAAAGGTTAGAGGAGGGTTCCTTTTATAACCCAATGGTTTGAAGAATATTTACATCCTATTGTATGTGGGATAATAGAAAAGCTAGGTTAGTTATGGATAAACATGGTTTAGAAGTGGTTGAGTTTACTTTAGGAGAGTTTAGTTTGTCCTCTAGTGACTCATGGGGATTGAGGGGGTTTATTAATTAACCAAAGTGATTAATTAATAGGTGTGCAAGCTTATAGAAGCTTTTTAGAGGAATAGTTAGTATGATTTATGTTATGAGAGGATTTTAATAAAATAAATGACGATTTATTAATTAAATAGAAGAGAGAATTAACTAATTAAACTAGATAGAAATTGGTATTAATTAATTAGAAATAATTAATTAATCTAGATAGAGAGGGAGATGATTAATGGAAGCTCATAAATTAGTGTCATTTGTTGGATAGAAGAATTAATTAACTAACGTAATTTAATTAATTAACGACGATAGTAGAGAAAATGTGCAATATTGACGATATGTCGTCAATTTTTAGGAAGGGTATAATTAGTGCAATTTAAGTATTTAATTTGCTCAAGAGCTAAATTGTAGGTGTATAAATTTTCCCCTTTTTGGGGTGGGGTAAGTGAGGCCACTTCAAATATAGTAGATAGATAAAATTTTGAAGGGTAGAAGAAAAAGTAGTAGAAGTGAGATATACCCCCTTGAGTTTCGATAGGGTGATGAAAGGAGGAGATCGACTATAAAAAAGGTGAGATAAATGGATAGAAGAATGGGTTGGGGCAGAATGACCCAAGTGAATCAAATGAATAGCGTTGATAGGTGAATGATGTAGAAGAGGAATGAAGACGGAAATAAAAGAGCAAGATTGCATCGATTGTATTGAAACAACTTTAGTGTCATCATATTGCCAAAGATCTACATCATTGTTCCTTATTAAAAATATAAGCATACAAAAAAATTAGAATGACATGAAAATCCATAGTCACGAACAATTTTCCATTGTTGAAAACACCAACTCAATGCAACATACAAAAAGAAATGCAATACGAGAAGGAAACAAGCTCATTTAATAGGGAAACAAGTACAAACACACATACTCAAACCAACAATGGTCAGGATGGTTGTACAAATGTTTGTGATTGATGAAAATGGTGAAAAATGATGCCCCTAGCAAGGATACATGCAAGGGAAAATTATGAAGGATGTCGGGTCCAATGATAAAGTGTTGTGCGCAACAAAATGATATCAGAACAACTTGATGTGCGCGAGTGCGATGAAGCAATCGGGATAGTTTTGTAAATGGTTGTAAATTTGATGATCCACGAGTCATTTGATTTGTGAACATGTGAAAATTCTAGAAAGATATGGAATGAATACCATGTGCAAGACACAAGTTTTAGCCGTTATGAGTTGTTTACCTATTTTTGTAAATTTTACAATTTTTAGGATTTTTGAGAAATTTTGAAATTTTATGTGTTTGTATTTTTCTATGTTTTTGAAAAAAATTGATTTTTGTAATGTTTAGGGATTTTTTATTTTTAGAAGAAATGAGAAAATAGGATATTGCTTGAAAGCAAGAAAATTTCCCAAGGAGAAGAAATGGGCGCTAGGTAGCAAAAACATGCCCTGACATGGCGAAAAGGAGTTAAAAATGATTATTTAATAAAAAATCATTACGGTGGATAGAAGAAGTGTTAAAATGACAATGGTGGTCAAAACACGCCCCTAGGGCATTGTGGAAAGAAAATGTTAACAAATCTACCAAATGTACATACTAAAACAACTTAAACAAAGCAACTATGTACAACTATTTACAAGCATGCAAAAGCACACCCCATATGTACACACAAGAATAAATCTGATCTAAGTAAGAAAAGATCAATCTAAAGTGGTATGTTTAAGAAACACACTATACAAATGTACAAGTAAAAAATATTCAAACAATGTACACATAACCAAACAAACAAAACAAAAAACAAAACAAAGAAACGAAGCAAGTAAACTAAAACTATGTTTTTGTGATACTGTTTTTAATGTGTTTTGTGTTGTTTTTGGGAGTTTTGTGAAACAATTTTCTATTGTTTTTATATTTCCTAGTTTTCTAATGTTTTGGGGTTTTTCAGGGTTTATGTGAATGTTTTAGGATTTTCAACATATTTGAATGTTTTTCTATTTTCAACATATTTGAATGTTTTTACAATTTTAAAAGTTTTCAAGCTATGTACAAGAAACCAAGAAACGTGGATGCCCCCAGCGTTAGATGGGAATATACAAGGGTAGATGCCATGTGTTATAAACAAGAAGGTGAAATTGTGAAGGTGCCCCCAACGTTAGATGGGAATATAAAAAGGCAATCCCTTTACCGATTTACAAGAGGAGAAACAATCGGATCAAGGCTTGACAGGATAGGATCACAAGGAATCTCGGATGCCATAGAGGAACTAGCCCTAGGATAAGTAAAAGTACCCCTAAAAACTAGATGTTTGTGAACAACAAGTCCTCCCAAGGTGCCGAGAAGCTAGTTTTCACCAAGGGATCTATCCAAAGCGCCACAATTGCATGGTTTTCACATATGGATGACCTGTTTTTCTCTTTTATTTTTCTCTTTTTGACTTTTGTTTTTATTTTTCTCCTTTTTACTTTTTTGTTTGTTTGTTTTTAATTTTTGCACCATGTTTAAGCATAAAACTGCTTAAGGTACATGGCATTCATTAGCTCATGGATCTCATCTCCATTAGGATGAGCAAGTTTGTATGCTCTTGTTCCATATTTTTCCACAATGATGTAAGGTCCTAACTAGTGTGGTTTGAACTTTCCTTTCTTCTCTCTTTCTGCCCTTGTGTTGAATTGATTCTCTTTCATGACCAAATCTATGACCTCAAATTGACGAGGTATGATCCTTTGTTGTAGTTTCGAGAGACTATGTTTTGATATACCTTGAGATGGTTAAGGGTGCGGATGTGTTTTTCATCTAGGAGTTCCAATCTTGCTAGCTTGGCCACTCTGTAATCATCATCTTTATCAAGATAATCCCTGAGAGATATTCTCGAGGAAGGAATCTCTATTTCTAATGGGATAATATATTTTGTTCCAAACACTAGAGAGTAGTGTGTCGTACCAGTAGGAGTGTGAATGGAGGTCCTATAAGCCCAAAGGGCTATGTGAATTTGTAAATTCCAGTTGTGACCTATCTTACTCACCATCTTTTCCATGATCTAAACCAAATATTTTTAGTGGCTTTAGATTGTGATTACCTTAATGGTAATATGGCGTGGACCACTTTAATCTTATTTAAAATCGATGAAAAATATATTTCATTGTCTTGTTCTTGAATGATTTTCCATTGTCAGTAACTATGGCCACAGGAATTCCATACCGGAAAATAAGGTGATTCATGATGAAATTTGATATATGAGCACCTATAACATAGGTCAATGGAATGACCTCCACCCACTTAGTGAAATATTTTGTGGCCATGATGATGTGGGTATGACCATTAGATGAGGTAGGGGTGAGCTTCCCTATTAAATCTAGTCCCCATTTAGAAAATGGCCACAGTGTTGTAATTGGTTACAATGGTTGCATGACGGTGCATGGATGAAATTTCCATACTTTTGACATAGAACACATTTCCTTACATGGTTGTAGCAATCTGTCTCCATAGTAGGCCAGTAGTAGCCTACCCTTAACAATTTCTTCACTAGGACCATTCCATTTGTATGGGCGCCACACACCCCTTCATGTACTTCCTTGATCACTTGGCTGACTATGCTACATCTAGACAACGCAACAGATTCCCATCATAGCCATGATGATAGAGTATACCTCCTAGGAGGGTGTAACGGGCTATTTGGTAGATAAGGATTTGTTTTTGGATCGGGAGATGTCAAGTTGAAAGGTACCGCTTTGGAGGTAGTTAAAAATAGGGTCATACCATGGGGAATAGGGACCAACAACTTCACATGCCAAGCATAATTATGGCATGTTGTATGCAGGTTGATGTAGATTTTCAACAAAAAAATGGCATATCATTTTTTTGTTGGAATCCATAGTATGGAACCCACTTTGTTGCCCTTACATCTGCAGATCAGTTTTGTGCCCTTGGAATTTTCTCAAAGGTGATGTGCACAAAGTATTCTTTCAGAGTTTCCACCAAATTTTTATATGGGATGAGTTTATCATCCTTGACCTTGTACTCATCATTGACTTGTTTGATGATCAATTGTGAGTCACCAACAACCTTAAGGTGGTGAATATTCCATTTTATAGCCAACTTCATCCCGATGAGTGCATCATATTCTACAACAAGGTTCATTTTAAGACACCTCTAGAAAATTGGAGGTGCAAAATACTCGCGAATGTCCCAGAACCGGTTTGAGTGAAAGGTGAAATTACCAGTTTTTCAGAACCAAATTTTTGCTAGTTTTTTTGATCCAGAGAGACTACAAATTTGTAAACATTGACGCCTCACTGACAAGCACCAACAAGATCTGTTGACATGCATCAACAAGACTCACTAACACCTTGTTGACACCCATCAACAAGGGTTGTTGACGCACATCAACAAGAATCATTGACATACGTCATCAAGAGTTTTAGCGTGCATCAATAAGAGTCGTTGACCCTAGATTTGTCCTATAAATACCCTCCCACTGGTCATTTTAATGTTTACACTTTCCGGCTCTCAAATTTTTTTGTATACAGGAATCCATCATTCTCAAGCACAACTACAATGGCGACTACAAGTGCATCCCAACTCCAAGCTCAAGACAAAAATCAAGAGGAAAATCCAGTCCTATCCACGGAAAGATACTATACAGAAATCCTTTATGCCCCACATCCCATTGTTTTACAAATGACTTCCGAATACAAGGATTTTATCGATGCATGTGAGTTTAGTGGGCTCATTAAGATGCCCCATTTCGAAATAGACCAAGATATTTTGAACTACCTTCTCTCCTCTTACAATACAAAGGACGGCATGTTTTATGTTATTATGGATGATGGCTGATTGTTTCAATTCGATATCAACCCAACTGGCATTCATCGGTTTATAGGCCTCCCATTCAAAAATTTACCCTTTGTTACAACAAAGGCAACACTCATCGAAGATGATACCACAAATATCTTGAATCAACGTTCGGTTTCCATGTTGATTGTAAGTATAATTTGTTTTCATTCATCGTTTTTATTGAGCTTTTTTATTTTGATACAATTTAATGTTATATTAATTCCAATTGTTTTTGGCATTTGCAGCTCATTTCAATAAATCTAGGCATGGTGTGGATATGTAAGCAATTGTACACCACTTTCTTACTACAATGATTTCCTTTTTTCAATCCAAAATAGTTTTGCAGGGTTGGCAAACAGATATACCAAACTAGGCCATTGCATACATTGTTGCAACTATCACAAAACAAAAATTTGATTGGTGCACCTTTTTATAAAAAAGAACTGACATAACAAATGCAAAGCTTTCAGAAAAACATGTCATTTACTCCACAAACTATCTCCTTGGCCTTTATTACAAGGCTCTTTTAAATTTAAAAGACAAACCAATTCCCACTTGCACGGACGAGGCATTGATGAAGTTGTCAATTCCATTTGAAGAACAACAGGTATAAACTATTAAGTTTGTATTTTGACATTACACTGTGCACATGTATTAACTATTTACTATTTGCAGAGAAGATTTATGGAGGCCCTTCCCGAAAAAAGGCAAAGCATCAAGAGGAAGAGGCCAACAACACACTGAGGCTTCAGGAGATTCACAATATGAAATGGAAGCTCACTCATCCAAACCCCCAAAAATTTGAATTCGTTAAATGCTAGAGAAGTAATACCCTTTCATGCATTATTTACAAATTCCAAATTTGTATTTTCATTTTCCCATTTAAATTTTACCTAATTGAATTGACATATAATTCAATGTTGATGACATTACAGGGACTTTGGACCATACATGTGTTTCGGAAAGTCAACCATCTTCCCCAACTCACTCAAGTACAATCGCATGCATTTGTATCTTCTCAACAACCACTTCAACAATCCCAAAGCATCAGACAGCTCAAAACCACCAATTACTACTCCAACACGGCCACCTCAAGCACCGTGACAAGCTACCCCTCAACAACAAGGTACAAGTTTTGAATAGTACTTCATTTAATTTCATAGTTTTTGCATTGTTTTCTAGTTTTTCATATGTTTTTTCTTGAAATTTTCAGCACATTGTAGTCCTCCTTCTGTACAAACAGTGGCACCACCCCCCCCTCAACCAATAATATTCAAAATTCCAACCAGAGGATTAGGAAAAAAGAACATTGGTAAACACATGCCAATTGCTCCAACCCCTAGTGGGACACTAAACATTGCCTCCTCCTTTCGAATTCCAACCCTCTCACTTGGTGGCTTGCCCGATTGTGAATTGCATATTGGTTTTGAATAATATAAATTTAGATAAAGATTACTTGGGAAATGATAGCAATGACCCATTTGGATTGTTCAATACCCATGAGATGATTCAAGGCCAAAGCAGGTATACTTAAATTTCAACATACTTTACCATATTGAATTACATTTCACTTTAGATTTATTTGTCTGAATCTTGATTTATTTTATCACAAACAGGATCAGGCCACCCAAAGGTAGAAATAAGTAGCAGTTGATCAACTTGAAAGCCCCATACCTCTCCAGTGAGATCATCTTCATCAGATACAGATGGTGAATAGTTGCTACCTTTTCCTTTGGAGAACTTAATTAGTTATGATTGTCAATCCCATGTCGGTGAGTTTATTCTACCTCATATCAGTCAATCATACATGTAATGGGAGAGAAGGGCTAAAGTACTTATCAATGATATTATTAGTTGTTATGAAAATTATTGGTAAAGGGATAGTTTATACGTTGCAGTCTAGAATCAACCTGCGAAGATGGATTCCTTACTTACCCAAGTAAGAAGTGGGATTGTCACGTACAACAACTATAAAGACAAAATTTTAGATAAGACATTAAACAAATTGGAAAATATTAGTGCTTTGAGGCCGGGCATATTTTAACAAATGGTCTAAGGACAAAGATCAGTAGCGATTCACAAATCTTTGAGAGAGATAGAGCGGTCATAAGTATTATCACTTTCAAACAATAATTTTTGTTAATTTAAAGTTTTCTTATTTTAGTAATATGTTGAATTGACATCACTTTTTTGTGCAGTTGAAATATGAAAATTTGAAGAGTCAAGCAAAGGTTTTCCAAGTTCACTTGGAAACAATAAGAAACTTGATTTATCCACAATGAAGAATTTGAAGGAAAATATTGTTTTGGTTAACAAAAAAACAATACACTGAAGTGGATAATTAAAGAGCATGGCTTCGACCCTAAAATATTATTCAAAGCTAAGGCAACAGCTGATCCAAATTTTTTGTCCCATGGAGATGTGACAAAGAAAGAAGAAATAATTTTTAAAAATCTAGACAAGATCGTGAGAAGATCTCATAAGTTCGGGATTATTTATGTCATTGAGAAAGGGGTACAACCACAGGCAAATAAACCATTGGGGAAAGGAGCACAGGAGTGGAAATGGATACAGAAAATGAGGGTTGAAAATTTTATTATTGAGTGTGGAAACTTGAAATATTGAATCTATATTTGAAAATTTGAAACATTGAATGTTGTGGTCATGGCATTTGAATTTTATTATCTGGATTTGAAATGTGAAACTTGAATTAGATAGCCTTTGAAAATTTGAAATACTATATAATCTTTAATTTTATAACTTCCTATATATTATGTATAGAATTTCTAGATTGTATATGGCGTTTATGTTTCTTGTTTACTTGTAATGATGATTGCATTAGATGTGGATGATGACATTATAATAGAATCAGTCTCATAGATATGGATTATCATGAATTGTATGTGGATGTAGATTTAGCTTCAAGCACGATAATTCTTCTTCTCTAGACATTTAAACTTGTTTTAAGATAATTCTTCTTCTCTATACTTGTAATGATATGATCATGATAACATTAGAATGGATATAGATGATGATGAATGATGATAATGGATAATTGTTTTAAAAAATGGAATGTGTTAGGACAAAGACATTTCTGCAAATTTAAAATAGATAAATAATTGTTTTAATAATAATTGGAGTGTCAGGATTATGATATGATAATGATATGATATATATGGATGATGATGAATTTTATGTGGACGTAGATTTAGCTTCAAGCACGATCGTGGATGATGAATTGTATAATGGATCGTGGATTATGAATTATATAATATGGAAAAATATTCCTCTTTGTAAAATTTGATTGTGTCATTTTATCCCACAAAGTTTTAAAAATGTATCAAAGCATTTTGCAAATATAAAAAATAAATTAAACATAATTGTAATAAATCAAGAAAGATCATATGATAAGGTTTGAATTACCTCTAGTGTTGTAGATGGTTGTGAAATCATCACTCGTAATGTGCTAGACCTTTGTTTTAAGAAAACTCAACACGAGAAATGGATTAGTAGATAGATGGGTGAGTTCTTGACATTATCGATCCAGAAGTACAGACTTCCTCGGATGGATGTCAACCCAATTTTTAAAAAAATAAAAAAATGTATTTAAATAAATGTAAATATATATACTTGTAACATCTTTAATGATAACAAGAGCTGAAACAAAATTTAAGGTGACAAAAATAAGATTAAGGTGAGGAAGATACCTATTTAAAGTTGAAACAATCCATTATCAATAGCTTCTTCAAACTCAATGTTCTCTTCTGTAGAGTGTGACGATGCGCCAATTCCACTCTCAACATTAGGAACAGTTGTACTTGTAGTTGTATTATTCACACCTCTTCTTTTGCAAAAGGAATTCCAATGCACAATTGCTCTATCGAAAGGAAAAGTTTCCATGGAGTAGCGAGATATATAACACCTCATCACGACTTTCCGATTTTTATCCAACCTATTTCTTTTGATTTTATAAATGATAATGCATGAAAGCCCTTTTGTCAGTCCCACAGACCCCAAAATTATTGTTTGGCATATCTCATATAATCTGAAATATTCATTGATATCTTCTTGTAATATAGAACTTTGATAGATTCCTCGCCACTGACCTAGTAATAGCACCACATTCGGAAGGTTCATCTAAATTTTTATATTGGTTCCTCATTATTGTTGTAAAATTTGTTGATTGAAACTTTAATAAATTAGCATTAATTATACCTTTGATTTCCATACCCTTGAACTCTAAAGTCTTTGTGAAATGTTCTATTATTGTACCCATGGATTTATGGAAATGCTTTCTTACAAAGTCAAAGCACAACCACCTTGAGTATTCCAAAGATTAGGATCCATCACACCCATGGCTTCAAGAATTTTATCTTTGGATAAATATTCTCTAATTTCTGATGATAAGGATTCTGAATTTTTTTTAAGCTTTATTCTTGTTTCAACTATAACAGAATCAAAGAGATTACATGTCACAGGAACATCTTCTCGTTCGATCCTATAATATCTTGACGTTTTTACAAAATGTGCAGTGGTATGTCCCTCCCATTAACAGTGATGCAGAAGTGATTGTGGATATTAAATCTCAAATAGTTACTGGGATTTTTAAGATCTAATAAAGCTTTCCAATTCTCAAAAACAGGTGTATCAAAACTATCTTGGGAACAATACAAGATATCAAGACTTTGACATACCATTTTTCTCATCCATATAAAATCCACAATATAGATTAATCTCCCTTGTGCATGCTTCATCAATGTATTGATCTCCTGCAACATTGGAAGAATACCAACCAATGTAAGAAATGTCTCCAAATCAGTTAAACGGAACAAGTCCCTCACCCTATCAACTTCATGACGATATTTGTGCATGAAACCAACCAATGAAGGATACTCCTCACGAACTCTGCATGTAGGTTCATACAAAGAGATCCATCTAGTCTCAACATCTTTCAGAAGTTTTTGTCATCTGTAATTCCAATTGCAAATTTTGGAACTCAAGAAATCACTTTGGGCTACTTGCCATATAGGCATGAAGTTATCTTATAAGGTCTTCTAATTTAGCAACATTTTCGTAGTTGCTTACCATTTTATATGCTAAATTCATTCTATGAGCCATACAGTGAATTGGTAGCATATATGGGGCCACTGTTGTTTGTAATCTAACATGCATCCATGTTCGGTGACCCTACATGAAAAATGTACCATCTACTTCGACGCATACCAACTTCGTAGCAATTTCATAATCAGTCATTCCAGAAATATCTTTCAAATGAGAAACAACTATTTTATGTAGGTTTTCGGCATTATAGTTTTCAACCATTTTCATAACACCCAATCAGATGAGGTTTCCTTATATGATTTTCTAAAGTATAGATGTGGATACATACCCATGCAGTGTTATCGACTGTTGTCACTTCATCAATTGAAAGAGAGATAAAATTTGATTTTTTTACATTCTCTTTCAAATCTTCCTTCTCTATCATCGAAAGGAATTTTTCCATTTCCCATCCACTACTTTCAGACCAATGAGACTGAGGTACGTTCAACATTCCATTATATTGATACAAAACTTTGAAATCGAGGAAATCCAAAATCAGTCTTCCTTTCTTTAGTATGTGAAATAAAGTAGAGAATTGTATGAGTTTTGCATGTAGATTTGTTTGATTCATCTTACCAATTTGCGATGTGATTGTTCCTCCCTTTTCCATGAGATGTCTGTGTTTTTTGCTCTGTCTCATAATCCGCTATATATTTAACATGCATGAATTATTTTTAGTTATCCACTTGTGTGTTTTGATTTTCGGCCATTCGCCCCGTTACGATCAACTATTTTTTCCACATTGTTTTTATATAGTGTCAGCTTTATTTGCATTTTTGTTGCTTTCCCAATTTCCACGTACATATTGTACATGTACATTAAGATGGGATCTCTTAAAAATTAGATGATTGTATAGGTTCGATAAATGGAAATTTGGCAGCCCAATCAAACTTGTATGTCCTGCCAATGGTCCACATATTCTTGTTCATTTTCAATGTTTTACTTTTTTGAGTAGAATTTTGAGCAATATCACAATCACCTAGTTTCCTCTTTCATGAACTGAAATTGAATTCGATTTCGTGTTCCATTTTTCTGAGTATTTGTATGTGTGATATCTTGATGCACTCCTAGTTGCACCCCAACAGGAAGAATATCTTCAAGATCTGGCATATTATCATAGGTGTCATTTGTTTGATACTATGCAAAATGCATGTCCACCTCAATAATACCTTCCACACAGTCAGTATTCTGATTCTTTCTAGTGGCAACTATATGGTTGTTGGTAGTTTCAATATCTATATCAACAGAGTTTCCAAAATACTTGAATAGGGACTTATGATATTTCTTAGTTACTTTTAGGGTCTTTGCATTCTAAGGACTAACACCTTCCATTATTTTGAACAGAGTCATGTGTCAACAAAAGAACCAAGTAGTGAGTCAGAGTCAAAATTCCTATCATGCGTCAACTATGGTAATCCCTGTCACATGTCAACAGTAGCATCAACTATCCCTATCATGCATAAAAACACGCCAATTTGTCTCTATTGCGCATCAAAAAAGTTTCAATTTGTCTCTTTCACATGTCTTCTCTATCACCGTGTGTCAAACCGCTTACCCCCTTGTCATGCATCTTTAATACCTCCTTGTCAAACGCGTCTGCAATACCTCTTTTCACACGTCAACTATATCCCTATCACGCATCAAATTTCTCTATCGTGCATCAACTCTATTCCTCCCATGCATCAACTTCTTATCCCCTTATCATGCATCTATAATATCTCCTTGTCATGCATCTGCAATACCTCTTTGTCACGCGTCAACTATATCCTTGTTGCACGCCAACAACTAACCCTAACATGCTAACAACAATCTCTAGTGCTTAAGAGTGTGCGAGTTCACAGTATTGGTAATTTGGTAAGCTACATGTGGTAATTCAGTAGTATAATACCGGTGAATCACCTAGGTTTGTATAGGAGATATTTTCAAATGAAGGCAAAGTGACCCCAAAAAAAAATATATATTGTAAATTTTAGGCGAACTAGTCATTGACCCGCTCAGAAAAAATCATCTTTTCAAATTTTCCTAAAATTAAATTCTTGCCATATTACCAATATTCGCCACTAAAATTATCCCCTGTTCTAGAATGTTATTTTTGTAAGGAAATCCAAGACTGAAAGCTCATCTTGTATGGGGTCTCTTGAAGGAGTGATTAGCACTACACCTACCCCCGAACCATGGAAAGTGAATGATCCATCAAAGTGTACTTGCCACATAACAGATTCCTCAATATACATTAGTGATGCATCTAGAAGATCTAGACTTACATGCTCTGTTCTAAGTAAAGGTGCTTCATTAATTGGTCGAAAACACTGTCCTTTAACTAACTTCACTGGTGTATATAATCAATGTCAAATTCACTGAATAAAATGATCCAATTAGCCATTCTACCCATAAGGGTGGGTTTTGAAAACATGTACTTGAGTGGGTCAACTTTAGATATAAGCTTGGTTTTATTATTCAATAGGTAATGACAAAGTTTTTGGAAGGTAAAAATGACATCTAGATAAGATTTTTCAATTTGTGGATAGTTGAGATCATAGGAAATCAAGGTATGAATAAGGTGCTACATAGATTTCTCTTTTGGTTGGTCATATTGTGAAAGAAAATCACCAATAGCAAATTGGGTAGTGAATATGTATAGTAAAAGTGGCTCACTAGGGGTTAGAGGCATGAGGATAGACGGATTGGCCAAGTATTGTTTAAGCAAGGTGAAGGCTTGCTATTTCTCTGGTCCCCAAATGAAATCAACATCCTTCTTAAGAACATGAGTAAAATAATGAAACTTATCAAGCAAGCTATTAAATGAAGCAACGAATGGCTTATATCTTTCCTTGCAAGCTACACAACTGTTTGATATTCTTGGGAGGAGGCATTTTAGTAATTACGGTGACTTTGTCTGGGTCCACATCAATCCATCTCCTTGATACAATAAATCCTAGCATCTTCCATGATAATACTCTAAACACACATTTCTTTGGGTTCAGTCTAACCATATACTCCCGAGACGTTCAAATATACGCCATAAAACTTGTGGTCATCTTCTTTCATCTTGGATTTCCCTAGGAGATTGTCTACATAGTCCTCCATGATGTCATGTAGCATATCATGAAATATCACTGTCATTACCCTTTGATAAGTTGTACCAAATGTTTTTGAGGCCAAAGGGCATTACCTAATAACAAAATTTCCCCAAGGGGTTGTGAAGGTTGTCTTGTGTTGATCTTCCTCGATATCTTGATTTGATTGTAGCCTAAAAATCCATCCATAAGAGATAGAATTTCATAACCCGCAGTTGAATTGACAATCATGTCGATGTTGGGCAAAGGGAAATCATCTTTCGGACATGCCTTGTTGATGTCTCTAAAATATGTGAAAATTCTAATTCCTATAGGTTTCTTTTGTACTAGAACTACATTTGATATCCATTCTAAGTAGTCAATAGGTCTAATGAACCATGTTTCTAGTAATTTTTCTAACTCTTCTTTAACTAGAAGAGCCACATGTGGATGCATTTTTCTTAGTTTCATTTGATGGGCTTTGCATCTGCATGCACAACTAAGTTGTGCACTACCAAAGTTGGATCTAATCTTGGCATATCTTTATAAGACCACACAAATATGTCCACAAATTCTCTCAAAAGTATGGTGAATGTATTTTTCTCTTGTCTTTGAGATTGAAGCTCCCGCCTTGAATATCTTTGGGTCTTTTACATTCCAATGTTCATGTCAATGGTTTATTCTACCAACATTTTTGACATATCCTCCATATGCGTAGGATCGGGAGGAAGGTTGATATCTTCTTCAAAGGAATCTCTATGAGATTTTCAGCCTTAACGTGGTCACTTTTCTTGTTTGTTGATTTTTTTACTTGTTTTTCATCCAAAGACCTCAAATAGGTTTCTTTGTGTGACTTGGAATTTTGATTTTTTTGAGGCTTTTCTTTGGAACTTTTTCCCTCGCTTTTTCTTAAGTTTTGCTGACCATGAAGCTTAGCTTCCTCTCCAAAATATGCGTAGGTATCTAATTCAATGTAGAAACCTTTCTTATGGTCTCCAATTAGAATTGTATCTTGTATGCCCATGAATTTTACAATGGCCTCATCATTTTCAAAGAGGTCCAATGGAACATGATGTTGTTGGTCCCAATCGATAAGGGAAGGGTAGACAAGGTCAATTTTAGGTTCAGTGGGGGTTAAGGTAAGGACATGGTATCCATGAATAGGTTCATGGAGGAAATATCCTCATATTGGCTATAGTGGGAATCTATTTCATTTTATAAATAATCAGATCTATCCTCATGCTCGAGCAATGTAGCATCTTGATCATTGGGGTGGGCCCCATATGGATGAATTCCAATACCATAGCGCTCTATTTTGAAATGTGGAAGTGGGACTAGCTCCCTTGGTCCTTGCTCATATTTTCCACATCCTAGGCCTTTGTAGCCCATAGAATACATCATTCACTAGACTTCTCATATTCAGGGCTTTTGTAGCAGGTAGGTTGAGTGTCTTCAGGACCCAAGTTGTAGGTGGGTCCAACAATTTATCTTCTATAAGTAATCCCCCAGGTAGGAATTTCCCAATAGTTCATTCATCTCTAGGCTGCTTGAAATGATAGTTGGGCCTTCCTCTTGTTTTTGGTGATAAAGATAGGTCTGAAACCAGGAGATCTTGTTGCACATTGTATTCTCCACAACCATATTCTAGAATTTTCATCTCCCATGAATCAAAGGGAGAGGTATATGTAGAAGCCTCATGAGCACAAGAACTTAGGGAGTTTAAATCTACCTTGATTCCATAGCTTATGATTGAAGGGGAACAATTATATCAGTGCAAGGACATGTATATGTACCCCACGGGTAAAGTTGTTTAGATATTTTTTTGATCAAAAATACTTGACAAAGAAAGCACACAAGAAGTCCACGTGGGGAAGTAATTCATATTCAAAGGTGTGAATGAATAGGGAGAACACACACGTGGAACAAAAGTTCAGCTTTTGGAACTTAGCTATTTTCTCTCATAAAGGTCTATTTTTAGAGATGGTGTGTAAAATTGACAAACGAGGTAGAGATGTGTGTGCCACGCATTGGATATTTTTGGAGGATTGGATATGAAGCACTTTACATGGACACAAGATGGAAATAGATCTGCTATTGTCAGTTAGCTAGTAGTAGTCTATTGTTAGTGCACTTACATGTGTGGTTATTTTTGTAATGGCGTGTGGCTAGTAATAGCATGCGACCTATTTTTGGAATGGATAAGTGGTGAAGGGAAAGTCCCCACCCTTATATATATGTAGTAAACTATGTAATAGAGGGGGATCGAGATATACAGAGATATGTTGTTAAATCTACTACGTGCATACTACTGATATTGTAATGAAGCTTCTGTAAACTTATTGCATTGAATATAATGAAGGACATTGGCTGAATCTAAGTGTTAGTTCTATGTGTATCTGAATCTAGTATGTTTTTTATCTCATCATGGTTAGTACTTAATTATGCTTTTCCTTAGATATAGATCTGGTATGCTCTGTAGAATGATGAGCTAGTAATAGAACTATATATGTTAAGTCTCCATCATGCTAACATCCTGCTACAACAACCCTAAAGAGGGACTGGTACCTTTGCACGCTTTGGGTGAGTGCTCAGTTTAGGCTAAGTGATGTGCCAAAGACATCTAGGGTTTTATTGGGTTTGTATCATTGAATTCTAGGTTGCATCATTGGTTCCATTGCGAGACCTCTTTTTCAGTTGTTTTCAGGATGGTTCACAATGAATACATACCGATTAACTGTATCAAGTATTTAAGAGTGGATACATGATCTAGAGGAAGAATACGCACGGTGGTTCAGCACTAGATCTAAGTTTAACACACGCACTTGGGTGGAACGGAATATGTATGATATTTTATATGAGATATTTTTTGCTATCTTTCTGGTAGATTTGTACGAGTGGTTGATTGCTTATACATCTAAGAGGAATTGGAGGTATCGCGCACTTGTTTGGATGTATGAATAATTCTAGGCCCTTCATGATGCTAATATTATTTGGACTCGATATTTGGATACATGGTTTCGTGGTGTCTTGAATAGTTATATCTTGGAATACTCAATTTACACTTATTCGTGTCCAGAAGTAGCTGAATTCTAGTTTTTACGACATCCAAGGGGAGCTTACCTACAAGGCATTCCTCTAGCAATCAAGATCTTGATGGTAACCTTGAATATGGAGAGTAAACCGATGGCTAACTAAACCTCACCATGCATGGGGGCAGGAGCAGGATTGGTGAAAGATGGAAAACCTAGTGGCAAAAAGGAAAAGAGAGGAAAGGTAACTTAAATATAATGAGGTGCGCGAGAGGGAGATAGAGAAGAAGTATACCGTTATGAGAAAGTATGTCATAGAAGACATAGAGCCAAATCATCAGGAAATCCCCCATGTTGGAAAGCATGACAGGGATCCCCCGACCTCACAACAAAGTGTGCCAGCAGAGACTACTGGTCCATGGGTGCACATCCGAATCCACACAGTAACCTATCCCTTGTGCTTGGTTTTTTTAGTACATAGTATGAAAAGTAATCATCAAGTGTGGGAAGTAAGAGAGCAAAAACATCAATGGCAGGGTAGATGGATTCATTGTTATTTGGAGGTTTGTTTTTAGGTGCATCATCTATAGAGAATATGAACACACTTTGAATGTTTGATTCACTTATGGAAGTGGTAATAATTCACAGGACAATAGGGGTTTAGTATAGTACTACTATCGAGCACATGGGAATGCATCTACAGGACCTATTCAAGCTACGGGGTTTAGGATCAGGGGGCATGGGAAGTTCTGGTTCAGGTGGATCTGGAGGTTTTGGAGGCGGGAAACACTAGAGGTTCTGGATCAGGTGGGCAAGGTTTGCACCAACCCCAGAATATTTATATGGAAATGTCTCTTCATCTTCCAGAGTATATGGACAAAAATATGCTACCGAACATGTGCATATGTTTGAAATATTGTGGTGTGCAAAAGGGATCATAGGTTCGAGCGTAAGGCAAGCCAATTTTCTACTACGTTATAAGGGCGTGTTCACATCTGCAGAAAGTCGACCCTAATCAGACTTGCATGGATTATGCAAAATTGAAGGATGCATTCTTAAAAGAGTTTTATATCCCTAAATTTGAGCAGAAGAGTATAAGTGCACTCAAGGATATTAAGCAAGGCACTACTAAGAGTGTGCACGAGTATGATGTCCATTTTAAAATGCTTCGTCTAAACTTTCCTATGATATTCATGCAAGACAACATGCATAATGGTTTTTTGGGGATTGATTGCACCATTTAGGAGGGAACTATCACATAAGACATATCTTCGATCCATGCGAGGCATTGGAATCAGCCCTACGTGCTAAGGAAGTTAGGAGTATTGACATTATCGGCATTAGCCCATTCTTAGAGGCATAAATTGCAACTATGGCAAAAAAACTAGAGAAATTATCGACGAATTCATCCCATGAAACGTGCTCATGAATTTGGCGTATGATTGTGAAGTAGAGGGTAAAAAAAGGATAGTTTTCCTCATAGAATAGTATGCTCATTGTTGATGGATTGTGAGATATACCACTTAAACCATGATGCTAGCCACTTCCCATTATTACAACGTGTGATAAGGAAGAACGTTTCAAGCTATTGTAAAATCTGTAGGTCCACAACTCATGACACAGAGGATCATCAAATGATTAGATAGATCCATGATGCTATATATATTAGTGTATGGAAGATAGGAGTTTTAAATAACTCTAAGGGAAAGAACGAGCATCGGGACCTTGAGCATAATTAGGTGCACTATGATCGAGAATGAGGGGTGTTTTGAAGGTAGTCATGGAAGAGGTTGAGGATACCGTGGTGGTGGAAGAATTAAGTTCCCTCATGGAATGTGTTATACATGCGAGATCTCCTCACCACTTTAGGCACAAGTGCCCTCATAATATGCATGTTCTTTTGGTAGAAAGAACCATATCTATGAAGAGTTCCCGGACTTATATGAGCATCCGAGTAAGCAACATAAATAAGAAAACAAAGATGTTGGGATGGTTAGGATATAGCACGCTATAGATAATCAATGGATGCCCAAAATAGAAGCAGATTTTGAGGCGCTACAAGTAAGGATCACGACTGCTACGAGGCAACATGTGTCGGGGAGGCATTACAAAAGAAACCTACCATCACTAAAGATGAGGTTCTTCATGCATGGTACCTAGATCATGCCTATTAGAAGGAGGTTTATTAGGATACCATGGAAGTTCTAAGGAATATTTAGGGTGAGATATAGTACTTAAAGGAGTAGAAGAAAGCATCAAAGATGGTCCAAACTGATATAGATGACTTGAAAGAAGTGTGTAAAATGTTGCGCCAGGAGAACATCATTCCACTATTGGGGAGTTGCTAAAAGGGAACACACATAGAGACTAGATGGAAGATCCTACATGCAAATATCCCTCCTCATAGCTTGGATTATGACAAGGAAATCACTTTGAATGTTCTTTGTGGATGGGTGGTTATTGAATAATATATTGATTGATATAGGCACGGAAGTCAATGTTCTTACCTTGGATGCATGGTTACAAATGGGGAGGCCCCCATTGAAGCCATCCTCTAATGTATTATTCATGGCTAATTGGACTAAGGCCACTCCCATATGATTTTTAAAGGATGCATCCATTACCATACAAGGAGCCAAGTTCACTGGAGACTTTGAAGTTTTAGACCGGTAGAGTCAAATATCTTGCCAACTTTATTAGGGCGCCCTTGGTGTTATGTAAATAATGCTGATATGTAATTCAACAAGGGCTATATCAGTTTTGAAAATTAAGAGGAAAGGGTTATTATCCCTTTAACAGATGGAAATTCCACGCCTTATGTTGAGCCCTTAATTAAAGAATATTTGAGTAGGATTTATGTACGCACCATCCGAGATCCAGAGATGATTGAACCGACCAAAGAAGGAATAATTCAGTGGGAGGATGCACAGTCTATTAGCAATACTACAAGTTTTGCTTGTGATAATTGGGCTCACAAAAGCACTTATGAGTTAGTAGGGCGTGAAGTAAAGAGCATATTCCCTTGAGGCACAAAAACGCATTCTGTCAGGAGGATAGGTAACAACTCGGTACATTGTTACATAGGAGAAGGGGATCCCATGGTATTCTTGTGCACCATGGAAGAAAAATGGATAGACCCACTGGAGAGGATAAATATGCTAGCATATACACTATGAGGGACATCATAATGTTGGTGGGTTGTCCACGGGGATAGTCTAGTCGAATGGGATGAAACTAGGATTGCTCTTACTACTAGGTTATTTAGGAGAAATGCACCTACACAAATATGTAATTATCACAATGATCAACCTATTCAACACCATGTTCAAAAGTGTGAGAGACTATAGACGAAGGGTAGGAAGATTTACCACCTTCACAATGGGTGCACCAATTTTATTCCACTCTACAAGGTTATGTGAGTGTTTGGTACATATATGCAAAACTCCATAGAGAAAATGGATATTGGTAGAATTTAATTATAGGAATGGCCCATACATTTGAATTCTTCTCTACAAAACCTCTAGTCGAAGAAGCATTGAAAGTTATCAAGTGCTTAACTATGGGAGATAGTGTCAAGGTGAAGATCTCCTCCAAGAATTACTAGATAAAGTGGACTCGGGGAGCGTGTCTTGATAAAGAACTAGGGGCCAATGCAACATTACTTCATCACGCTTGCCTTGAGAAAGAGAAAGGAAAAATGGTCTACCTAGTGGATGACAAAGAAGTAGATAATCTGGATGTAAACCATTCAACAAGAAGGCGTGATGTATTGGACAATGTGGATAGGACCACGCGCACCTATCATGAACCTATGTAGACAAAGTGGGTGAATATTGGAATAGATATAGAGCCTAATGAAGCCATTAGTGGAGATTATTGGGTAGACTCTGAAGTGGCAAAAATCATAGAGTTACTAAGGGAATATCAGGACCTATTTCCTAGGGGGTACCATGAACTTAAAGGCATGCATGAATCGTTAGGGGAGATGAAGATAAATATTAAAGAGGGTGCGTGCCAGTTAGAAAGAGGCCTTACAGAATGAACCCCAATTTGTGCAAAAAGGTCAAAGAAGAGATTGATAACATGTTGAAGTCTGGAATTATCAAGCCCCTTGATGAGTCAGAATGGTTTAGTCCAATGGTGATTAGTATCAAGAAGAATGGATGGATTAGAATATGCATGGACTACAAATATCGAATGATCTGCATGTGTAAAAGATCCATTCCCTATGCCATTTACTAAGGAAATACTAGAAGGAGTTGCAGGGCATGAAATCTATTCATTTACAGATGGGTTCTCTAGGTATCATCAAAGTTAGGATTTCCCGGGAGGATCAAGAGAAGATTACATTTACTACTTGAATGGGTTAAATCCACCTTTTTGTAATGCCCTTTGGTCTGAAAAAAGTGCCTATTGTATTTTTGTGTATAGTTGTTCAAGTGTTCAAGAAATTTATTCAAAACTTCTTACATGTATATTTAACGATTGGACGGTGTATGGATTAGTTAAGGATCATTATGAAAACATGCACTTAATGTTTGAACAATGTAGGAAGTTGAGTATCTCTTTTAACATCAAGAATTTTATATTTTCTACACCATTTGGCATACTTTTAGGACACAAATCTGCAAGGAGGGTTTGTTGGTTGATCCGACAAAATTTGCAGAATCATTATAGGCTCAAGGAGCCTACCGGTCAAAGTGAGGTGCATAGATTTTGGGACATATAGGATACTACAAAAAAATTATCCAAGGCTATGCCAAATTTTCCACACCATTAGAAGAGTTAATGAAAGGGAAAGGTACGTTCTATTGGGAGAACAACGAACGCACATTCGAGACATTAAAGGAGAAACTTACCATCCTTGCTCCTATTTTGTGTTTTCCTTCATGGGAAAACCATTTCATATACATGTTGACACCTCTAGCATGGCCATTGGAGTGGTGTTGGCTCAACCTGGAGAAGGTATTGTAGATCATCCTATCTATTTTACTAGTAGAAATATGACTCCTGCAGAACATAATTACACAACTACAGAGCACGAAGCTTTGTCAATGATCTATGTGTTGCATAAATTTTTCCAATACCTACTAGCTACACCATTCATATTTTATACAGATCACATGGCATTGAAGTATTTGGTAAATAATCCTATTTTACAAGGGCACATATGTCAATGGGTGTTCTTATTTCAAGAGTTTGATTTCACAGTTGTGGTAAAACTAGGAAAAAGTAATTCTGGACCAGACCATTTATCAAGAATACAGTCAGGAGAAGAAGCATAGGCAATTGAGGATACCATGCCAGATGCACAATTATACAAGTTACAATGTGTGCCATCAGAACTAGAGGACATTGTTGTATTTTTACGGTGGATGGCACCAGAAGGAATGAAATCCTTGGAGAAGAAACAACTTGTTATACGCGTTGCACCTTATATGTTAATTAGTGGTGACTTGTACAAAATGGGTCGAGATGAAATATTGCGCCGTTGTGTATTGGAACATGAGCACATGGGCATTATGGAAGAAGCTCATGGTGGAATTGCAGGAGGCCACTATGTAGGTGATGCCACAATGCATAAGATTCTACTTGCTGGATTATGGTGGGAGACCCTCTATAAAGATTGTAAGGAATTTTGTAAGGCATGTGATCATTGTCAACATCTTGGAAGACCAGGTCAGCAAGATGAAATGCCTTTTAGACCTATTGCTAGCGTAGAACTGTTTGAGAAATGGGCTATAGATTTTGTGGGTCCTATTTCACCAGGTGTGCGTAGAACTAGATCACGCTACATTATAACTTACATAGACTATTTGATAAGGTGGGAAGAAGTAACACCTACAAAGGATTGTATAGTGGCTACAACAGCTCGGTTTCTATGGAAACATATTATTACAAGGTATGGATGTGCTTTGAGTTTGACCAGTGATAGGGGCACACATTTTCTTAATAAGACAATCATAATTTTATTGGATGAGTTCATGATTGCACACCATAATACTACACCCTATCATCCTCAGGAAAATGGAACTACTGAAGCTTTCAAAAATATTTGAGCCACACATTGACAAAAATCTATGATATTGGAAGAAAGGATTGGGATGATAAAGTATCTACAGTACTTTTGGCATATAGAACAACATATAAAAGGTTGAACAAAGCCACACCATTTCAGTTAGTGTTTGGCGCAGAAGTCATTCTTTCTATGGATTTTATGTTACCTTCTTTGCGTGTTATGCATGTTGGAGGTCTAGCTGATGAGAAAGCTTTAGAAGAATGGATTAAAAAGATAATTTAGCTAGATGAGCGACGAGCTATAGCATGTTGGAGTTAGAAGCAAGAAAAGGCCAAGCAGAAAGCATGGCATGACAGACACATAATGGATAAGAAGTTTGAGATTGGACAAATGGTACTTCTCTATGACTCTAAGTTCTTGCGCCATCCAAGAAAACTTAAGATACATTAGTTGGGGTCATATGTTATAACTTACATCCTTGAAACAAGTGCTTTCCAAGCTTAAAAGCACTTGATGGAACACTGAATAACCATTACTTCAATGGGAGTAGGTTGAAGTCCTACTATAAATAAGTCTTCTTGGTGTTTATAATAAGGCAATATTTCCATTTAGATTAGATTTTAAATTCTATATTTTTTTAATGTGTTTCCTTCTTTGTTGTTATTATTTTTCAATTTAGTTAGTGTGTTGTGAAATAAGTGTGCTTACGTGCATGAATATAATTACTACATGACGCATGTTTATGCACATAGGACTGCACACACTTTTAGTATGGGGTGCTTGTCGATATCCAGGTACAAGCTTATAGGAATTGAAAGGTGAAAGGAATAAGTTTCTATGGGTGTTATTCAATTCAAAGGATTTCCTCTAAAAAGTGACCAAAGATAGAGATGAATGAAGGGACAAAGATAACATGAGGTTAGTAGAGGCCATAACAACTACCAGGGTAGAAGGTGCAGTAATGAGGTACTCAAGCACAAGGGAGCATTGAAGAGAAGTTTGTGACTAGAGGGTAGGAAGGCACACTAGAAGGTTATAGTTGAGGCACGAAGATGTAACGCATGGAAAGGATGGAATTGGTCAATTAATGAGAGGATATTTGGTAGGTGAAGGAGCAATGAATGCATCAAAAATTTGAAAATCTATATAAGGATGGGATGTGAATTCATTTTTACCATTGTAATTAAGAGTATTTGACAAAGATATAAGTGCGAAGAGCTGATTGATCGAATTGAGGTGCAAGAGGTGTGCTACAATCATGACAAAGAGAGATGTGCATAGAAAGAGATTTTGTTCCTAGTGGTAAAGGGTTTGCACAAAGAAAGGTGAAAGAGAGGAGTTAGGGCATGCAATTTCACCTAGGCACACCGAATCGAGCTAGGGTTTGATTCACACATTGCGGAATTCAAGAGGTGAGGATTTATAAAGGAATGCAAGGTAGAAATGGAACCTAAGAAAGTAGTTGTAGCAGGAATGAAGGGAAAGAAGAAGGTGGTAGAAGAAGAAGAAGAGATGGCTCGAAAGCAATTTTTCGAAATGCAATATCCAGAGGGGGTTATCATCTGTCGGGAGTGGGATTCTCACATAAGGAAAAATAAGGTGAGTGAGTACAATCATAGCATGGTACTTCCAGGAAATTTTACATAGTGTGGTTCACCATGAAAGATGGAGCATGGAGCCCTTGGTGTAAGTTACCATATGTCTTCACAAGCAAGGTACTTTTAGGCGTTAGTACACATGTGTTCTCATATGTGTGGCGTGACATTCAATGCGAGATAAGGTAGATTGTGACTACCACACACTAAGGAAGAAATATGTGTATCTAGGGTGGGGTGCATATATTGAAAGGCTCACTTTAGATATATTAAACATTAAACTAATAAGTTTTTCTATGGGAGATATTGGAGCGTCATTGGTGTATCTTTGAAGCCCAAGATGGAGAATAACAAGTATGTGGAAGATGAGTTTGCACTTCCAGCACCACCAAAGGGAAAGCATACAATGGAGAACATCCTAGTGCCTAAGCCCACAGATCCAATAGAAGTGGAGGATGAGGAGGATGAGCGCGAGGATACTTGTTGAATTTAGAGCATAGAGGTAGAAGACATCCTACAAACAAGGATGAAGCTGAGTGTTCCACTACACCACCTCAACCACAAGAGGGGGATAATGAGGACTTGGATGTATTACAAGGAGAGAAAATATTCAAGTGATTATTCAGAGAAAAAGGACTCAAGGTGCTACTCTGCAAACAGTGTGTAAGTCACCTCGACTCTCTCCACGAAAGAGACAACCGTAAAAGGAGAAGGAAAGCGAATTTGAATGAGGAGGTGGAAGAGTCGAGGAAAGCGTGCCTACTTCTCCTACACCTTCAGAGAATAAAGAACAAAAAGATGAGGAATTGAAGCAAGGAGAAGAGGAGAAAGGGATCAGATGAGATAGCTACGAGATCCTGCAAGACATGGAAACACAAGTTTGAAATCTGGAAGCTCAAGTTCTAAGTAGCCTCGTCTAGAAGAACAAGTGGTGAGCACATTCCACTAGCCATGGGTTATGCAGAGGATGCAGGTAAATTTTTGCGCCCATTTCCAGAGCACACTATCGTAAAAGGAATTATATGGTTGGGAATTAAAGGATGAAGATATGGCTACAAAGTGCATAGAAGGAAGCAGTTATCATGGTCCATGCACACACACATGGATGAGCTAGATTTTGATGTATGTGAGGAGTCATGCATATCATGGAGGTTGAAGAAAACACCTCATGCTAGAAACATGAAAATAAAGCCTACTATCATGTCAGATGAACAAGTAAGCAATGCATTGGTGAAAGTCTCAATAGAGGTGGCGAGGTAGAATATGGACAAGGCTGCCACAATTAGGGTACTCAGGGAAGAGATAAAAACTAAGGATGGGGGAATAGCACGCCCTAACGCAGAAAGAGACTTGGCGTGAGAAAAAGAACATTGTATTTATCAACATCATAGAGGAAATTGGTGATAATATCATAAGCTCCTGTTAGGCCACACTTGGAGCCAAAGGTACCACAGACATTTCCTTCAAAGAATACATTATGTAGGAAAGTTGGTGGACCTAGTCTTTGGAAGATGAGCCTCTACGCATGTCGGTGCCAAAGGATCCAACACAAGAGGCAGAATGAGAGAAGGCTTCAGTGATGTGGAATATTGCATCCTATGAAGGGTTCTGCAAGCACAAAAAGAATAACTGAAGAAAGTAGACCAAGCCTTGAACATCTGCATAGCTCTAGAGGCACTCATCAACATAAAAACCCTAGAGGAGAACAATGAGGTCCAAAAAGTGATGAAGGATGAAACATTGGGCCGCATAGAAATATTATCAATGGTTAAAAGAAGCGCGAGGCCCTGGCAGCAACACAAGAACCACACAAGACTCAACTAGAAGATCTTAGGAAGCTCATTACACAGAAGATGGATTTACTAGAGGGAAGGATGACCGTAATGTCTAGCAATGTGTTAGTCTTGCAAAATGAAAAAGGGGATATTGTGAGGGATGAGTTGTGTTGGTATCTAGATTTAATCTCCTTCACAACTTAAAAAACATCAAGAACTTGCACAAGACACTCAAGGATAGCTAGATGGTTTATGTGTCATTTGTAGCTAGGAAGCACACCTATCTGCTTGTTTGCATTCAACAATTGAGGGATTAGATAACACATTCAAGAGGATTTTGATCTAACCCTCACTATTTTAGGTTGTGCCTATCAACCAAAGCAAGAGAACCTATATTGCAGCCCTTATATGGTAAGGAGAGGGAGATCTCCTTGCGTTTTGCATATGATATGGAAGAGT
This sequence comes from Taxus wallichiana var. yunnanensis, assembly GCA_018340775.1. Classification (NCBI taxonomy): domain Eukaryota; kingdom Viridiplantae; phylum Streptophyta; class Pinopsida; order Cupressales; family Taxaceae; genus Taxus; species Taxus wallichiana. The sequence goes on from CM031241.1 coordinate 126,017,924, forward strand.
CTTTGTGAAAAAATGATCAAGTATCCATTATCCAAACTCAAAGGAGTTGTCACTACTAAATGATGGAAATGTTTTCAAAACAAAACTAGAGCTGCTAAAAGACATGATGAAACCCACGATCAACTTTGTGCATTTTAGTGAAAGGATTGAATTATTTTGTGGAAACACAATGCAAATGCAGGGGTATTATAGGTGGGGTAAGTTAGTTTAAAATGAAATTCGATGAGAGATGTTGGGACAAGAGTAGCTAGAAATCATCACCTTCTTTGGGAAGCTTTGCAAATGAATTACAACACCTAAACAGTAGAGATGTTTCAATGAATTTGAAGTGCTCTTTCAACCAGGATGTGTGCACACATGGATGCCCAAATTTGCACTATTCCATACAAAATTTGATAACCTACCACAAAGGCTTGAAGAAAAATATCAATGAATCATTTAGAAACCCTTGTTAGATCATGACCTAAGGTACACCCAAAGGTTTACAAACACCCTCAATTTACAAGGAAGGTAAGATGAATTTAAATCTGTTTATCTTCACTCAAATGAATGCTCTTCTGAATGGAAGATTGTAGATTCCTTCAAACCCTCTACAAGAAATGAGACCTTGTATGACCAATAAAGATCCCAAACACAAGATTGCAACATGAGCATGAAACACAAATTGAAAACATAATGAAATACAAGTGTATGCAAGATCTTCCAAGAGATAAAACCAGTTAATCCAAGAATTTGATCAAATATATCAGCAAGGGAATGTTATTTAGAAAATATCAAAGCTTGTTGATGGCTTTACAGCTAAAACCAACTCAACATGATGAACATTTGATGCAAACAGAAATCAAAATGGCTCTCAGGCAGTTTCTCCAAAAGGAAATGGACTTCTTCCAGTTTTCCATGTGAAAATTCTTCTCTCTCTCTCCAAAATTCTCAATAGACTTTTCAAAATGCCTCCAAATTACATAATATACCCTATGCCAACTTGGATCCTTGCATCCCAAGAAAATAATATGCTCAAGGGATCAAATTTGTTACAAAACTCTATCCATTTGATGAAAAATGATATAAAACTGTAAAAACATTTCATGCAAAATGCAAGAGATGCACAAATATTTTAAAATATTGCATGGATTCAGATCCTTATCCATCCCGAGTCACGTTTTGTCATTCCACCATGCCAAAGCATGCTTTTGCAATCATTTTTCACCTTTTACTTCATCATTTTTAACTCTGCAACTTTAATTTTTTACCTTTCACATTTTTTCACGGGCTGAGAAAAATATTTCATGAAAAACACTATAGGACACCAAATTAGCTCATAAAAACTATGCCATTACACTCAGAGGGCCGAGGGGATGTGAAATCATATAAAATTTCATGTGATTTGGTGCAAAAATGATGATTCCAAGCATCTTGGAGCTCCAATGGTGGCAAGGAATGAAAACACTCAGCAATCGTTGATTTAAAATCAACTTTAAATTTCCGCCCTCCACGTGTCAGATGAGATCTCAAATATTCTCTTTTTGTCTTTGGATGAGGTGGGACACATGTCCAAATACCATTGGACCGGGCCCTCAACCTTAAAAATGCATTTCAACCCTTTTCGACCTCGGGAAATTTTTGAAAATTTTCCCGCATGCCCCCTGGACATGCCACGTGTCCCTAGGTGGACCCCACAAAAATCATGGGCAAAAATAATAAACTTTGTTCCATTTTTGAGAAAAGGAAAATTTTCTCAAAACCTTCGTGGGTGTGAACACATGCTTCTTACGCCATGTGGCGGTCTTCCATTCGCTGCAGAGCCGACCTTCCTATTCTTCCCTCATTCCTCCGCGAGCACAAAATCCTTTGTGGGCCTGCATTCTTCCTTTTCCCCTTTTGGAATAGGCCATGTGTCACCCCCTGATTGGATGTGGGGGCACACCTCCAAATTTTCCTCTTCGGGGCCATGGATCAATTTTTTATTTTGAAATTTTTGCCCAAAATTTGTAAAATTTTGAAACTCTTCCCGCCGCCTGAACCTCCACCACCTTTTGGACACGTGTTCAAAAATGATTGGCGGTGGAGCCAATCCTCATTTTTTTCCTTTTATACCAAGGAAAAAATTCACAAAATTTTTCTTCGGCCCCCATTCCCATTTCTCCTCCCGGACATGTGTCTCCTTCCTACTCGTTGCCGGGCCTCAGGAAAAAAATTGATTTTAGCATTTTGAAGTTAAAACTTCAAAGTCTTCAAAACTTCTGCCCCCACATGGCCTTTCCTGGACACGTGTCCACTTCTCATTGGGTGCGGGCCTCCGGGTCAAAATTTTCCTTGTGTCAAAATTTCAAAAAGTGATAAGTTGTAATATTTGCCACCGCTCCCAACCAATAGCAACTGCCACATTAGCGATAACATGCAAGGATAATTTTAACGGGAAGATGACACTGTATGCCCATAAAAACATAAAAATGTAGGGGATGCCCTAGAAATCAAAAAATTCATAAGGAAGGTAGATTTTTCCATTTTGAATCCAATGAATCTTGATTTCACAATGGTTTAGGCACAGGGATTAGGATTTCAGCAACAACTCGATTCGATCTAATTTAATTTTTGCATGAATTTGACAAAGGGGAAAACAGATCAGCCTAAAAAATGAAGAAGTTAGGGCACAAAAGAGGGGAATTTGGAAATTTGTTTCAATTTAGGGCAAAATCATGACAATGTGAGCAATTTCAAAGGCATTCAATTGGAAAATGCGACTCGCAAAACCATGAAATCAAAAATGAAACATTTGTGAGCACATTTGGTCATGAAAAACAAGGCACATTATGCAAAATCAATAATGGGACCAACATTGGCTCTTTCCTGGGGATGGGCACTCCCAGTGAGTGCCACAAGAACAAAATGTAGACCAAGTGCCAGAATTCCATTGGGCAAGGAGTATAAAAATGCAGAGCAGCCCAAAAAACCATAATTTTCACCAAAAGGAAGAGAAAACCGGACCAACAATGGTTCTAAGGACAAAAGGGAAAACCACAAGCCAACAACAACAAGAACAAGGAAAAGACAAAACAAAAACAAGGGCTATACAAAATGTACAACTTGTGCATACCTCACATGGGGATTTAATCCAAGAAATGTTTTAAATGTCTGCCATTAATAGGCAGCTCCAAAAATCCCCATCCAAATCCTTGAGAAAAAATGTATTTTCTCCAATCCTGATATCAATGGCATAAGGGCCCATCCATAGAGCATCAAACTTTCCATGTTTTCCCTTGTCTTCATGCCTACTATCCCATAGAAAAACCAGATCTCCAACACTAAAGGCTCTAGGGGTGACCTTCTTATCAAACAAATTCTTCAATTTCTCTCTAAATCTGACATGCCTTTGGTGAGAAGCCCTTCTCTCTTCATCCAACTTAATGATCTGATTGATCCTTGATTCATATGGGCCATGTTCTTGATCTTCTAACTGCTGGGCAAACTGAAATGTGGACAATTGCAAATGTAAGGGCAACAATGCTTGTGTTCCATAGACCAATTCAAATGGACTCTTACCAGTTGCTCTTTTTGGAGTTATTCTATCGACCCCAAAATGCAAATTTGAATTTCTCTCCCCACTTCTTCTTGTTGATTTCAAGTTCCTTCTAATAATTTTGAGCAAGTTCTTATTCATTGGACTCAACACTTGTTTGTTGCCTTGTGGATTGTAGTTTGAAGAATAAGTCAAATTTATCCCATATTCATTGCACATTACCATCAAAGGTTTGGCTCTAAAACACATGGAATTATCGAGATACAATCTTAAGCTGGAACTCAAAATCTACATATGATATGATTCAACAAGAAATCCATTACCACTTGGTGTGTTACCTTTTTAGATGGAATTGCCTCAATCCATTTTGTAAAATAATCGATCATTCTGAGGATCCATTTATGACCAAAACTAGAAGGATTTGAAACCTCACCAATGAAATCCATTCCCCATTGTTTGAAAGGCACTTCAATTTATACAGAGTTGCAAAGGAAGGGAGCACTGAAGCTTTCAATCTTCTGAAAAGCGTTTGGCAACTATCACATCTTCTAACTAGCTGATTTGCATCTTTAAAAAGAGTTGGCCACCAATAACTAGCTCTTAAAATATTGTGTGTTGTTACTCTACCAAAAAAATTTCCTCCACAAACTCCCCCATGGAAATCAGCAATCAAATTGGGAGCTTCATCTTCAGTTATGCATTTCAAGAGGACACCTTTAGGGTTCTTCCAAGCCAGCCCAAGGTCAGTTATGATATATTTTTGAGAAGCCAGCTTGAGGGCTCTTTTCTGATTTTTATTCAAGTGACTAGGATAGCATAGATGCTTGAGGTAGAAGATCACATCCTTGTACCAATCAGAATTCATCAATTTGTCAAGTAGATCTACCCTTTCTTCCTCTAGCTGATTCACTTCTACATTTTGTAAATTACTCTCAGCCATGAGCCTGGCAAGACCCAAACCTCTTACCAGCTTTGTAGTTTGAATGTCCATGTCATATTCTTGAAGTTTGTTAACCCACCTACATCTCTTGCTTGATATCTCCATGTCAGATAAGATGTCTTTAACCATGGTGTGGGGAACATAAGCAACAACTTTTGAACTCAGTATATAGGGCCTGAAAATCTTTGTTGCTTTTACCAATGCAAATGCCTATTTTTCCATGATTGTATACTTCAACTCAACTGCTTGTAAAGCCTTGCTAAAGAAATCAATAGGCCTCTCAGCTCCATTCTCATCCTTTTGTAACAAAACTGAAGCAATAGTAAATTCAGATGCAAAAGAGAAGATTTGGAAAGGCATCTTATAGTTTGGAGCTACCAAAACAGGTGCATGCTTAAGTGCATCCTTTATTCCTTCAAAATCCTGAATGATAGCCTCTTCCCACTTGATAACTTGATCCTTTCTTAGCATGCTTGTGATTGGGAGAGTTAGCTTGAAAAATTAGAAACAAACCTTCTAATGAAATTGATTTGGCCAAAGAAATATTGAATACCTTTCTTGGTTCTTGGAATAGGCACCTTGCTGATTGCTTCTACTCTCTCTAGGTCTATCATAACACCTTCCTTGGACACAATATGTCCCAAAAACTTGGCCTTTTGTACACCAAAATGACACTTCTTTGGATTAAGGGAAATGCCATACTCTCTACATCTGATCAACATTTTTTCTAGGTGTTGCAAATGATCTCCTCGCTGCCTTGAAAAAACAGTCACATCATCTTGGTAAACTACTATGAATTCATTGATATAACCAGCAAAGGCAACATCCATTTCCCTTTGAAAAGTAGCACCAACATTCATCAATCCAAAAGGCATCCTTACAAAAACATAAGTCCCCCAAGGAGTAGTGAAGGTTGTCTTAAGTCTTTCTAATTCTTTGACAACTACTTGATTGTATCCGGAGAAACCATCCAAAGTAGAAAGCATCTCTGACCCTGTTACAAGCTACAACATATTCTCCATGTTTGGAAATGGGTAGTTGTCCTTCATATATGCTTTTTTTAGATTCCTAAAATCCACACAAAGTCGATATCTCCGTTCTTCTTTCTAAGCGCACTGAGGTTTTCCACCCAAGATGAGTATCTAGTAAAGGTGAATGATGCTACCATCTCTCAATTTCTTCAAATATTCTTGAATTTTCATGGAAATCAATGGGTTAATAGGCCTTTGTTTTTGTATAAATGGCTTGGTTTTGGCCTCAAGAGGAATCTCATGCTGAAATAAATCTTCTCTATATGCTTTCAACTCTGAATAATACCAAGCAAGGCAGTCTTGATACTTCTTTAAAAGTTGGGCATAGGACTATTTTTCCTCTTTGCTTGGATGTTTGACCAACCAAATCTTCCTTAGTTTATCCTTGGTTCCCAAGTTGTGCTCTTCCACATCCCTTGAAGTAGACATCTTTCTATTTATGATGCAATCAACATTGTTAAAATTGGATTCAAGTGCAACAAGACCTTTGGGAATGGTGTTTGTTTTCAATTGTATAATATCCTTATCAAAAAAAGTTTCTCTACCTTCATTCATGCATACCATTAGTTCCCAATCAATATTCTGACCAATAAACTCACCTTGTCATTGTAAGAATCTCAATACTTGTGCATCATCATCAAAAATCTGCCAATGTTTCACATTATCTGGGACGATTGGCCTTGTTAGCACTTGATGTTATATTCACAAAAAGGTGAAAGCAGTCAATTGTCAAATCTAGAACCAAGGACAACCAGCTTATCAACAACAACATTAAGATTTCTATCATGGTAAACAATGTTAAAGGAATCAAAAATTTCAATCAAGTCCCAAACAACATGCTTATATTGCTTCATACATTGATTTTTGTAGCATACAACTTTCTTACTTGCTTCACCACCAACTTTGAATCTCCCTTAACTCCATATTTCCATGCAATCCTTAACTCTAACAACAATGCTTCATATTCAGCAATGTTTTTAGTGCATTCAAAATTGAGCTTGAAAGAGAAAAAAATTCTTCCAAACTACGAGAAACCAAAACTATACCAGCACCATTTCCAACTTTGGAGCAAGCTCCATCAAATAGTAATGTCCACAGAGAACCTACCATACCAAGGCACTCTGATTTTTCCATCTTATTCTCTTTTCCATCAGAAAAACTAATGAATTTGTCAATATCTACACCAGCAAACAACACTTCATAAGAAGTATTGTTGGGATCTTCAATCAAGTGTAACATCTTATTTTCACCATAGAGTTTGACAAGGCTGCCCTCAATGGGAATGGTGGAAAAGACATGTCCATTTTAACACTACCACCAACACTTGCAGCCCATTTTCTTGACAAAAGCATACCCCATTTGGCAGGGCAATCAACAATTACAACATCAAGTTTTAAATTCTTACCCGGATAGGCTGCAAGTTGCACTACTAACCCCTTCACATAACTAAAAACTGGAACTTCCCTTAAATCCATGGTTGTACACTTCCCATATGCTACTATCATTTTGATATCCAACTCATTCATGACTGCTAGAGGCATGACATTACATAATGCACCGAGAATCAAACATGCAATTGTGAAGCAACCTATCTTTTATGAGCAAAGCATGTGGAGAATGGATCAACATTCAATCAGAATCAACCAAGGATGTCCCCAAATATACTTCAGGTGCCTCTCCAAGATCTTCCATTGGTGGTGGTGTTTCAAGGCCAGCAATGCTTTGAAGAGGATTCTCAACAACATTTATATTTCTACTTGGGGTAACCTTTTCTTCTTTCAATCCCAAGTACTCGAATGCTCTCTTCTTATGCTCAGGTATTCTAAGAAACTCAATGATGGGAAAACTCACTTTAATTTGGCTCAATACATGGGCTATATCATATGGAACATTCTTTGGTAAAATAGCATTGGAAGGGAAACAAGAAGATTCATGAGATGGAGAAGTATTATTGGCAGCCTGGGCATGAAGAGGACTGATATTCTTGCATGGGACAACAAGGTTCTTGGCAATTGTTTCTTTTCTAGGATTGTCTTTGGGAATGCTTGTGAGCAAGGGTGTCTTTGGCTTGGCTTGAGGACCAGCTCCCCTAACAACTTTACTTCTAGTATTGTACTCTTTCTCTTGACCAACCACATCATTCATTAACAATTGTCTATCTTCCTCCGAAGGAATACCACCATCATACTTCTTGATCATTAAAGCCCTTAGATATTCAAAGTCATTATTAGGAATTTCAAAGGCTTGAACTACATCTACATCATGAGTTTGAGGAAGAGAAAGAAATGGTACCCTCTTTATGCAATCCCAAAAGGTTAATGCAGTCCTTGCACTTATCACATCTGTTGATGTTGTTGCTTGTTGTGAGCCTAAAGAGCTACCCATCATAAAAATGTCATCATCCATTTCATTATCATTATCATCATCAATATATTGCTGGTCCATTTCACATGGAGGATGAGGAAGAAAACATCTATCACACCAATCCATATCAACAATTTCTTGAACAGCAAGACAACTCTTGCGGTCACCGGGTCGAGGCACCACTCTATTTTCACATTCTTGGGGTTGTCTACTTACAGATCCAACAGGCCCTTTACCTCTATCATCTTGTCTTGATCACCCCTAGGATGATTTTCAAATATATCATGGTTTGAGTTCTTCACTGTCCTTGTGAAATTTTCCCAATTCCTTTCTCGGCCGGGCTAACTTGTAAGAAATTTCTTTGATTTGCCAAAGTCTTGACAACATCTTCCAAATCAGCACCCTTGCTAGCTTGAGGTTTCTCAAGGTTTATCACAATTTCTTGAACAGCAGCAACTCTTGCGATCAACGGGTCGAGCACCACTCTATTTTCACATGCTTGGGGTTGTTTACTTATAGATCCAACAGGCCCTTTACCTCTATCATCTTGTCTTTGATCACCCCTAGGATGATTTTCAAATCTATCATGGTTTTGAGTTCTTTGTTGTCCTTGTGAACTTTGCCCAATTCCTTTCTCAGCCCAGCTAACTTGTAAGAAATTTCTTTGACAACCCCTGCCAAAGTCTTGACAACATCTTCCAAATCAGCACCCTTGCTAGCTTGAGGTTTCTCAAGGTTTATCAGCTTCACACCATCCCTCTTAAGTGGTTTACCAATAGCTTTAATATTATTTTCAATTTGAAGTGCCATGGTGAAATCTTGCATCAAGTTTGTAGGATTTTTGTCATTCAAGTAATAGGTTGCCTTTTTATCAAATGCATCTATATATTTGATCAAGCAAGATTCATCAATGTTTTATTAAATCTTGTATTAAAATCATGAACGGTCTCATTAGGGTTCTTCTTGATGTTCTCAAACTCGGATAGAAGGAACCTTGGATCTGTTTTGTCTCCATATTGTAATCTGAATGCATTACTCATCTCTTCCCATGAGTCAATAGAGTTATCAGGCAGAGCTTTGTACCAATCCCTTGCATCTTCCTCAAGTGTATGAATAAACAACTTAATATACACATCCTCAAATTCTATCTCAAAGTCTTCCATCATGTTAACAAAGAGTTTGAGATGTTGATCTCCAGTAATGGCATTGTTACCTTGGAATTTTGGTAACCTATTTCTCACATCTTGTGGGACAACATTTGGATAACCATCCATTCCTCCAAAATTTATAGGACCAAAGGTGTTAACAACAAATGGAGGCCTAGGCTGAGCCATGTTTTTGGTGGGGTGATCTTAGAGGTGAAACAAGTTGATGAGGAGTAGTAATGGGTCTGATTGGAATAGATGAATGATCTCTAAAATGACAACCCCCCAAAGGCTCTCTCTCTTGATAAAATTTAGCAAACTTAGAAACCATAGGAGCAGATCTAGGAGTAAGTTTTTTAAATACACAAGAAGGTCCCTCACCTGATGGAGAATGAAAATCAGCAAGAAGATTTCCTGAATCAAATCTACTTGAAGAAGAATTATAATCTTCAATAACAGCCGCTCTCCTTCAAATTCAACTATGAGGATTTCTTTTCTTGCAACCAAATCACCGACCACTTTCCACACCCTTCTTCCTTCTAGTTCCGAGCTTCTTGATTCAAGTTGAGAAACTTCTTAGAAGAGTCCTTGATGAAGAGGGGTCTCATTCCATCTAGCTTGACATATTTAAACAAGTCTCAATGACATATTTGTGTAAGACAATTGGTATCTCAAGATCCTAAAAAGATGGAGTTGCACTAAGGATTTCCACCTTAGTTGTGCAGAAAGCACTAAAATATTCTATCAAATGTATGTTATGACTGAAAACTTTGCAAGGGTTTACAATTCAGATCTTCTTCTTCTTAATTCAACCAAAAACAATGCATCCAAATCATATAAACTGCTAGTAAATGAGAAGAGCAGGCTGAGCTTGAAATATTTTTACCCAAAACATGCAGATCTGAAGTATGAAATGATATCTCAAGAATGTAACAACTCAAATACTTAATCACACAAATGCTCAAACCTCTCAAATACTTCAAAACCACCAAGAAATTTAAAGAAGTCCCCAGCAATGGCACCACTCAGGTGTTGGTATCTAGATTTAATCTCCTTCACAACTTGAACAACATCAAGAACTTGCACAAGACACTCAAGGATAGATAGATGGTTTGTATTTCATTTGTAGCCATGGAAGCACACCTATCTTCTTGTTTGCATTCAAGAATTGAGGGAGTGGATAGCACCTTCAAGAGGGTTTTGATCTAACCCTCACTATTTTAGGTTGTGCCTATCAACCAAGGCAAGAGAACCTATATTGCAGCCCTTATATGGTAAGGAGATGGAGATATCCTTGTGTTTTGCATATGATATGGAAGAGGCTTTGTGAAAACATGATCAAGTATCCATTATCCAAAATCAAAGGAGTTTTCACTACTAAATGATGGAAATGTTTTCAAAACAAAGCTAGAGTTGCTAAAGACATGATAAAACCCTGATCAACTTTGTGCATTTTAGTGAAAGGATTGAATTATTTTGTGGACACACAATGCAAATGTAGGGGTATTGTAGGTAGGATGAGTTAGTTTAAAATGAAATTCTGATGAGAGATGTTGGGACAAGAGTAGCTAGAAATCATCACCTTCTTTGGGAAGCTTTGCAAATGAATTACAACACCTAAACAGCAGAGATGTTTCAATGAATTTGAAGTGCTCTTTCAACCAGGATGTGTGCACACATGGATGCCCAAATCTGCACTATTCCATACAAACTTTGATAACCTACCACAAAGGCTTGAAGAAAAATATCAATGAAGCATTTAGAAACCCTTGTTAGATCATGACCTAAGGTACACCCAAAGGTTTACAAACACCCTCAATTTACAAGGAAGGTAAGATGAATTTAAATCTGTTTATCTTCACTCAAATGAATGCTCTTCTGAATGGAAGATTGTAGATTCCTTCAAACCCTCTACAAGAAATGAGACCATGTATGACCAATAAAGATCCCAAACACAAGATTGCAACATGAGCATGAAACACAAATTGAAAACATACTGAAATACAAGTGTATGCAAGCTTTTCCAAGAGATAAAACCAGTTAATCCAAGAATTTGATCAAATATATCAGCAAGGGAATGTTATTTAGACAATCTCAAATATTTTTGATGGCTTTACAGCTGAAACCAACTCAACATGATGAACATTTGATGCTCAGTAAATCAAAATGGCTCTCAGGCAGTTTCTCCAAAAGGAAATGGACTTCTTCCAGTTTTCCACGTGAAAATTCTTCTCTCTCTCCAAAATTCTCAACAAACTTTTCAAAATTCCTCCAAATTACATAATATACCCTATGCCAACTTGGATCCTTACATCCCAAGAAAAGAATATGCTCAAGGGATCAAATTTGTTACAAAACTCTATCCATTTGATGAAAAATGATATAAAACTGTAAAACAGCTCACAAAATGCCAGAGATGCACAAATATTTTAAAATATTGCATGGATTCAGATCCTTATCCATCCCAGGGTCATGTTTTTGTCATTCCACCATGCCAGCATGCTTTTGCAATCATTTTTCACCTTTTACTTCATCATTTTTAACTCTGCAACTTTAATTTTTTACCTTTCACGTTTTTTCATGGGCTGAGAAAAATATTTCATGAAAATCACTATAGGGCACCGAATTATCTCATAAAATCTATGCCATTACACTTAGAGGGCCGAGGGGATGCAAAATCATATAAAATTTCATGTGATTTGGTGCAAAAATGATGATTCCAAGCATCTTGGAGCTCTAATGGCGGTAAGGAATGAAAACACTCAGCAGCTGTTGATTTAAAATCAAATTTAAATTTCCACCCTCCACGTGTCAGATGAGATCTTGAATATTCTCTCTTTTTCTTTGGATGAGGTGGGACACATGTCCAAATTCCATTGAATCGGGCCCTCAACCTTAAAAATGCATTTCAAACCTTTTCTGACCTCGGGAAAATTTTGAAAATCTTCCTCGCATGCCCCCTGGACACGCCACGTGTCCCTAGGTGGACCCCACAAAAATCACGGGCCAAAATAATAAACTTTTCTCCATTTTTGAGAAAAGGAAAATTTCCTCAAAAACCTCCACAGTGTGAACACACGCTTCTTTACGCCACGTGGCGGTCTTCCATTCGCTGCAGATCCGACCTTCCTATTCTTCCCTCATTCTTCCGCGAGCACAAAATCCCTTTTGGGCACACATTCTTCCTTTTCCCCTTTTGGAATAGGCCACGTGTCACCCCCTTATTGGATGCGGGGGCACACCTGCAAATTTTCCTCTTTGGGGCCATGGATCAATTTTTTATTTTGAGATTTTTGCTCAAAATTTTAAAATTTTGAAACTCTTCCCGCCACCCGAACCTCCACCACCTTTTGGACACGTGTTCAAAAATGATTGGCTGCAGAGCCAATCCTCATTTTTTTCCTTTTATACCAAGGGAAAAAATTCACAAAAATTTTCTTTGGCCCCCATTCCCATTTCTCCTCCCAGGACACGTGTCTCCTTCCTACTCATCACGGGCCTTCGGGCAAAAAATTGATTTTAGCATTTTGAAGTTAAAACTTCAAAGTCTTCAAAACTTCCGCCCCCACATGGCCTTTCCTGGACACGTGTCCACTTCTCATTGGGTGCAAGCCTCTGGGTCAAAATTTTCCCGTGTCAAAATTTCATAAAGTGACAAGTTGTAATATTTTCAGACCACTCCCGGCCAATAGCAACTTGCCACATTAGCGATAACATGCAAGGATAATTTTGATGGGTAGATGACACCCGTATGCCCGTTAAAACATACAAAATGTAGGGGACGCCTAGAAATCAAAAAATTTCATAAAGAAGGCAGATTTTTCCATTTTGAATCCAATGAATCATGATTTCCACAAAGTGGTTTAGGCCTAGGGATTAGGATTTCAGCAACAAGTAACTCGATTCAATCTACTTTAACTTTTGCATGAATTTGACAAAGGGAAAATGGCTCAACTGAAAAAATGAAGAAGTTAAGGCACAAAAGAGGGGAATTTGGAAATTTGTTTCAATTTAGGGAAAAATCATGACAATGTGAGCAATTTCAAAGGCATTCAATTGGAAAATGTGAACTGCAGACCATGAAATCAAAAAATGAAACGTTTGTGAGCACATTTGGTCATGAAAAAACAAGGCACATTATGCAAACTCAATAATGGGACCAACAAGTTGGAGTCCATTGTTGTGGACATTCTAGAAAAAGAAGAGGAAGCACTCATTGAGTGGAAGACCTTGGAGGCTGAAATAAAATAGGAATATCCTGAATTAGGTGTTCGGGATGAAAGAAGTCAAGTTGCGAAGTAAAAACATACTTTCATACATTCTTTCATTCTTTCCATTCTTCTATTCTTTACTTCAGTTTTTGGAGATGACCATTATTGGGATGACAATGAAATTAGTGTGGGGTAATGTTGATCAAAGAACACTTGATAAAGAAAGCACACAAGAATTCTGCGTGGGGAAGTGAGTCATATTCAAAGGCGTGAATGAATAGGGAGAACATGTGTGTGGAGCAGAAGTTTAGATTTTGGGACTTATCCATTTTGCTCATAAATGTCTATTTTTAGAGATGGCATGTAGAGATGTGCACACCATGCATTGGATATTTTTGGAGGATTGGATACGAAGAAATTTTCATGGACACAATTTGAAAATAGATCTACTACTTTCGGATTATCTAGTAGTAGTCTATTGTTAGCACACTTGCATGTGTGGCTATTTTTGTAACGGTGCGTGGCTAGTAATAGCATGCGACCTATTTTTGGAATGGATAAGTGGTGAAGGGAAAGTTCCCACCCTTATATATATGTAGTAAACTATGTAATAGGGGGATTGAGATATACTGAGAGATATGTTGTTAAATCACACGCGCATACTACTGATATTGTAATGAAGCTTATGTAAACTTATTGCATTGAATATAATGAAGGACATTGGCTAAATCTAAGTGTTAGTTCTATGTGTATCTGAATCTAGTATTTTTTATCTCATCATGGCTAGTAATTAATTATGCTTTTCCTCGAGATATAGATATGGTATGCTCTATAGAATGATGAGCTAGTAATAGAACTATATATTTTAAGTCTTCATCATGCTAACATCCTGCACACAACCCAACCCTAAAGAGGGACACAGTACCTTTGTGTGCTTTAGGTGAGCACTTATTTTAGGTTGAGTGATGTGTCGGGGCATCTAGGGTTTTATTGGGTTTGCATCACTTTGAATTCTAGGCTACATCAAATTTGGAGTGAGCAAAGGGTTATGGATTTCCTTGAATGGTAACAATGTGTCCTTCATGTTTTAACTTGATGCATTGATGGAATGTTGATGGTATGGCTTGCATGGCATGAATCCATGGGTGGCCAAGAAGCATATTATAAGGAAGTTCCAAATCTAAGACGTGAAACTTTGTGTGGTGACAAGTTTTTCCTACTTCCATCGGAAATTTAATTATTCTATTGATTCCCGCTCCAAATTTTCATAAGTGGTAATGGTAATGATATGGGACTCTAGATATTCCTTTGTGTGTCCCAACTATTTGATTAGTTTCAAGGTGCATATATTCAATCCTAACTTGTTGTCCACAAGCACCCATTTTATCTTCGGTGGGTAACAAATACCTCTATATATAGGGGAAGATTATGTGCGTGATCTTCATTGGGGATTTCCTTGTGGTTAAATGAGATGTGTTCACTTGGTGTAATATTTTCCACCACATCTTGTAAATGTGAAGGGTCTACTTCCATTGGCACTCCTGACCCTTGGAGAGTTTTGTATAGGATTTCTTTGTGTACATTTGATATCTTAAGAAGATCTAAGATTGAAATCTTAGTAGACATCTTCTCAAGTTTCTCTAGGATATTATATTGACCATCCTGAGGGGTAGACAGAGGAGGTTCTAAGATCATGAGAGCGTGCCTTGTTATTGTAACGCAATATTTTATCTTGATCCTAATTATATTCACTTGCTTGTCAATAGAGCAAAACATCCAATGAGTGAGTCGTAATGATTGTTATCACTTTTGGTATATAAATAGTTTGCAGCTTTGTAGCTTTGGGATGACTCTCCTTGATCCGGATTCTTCTCATTTGGCTTACCATGCTTAGGGAATGGTTCTTTGAATATCCCCATCTTTTCATTTGGCGTTTGATTTTTCTCTGGTGCATCAACTTCTATCTCTCCATTATCAATAAGATCTTGGATATAGTGGCAAAGTCTTAGGCACTTGTCTGTCTTGTGTCCCTTTACACAATGAAAATCACAATATTCATGTTCTTTATACCATGAAGGTTTAGGAGTGTTGTCATCAAAGGGTTGCGTCGTTGAATAAGTCACCATGTGAATTGCATCCAATTGTTTCAAAATTTTGGAAAAAACACTCGTTAAGAGGAGTGAACATTCTACTGATTTGGTGGTGGTTAAATTGGTCCTTTGGTAAGTTTAAAAGGTTGACCAACTTGAACCATTTGTACTCATTCAGAATCCTTGATTTCATCTCCCACCACGTTCTTGTTTTTGTTAAAAATCTTTGGCTTTTATGTCGGTTTAGCAGTTTGATTGTCTTTGGAAGATGATTTGATTGTTCCTTTCTTAATGATGGATTTTTCTATTTGTATTCCCTTTTCAATTACCTATTCAAAGGTATTGAAACAATGTATTTTTCAATGAAAAGTGATCTCTAGGTTTAGATTAGGCACAAATATGTTCACAAGTTAATTTTCGAGAAATGCAAGGAAGCGGCTGTTTATCCCCTGCAATCTTTGTAGGGAAAATTATGAATTTTTCATTAGGATGTTGTTTAGTATTACACAAGTCTGCCATAGTTATGTCACTTTCTATATTGTATGAGAAATGTCAAACAAACCTCTCTACTAGTTTAGGCCATGTGAAGATAGACCCACGAGGTAAGTGAGTGAACCATTCTAAGGCTTGTCCCCCTAGAATCTTTGGAAATAGTCATATGAGGTAATTGTTGCTATATGCCACTTCTTGGCATGCCATGTAAAAATATTTCACATGATCTCGTGGGTCTCCTTTCCCTCTATACTTGTCAAATTTTGGCATGTCAAACTTCTTAGGAAAGGGTTAAAGCGTCATAGCTTTATCAAATGGATGGGGGCATAGCTCTTCATACTAGTACTTTTGCTATGCCCAACATTACTTTCTTGAAGGCTTGTAAGTGTTGCTTTCATGGATTGTATTTCTTGTGTAAGTAATTTTTCTTTATTTGGAGAAGGGAATATATATGCTACTATATTTCATCTTTACTCCTTGATTTTCCACATGAAATTCACTAGTTTTGACCTTAGGCTTATCCTTATGTACATTTTTTGTTTCCTTCTATACATGAGATGTTAGTAAATCTAATTGTTGACTAAGGTTTTGGATTTTTTTTTAATAATAACTTCTTCCTCTTTGTTGTGTGGAGGTTGTTCCAATTTTTCATGTTCTAGTCTCACTCTACATGGCATCTTGATGAAGGTAATTTTGTAACCCACCATATTATCATTTCTTATGGTAGATGTGGAAGCGTATCTATGTGTTAAGATGTCTTCCATGTTGATGAGAGGTTTTTCTTCCTCATTAGCTTCATTTGTATGTGGAATTGTTTCATGTTCCGTAAGCATTCTAGCTCCTAATTCAACCACTCTCACTAGTACCCGATCTTTGTTTCTAAAAAGGAATTCATCTAATAAGGTGGGTTCAAAATCAAACTCTACACGTGGTGACCTTAACTCATCACCACTATGATCTACCATCTCCTCCACTTCTTTCTCTGCGGAGAATAGAGGTCTGAGATCATGACCAATAAAGGGATTTGACCCTTATTGGTTTGAGGTTTCCCATGTTTGTGCTTGTTTCGTTTCAAATTCTTGCCTTTTGGCTCCCAATATTATTTTAGGGGCCATGATGAGTGAGAGTTTTCACTAAGGTGTTTAAACTTTTTTTCAAGAGGTATTAATCAAACCTAAGTGAGAGTCTACAAATGTCAAAGAATGTCAATAGCTTAAAGTATAATGAATTTCAAAGGATTAATGTGACAAAGTGATTTTTCTAAATGAATAATTCAATAGTGACAAACAAGATACAATCACATAATGTTTAGTTTTAGACCAATAAATCAAATGATGTACTTCCTAAGTCTGTTTCCAAATGGTAGTTGGTGTTTTAAGAGGATTAACAAAATGTCACCACTTATGTTAAGTTTAAAGAAATGAACAAGGAAAAATTAATAAAAAGAGGTTAATGTGATCGCCAAAAAAAGTATACCAAAGCGAGCTTGAATCCATTCAAGACCTACATCCCAAAAAGTGGCAGTTACGATTATGAACGACACAACAATACCACCAAAATATGTTAACCAAAATTTGTAAAAAATTAAGGTATTAATATCAAGATGATATTGATATAACACACACAAATGGTAACACTCAACACTTTTCAAAATTGAGGTAGTAATTGAAATCAAACTAGGGCTAGAGTATACCAAGGAATTGTTAGAGTGTGTATAGCATAACATCACAATATAGATATTTAGGCCAAGTTTATGAGAAACAAGACGTAAATACCGAAATTATAGCGACATGATATAAACAAAATAACAATTCAAAGGAGAATCAAGGTGATGAATCAAGCCTAACTACAATGACGATCTTGACTTGGGTATCAAGATAAAAAAGGATACCAATGATATGAAAACATCCCCACACACTTTAGACATTTAACAACTCAACCGCAAACATGGATGAGCATAAATGCACACAAAAGTGGAAAATATAATCAATTAGAAACACAAGGGTAGTCACTATTATTCTGATCAATAAAGTGTCAATAGAAAGTGAAGGAAGTAGATCAGTTAGGGGTGAAAATTTTTAGCTTCACTTTAGAAGAGTTTTCCTCGCCTTAGGCGCAGTGAAAAACTAAACAAAAGTAGCAATTTACACATTTCGTGATGAATAATGGCTCTCAAAACAAATTGGTTTTGTAATGGTCAAAGTTGGTTCCTAGTCGGAGATAGCTTCCTAGGTTGATCACTCAACTAGGTGTCAAAATTTATCTAATGTCAGTCGATTTACAAGAAAGTCACACTAACTAATATTGGGTTATCTCGGCTTTACTTTACACCCTTCAAGTACATTGGGAAATGAATGCATCCATTGTGTAATCGCCATGGGGTCACGATACGAATAATCTTGATGATAAATCTCTCAAATGACAATACTAGTCAAGTAGATTATGTGGAGCACTTCCCGTTTCATCCACAAGGTCCCTCTTACGTGGGCTACTTTAGGGTTCCTAGAGCCACCCCCATTATTATAGCTTAAATAATTATGCCAAGGGGTTATGTTTTAGTTGAATAGATAGGGATGTACCCTTTCTAAGAAACCTACAAATACAATGTGATGTTTGTGGTGTGTTTTTATCTTGTTTAGCTTAATGTGGTTTACTTGAACATCTTTTGGCAACTTGTATGAAAATTGTATTAGTAGTTTTGTTTTGTCTTGACTTCTTCTTTCTTTGACAAGGTTTTAGGTCTTGCACTCAAGTGTTAGTAGTTCTCCAAGAAAATCACATTATTTAAAAGAGGATTAAGAGTTTATTTTGATTCTCAATATCATCCAAGGATGCAAGAGAAGATCATACACAAAAATAATCCAACTAAAAAGTAAAGGAAATCTTTGCAATTAATGAACCATACAAAAAACTTGATAAATGTTCATTCCCTTAAACCAAAAATGAAAGATGAAGTTTCTAATTAACCAAATGTTAGAAAATGAAGACTAAATTTGCTTTTGATTCTCAAGATCACCCTAAGGTACAAGATAAGAGCATACACAAACTTTATCCCAACTAAATAGAAATAGAAAATTTCAAATCAAAGGACCATAAAAAAATGCTTTGTAGAAAAGGTTCATTCTATTAAGCAAAATAAATAATCAAATTTCCAAGTTAAACCAAATGTTAAGAAGATAGAGATCAAATTTATTTTTATTCTCGAGATCACTAAAAGTTTCAAGATAATATCATACAAAAAAATTTCTAAATCAAGTAAAGCATGGAAATACAACATTCATCAAAACATTAGACATGTTAGAAAATGAATAGTTTTACAATAAAGGAAAAAACTTGAAATTTTGGTAAGTATAAATCCTGAATTTATATTTTCATTGCATAGTTCACTTCAATACCTTTCCAACGCAAAAAAAATAGAGTCATTTTGAGTTGGAGAAAAATTTATGGCCTTCGGAAGATGGGTTACGCATATGCTCTTATGCTCATGGGTATGCACTTAACATGTACTCAAAAATGTGAAAAAATGTCCCTTAATCTGCAAAAAGGTCAAATTTTTCCAACCAAGATTCAATTTTTAAAACAACCCATCACATTAGTATATGAATAGAAGACTCAATGCTATCAAACATTAACATTCATGATCAAAAACTTAACATTTTCAAGAAATTGACAAAACTAACATGTAGAATGTTGAAAAAGTAAGCTCTAAAAATGAAAACATGGAGAAATATTGAAATTTTCTCACCAAGATTCAATTTTGATAGAAACCCACCACATTAATATGTAAATAGAAGACTCAACACTATCAAACACTAACCTACATGCTCAAGAATTTAAGATTCTTAAGAAATGGAAAAATCTAACATGTAGAATGTTGAAAAATGAAGCTCTAAACATGAAAACATGAAGAAATCTTGAAATTTTACCATCAAAATCCAATTTTGACATAACTTTGTGTCTTTTATACCTACAAGGAAGAATCGACACATGCAAACTCAATCAAATAAGTTAAGAAAAAAATTTAGATCAACATGTGCATAAGAGGGTTAGTAACCAAAATTGAAACTTAACTACAAAAACTTGAAATTAAATCCAAAGGACAATGGAGTAAGTCCCCTGGGCGTGCCAAATGTGTATATGAATTAATTAATAATGCATTGTAAATAAAATGTAACACCTAATAACTTCAATATAATGCTAACTAGATCAATATACCAAGCATGCTTAGAGCTTAAACAAGGCTAATCTATTAACATATTTGCATTAGAACATGAAATGAAGATTCAAACTAGCATGCTAAACATATTAACCTCTATCTCTAATCGAATGCTAATAAAATGAACCTATTTATATCTTTAGCAATTAAAGGGTTTGATTGTATGCTTGAATCCCAAGGTTTCAAGAGTGGAGTCTTGTTAATCCATGGCTACAAGACCATTTGAAATATCTCCATATGACTTCAAACTTGGAAGAATGAATGCAAGAAATGAAAATAGCTAGCTCCTCCAATGAAGAATGCTCTAAGATGATAAAATGGATATAGTTTATGATCTATGCTCATTTAGGTGTAAGTATAAAGGATAGAGGAGGGTTTCTTTTTATAACCTAATGATTTGAAGAAGCTTTGCATCCTATTTTATGTGGGATAATAGAAAAGTTAGGTTAGTTATGAATAAGCATGGTTTAGAAGTGGTTGAGTTTACTTTGTGAGAGTTTAGTTTTTTCTCAAGTGACTCATGAGGAACGAGGGTGTTTATTAATTAACCAAAGTGATTAATTAATAGGTGTGCGAAGCTTATAGAATATTTTTAAGGAATAGTTAGTATGATTTATGTTATGAGAGGATTTTAATCAAATAAATGATGATTTATTGTTTAAATAGAAGGGAGAATTAATTAATTAAGAATAATTAATTAATCTAGATTAAAATGGGTATTACTTAATTAGAATTAATTAATTAGTCTAGATAGAAGGGGAACTTAATTAATTATAAATAATTAATTAATCTAGAAAGAAAGGGGAGTTGATTAATGGAAGGTCGTAAATCGGTGTGGTTTGTTGAATAGAAGAGTTAATTAACTAACATAATGTAATTAATTAACGATGATAGCAGAGAGAAAATGTGTGATATTGATTTATATGTCGTCAATTTGAGGGAAAGGGTATAATTAGTGCAATTTAAGTATTTAAATTTCTCGAGCTAAATTATAGGTGTCTACATCGCGGCTTCCTTCAAACTTTCTTATTCCCTGTAGCTTTTCTTTTAGATAGTTCTTACTTCAGCAGGTTCTTCCTTCACATCTCGTGGCCTTACCATTTTTACTTACTGCACATTCTTTAACTCCTTTTTCTTTGGTGGTTTCATTTCTTTATCCACATCCTTTCGCTAGTTTTCCATGGCTTCTTCTAGAGTCCCATGGCTTCTTCTGAACTTTGACGGCTACTTTGATACTTCTACAACTATCTCCTCATATCCATGGCATGCACACAAAGCTGATTAAGTCCCTTATAACTTCTCCTTGACCATCTTGAGGCATCTGAGAGCTGACACTACCAATCAACCTTCATTATTCTCACTTTCTCATTTTACCAATAATCCATTTTGTCATCAATACAACTTTACATTAATGACATCACATATGAAAAAGACAGAGGTCCAACAATCTCCCCATATGCTTCTTGCAACAATCTTTCTAGTTGCTTCTTGACATCAATGACAATACACACTATAATGACAGATCTCCAACAAGTGATGGGAGATGAAGGTCGAGGGTACCTATGCGGGATAGTATCTCGGTGGTGAAAGTGTGGGACCTGTCGATTGGAGTGTGTAAAGAAATTATAAGAGTAGCATTGTTAATTGTAAGAGTAACTATGATAACATGTAGACTAAGAGTAATGGTAACTCAAGAAAGAAGTGTACTAATGTTAAGGACATGTGAATCTTGAGATATAATAAGTAATGGGGTCGAGGTGGGATACCTTGAATGGTGATTAATTGACACTCATGTATGAATTTGACACATTGGTGTATAATAGATGGAACATCCATAGTGGACTTAATCCAAGGAAGACCTAAGATTATGTCACAATACTTGATTCAAAATGCTACAAAAATGGCAAACAATTAGTAAGAGTCCCATCTGTGATGGGAAGAGTTATATGTTTGTAGGAAGTAGGATACTTTAATTTTATTTAAGATAGTGGAAATCTAACACCACACAAGAGGGGAAGAGAACATATGTTATGTTTGAAATTAGGATTGATCATTACATTATTGAGATCTTGATTGTTAATGGATGCAACAATGTGAAGTCCTGGAAGATGTGAAAGAAGCATGGAAATCCACATTAGTAAAAGCAATGGATGGTGGTACATTAGTATTTGTACCAAAAATAAATTCTAGAGGATTATTATTATATTTCAGAGGTGGAACTACATGGTAAGAATTATTATTAATTACTTCAAATGCAGCTTTTTCATGCTTATGAAGTGATTAATTAAATATCTTAAGATTATCATTATCATTTGTAGGTTTGAATGTGAGAGGCTCATCCCATTCAATTGCAGCATAATCAATTAAGTCTTGGATCACATGTTTAATCTTAAAGCATCGATCGATGGAGTGTCCATTGTAGTGGTGATAATCACAATATGCTTTTTCATCAAAGTTTTTCCTTGAGGATGACTAGAATCCAACTCGAGAGGTGGAGGAAGAGAGATAAGGTTACTATCAAGGAGTTGTTACAATTCATTGAGGTGGGATTGGAAATTTAGTAAAATGTTGTTGAGGAGGTTGGATTTGGAGATTTTTGGTTAGGACATTGAATTCATAGTGGCTTTAGCCTCAACTCGGGGCTCAGTAGGTTTTCTCTTGAAGGTATATTTACTTGGGAATTTGGCATTAGATTGACTAGAATCATGATCATGATATTTGATTTTTCCCATGGAAATTAGCTTTCCTTCATGGTATTTGAGGATATGACATAAGTGATCAAAGGAACGAAAGGTATCAAATATGATTGACTCTTGGATAAGAGGCAAAAGAATTTGTAGAAATAGATCTTGCAATTCAAAATCAGCTAGGATATTTTTCATTTTAGTAAGATTAGTCTTATAATGTAGAACATAATCACTAAGGTTCTTATTAGGTCCTTTTTTCATTTTATCCATTTGTGTATAAGATATTTTAGTTCCAATATTAATATAAAAATGTGCTAAAAACTGATTTTCTAATGGAGTAAAAGATTGTATAAAATGAATAGGAAAATCATAAAACCATTGCAATGCATAATATTGTAAACTTATAGGAAATAATTTCATTAACAATATATCATAAATATCATAATATACGAAAGAAATACGAAATGATGTAATGTGTTCTTGTGGATCTTCTTTACTAGTGAAAAGAGGAATCTTAGGTGAAACAAAACCAAAAGGTAGAGAATAAGAGGTAACCTTAGGTGCAATAGACTGTATAAAATAAGCAAAGAATCCATAAAAGAATTGATGGAGGTACCTTGTTGTGATTAAATAACTTGGGCTTGTAGTTTGTGCACCAAAAAATCTAAGGCATGGGAGATAGAAGAAGAACTATATTGAATATGAGAGATAAGAGGAAAATAAAAATGAGTGGTAGAAAAGGAATGGAAATATTGGGACTAGATGTCCCCATGGAGGTGTGGGAAGAAGAAATAGAAATAGAATATGTAGGTGCCACTAAGGTGAAAAAAAGTAGCAATGGAGAGTGTATGTATAAAGGAAGATCCTAAATTTTTAAGCATACTTTCATGATAATACTTAATAAGAGAAATTTTGGAAGTTATAACAACATAAAGGATTAGTTGCACATGGATTAGGTTATCATACAATCGAGCACATAAATTAAATAGAGCATCAATTTGGTATTGATCAACATTAATGTATTCACCATAGGAATTCTCATTGTCAAAAATATGTAAATATTATAAGGGTGTGTGAGTAACATTGAATAGGGGGTTGTCATTCATAGGTCCAAAATATACCATGACTTTGGAATGCTTCCAATTAGGAATTGAAATTTCAAGCTATTATGGAGAACCAAATGAATACTACATGTATTGGGCATGAAATGAAAGATGAAGGATTGATAGTGTTTGGAAGAATAAATTAGAAGAATAGCAGAGGATAGCTTTAACACACAACATTTAATACTTTGGTTCACCAAATGATTTAACCTAAATGGTTAATTCTTATAGGGGTAGTAACCAATGGTAGATTATCATAATCCACTAGTTTGAAAGCTAAACATAATAATATGAAACAATGATGAACATCAAATAGATAAAACACTTGTAATGAGAGAGAGAAGATGAATTAGGTGATATCTTACTCTATGTGATGATCTAGGCTAGTCTCGATGATTGAAAAGGCTAGAAGTGACCTAATAGAGGATCAACTTTGAAACTATATCCATTAATATTGCACATAAAAAGTAGATGGAATGGGCCAAATTGTACCCTTGCTTTATGGTATTTTTTCGTATTATTTTGTCCCTTTAACCTCTTCTCATGATACTTTCTAGGTCTCAGTATTGTCTGTATACACCTATTTTTTTACACTTTCTATTTTCATACATATTACTAACAAATTCTCTTTTTAGGTTAGAGGTCGCTAATGCATCTATTTCTAGGAATGGGTGCCTTAAGGGGCTCATTCTAGGATAGGGGTATGGTTATTCACGTAACCATTAGGTTAAGGATGATACATGGAGAGAGAAAAATTTTGGTCCCATTTATGTATTTCTTTTGCTATTATCTTCTTATTTTTCCTTGCATTCTTCCTACATCTAGATTACTTATGACCCTAGTGTGATATTCACTTTTCATGAACTTTACATACTCCCCTTTAATTTTTCATCCCTTTCCAATGCCATCACCTCATGGGTGATTGCGTCTGTGTAAATTTAAAATCTTGGTTGATGCCTTCACTTTCGCATGTGATGATATTGGTATAAAGACCCCAACTCACATTTTCACATCATCATTAGATCAGATCAACAAGAACTCTCCATTAGATTTTCTCTCTTATGCCAACTTGCACATGTTCGCTTAGTTTATGAATTTATTACATCTTAAATATTGGCTTGGAGTTTTGTTGAGCAGAAAAAGTATGACACTAAGGAGAGGGAACACACAGAAGATTCACACGTGGGAACAAGGCACATTTGAAGGCGCAGAAGGATAGGAAAGGAAACACGCACTAGGACAAGCTATTTTGGGGACTTAGCCATTTCATAGTTATGGGCTATTTTTGGAGATAGCGTGTGGAGCACACAATGGGATGGAGACTTGCACGACACAAAAATGCTATTTTGGATGAGCATCTACTAAGCGCCATGCATGAGTTCGGATAATAATAGGATTACTACTACCAGTTAAATGTAGGAGATCTATTATTAGCGCACTTGCATGTGTGCATATTATTGTAAAGGCACATGCTTATTTTCAGCATCTGACCTATTTTGTGGAGTGTGCAAGTGGTGAAGGGAAATTCCCCACCCCTATAAGTATGTATTAGTCTGTGTAGTTAAGAGAGACACTGTGTATGAGCTATTGTAGAGTTATGCTACCAGATCTGATGCACGCATAAACTTATGATACTATTTATTGTAAGAAGCTTTTGTATTTATTGTGTTTAATATAATGGAGTGTATTGGCTGGATAAAGTTGTTAAACATGACTGTAATTGGTTCTTGTATGGTTGATTTCATTATGATTATTGTTTAATTCATGATTCTTTAAGATCTAGATATGGAATATGCTATGTGGAATGTTTATGGTTAGTTAGGGTTTTGGATGTATGTTTTATCTTCAACACGTTGACATCCTACACAAGAAACTCTAAAGAGGGTCCTGGTACCTTTGCACACTTCAGGTGAGCACTCATCTTAGGATGAGTGATGTGCTAGTGTTCTGGGTTGTTCGTGTGGTAGATTCTAGTCTCGCACTCAAGTTTCTTCTTACTTGGATTAGTTTGCTTGCACTTTTGGGTCATCTATAGTGAGTCAGGGACTGAATTATTTCTCCTCCACCTGAAAGTTATTCTCTCTTGGTGCATGGTTCTTTTGGAGATATATGCATCAATGACCACCCCCAATAGGTAAGTGATCTAACCCATTTTGTCATTTTGTATATAGTAGTTTCCTACATTCGTTATTTACTATATGTTAGCTTAGTATTTTATGCACATGCTAGGTTAACATATTGTATTTTAGTTCCTTTCATGTTACATGCTTTACTTTGGTTATCATAGGATTTGCATGCTTATTTTGTTTATTATTATCCCCATAGTGTTGATATCTCCATAGGGTTTGTTCCTCTTATTTGACTTATGGAATTGGTAACCTTAGGTTGTCCTATTGTAAGGGTTACTTCCCTTGGGGAATGTGATCATAGTGATCCCTATACCCCCTTTTAATTATATCCATTTGTGTGTCGGTCTCAAGTGTGTACCTCACTCATTGCCTTGAATACCTTGATTAAACAGGTGATACGAGTGCACAGTTTCCAGAAACACTTTTTCCCACCATACATTCTTGATGAACCCAACGTGAATCAATTTGATCAAGCACGACTTGTTAAAATAACCCATTTTCATATTTGTCTTGTTTCACTCCTTAAAATTTGTATAAAATCATAAAAATCAATTTTCCCAAACCTCATCTTGCCCTGTGTCATTTCTTTTTAGGGCCGATCTTGTCTATCTTATCTATATCCCACCACAGATGCCTCTCACTCTGTAAAACCCTTTTTACAGGGCCAATTGTGTCAATATATTATTCTTATGGGTGGATCAAGAATCCATCAAGGAGAATCTTGAGATGGGGCTTTCCAACTCAGTGAACAATCATTTTCAGAAATTAATACCCAAAATCTAACTTTCCTTTTTACTTATACTTATCATGTTGTGTGATAAGATCTAATTGGAAAAATTATAACACCCACAACAACAATATATTAGGTGATGAAGAGGAATATATTCAGATTGAGGAAACCTATGATCTTCCACTTGAGATTCAAAAATTCCTTGATAATTTTCCTCAATACAAAGGGGAACCTGAGTCAAGTAATTCATAAACTCCTTGACATTGTATCTAAGCATCTTGAGAA
This sequence comes from Taxus wallichiana var. yunnanensis, assembly GCA_018340775.1. Taxonomy (NCBI): domain Eukaryota; kingdom Viridiplantae; phylum Streptophyta; class Pinopsida; order Cupressales; family Taxaceae; genus Taxus; species Taxus wallichiana. Next base: position 126,044,864 of record CM031241.1, read on the forward strand.
TAGGGTGGATAGTGGAAGGCTACTATGGTAGGATCATCTAAAAATACCTCTAGTTCTGATCCCACTAACCTTATCCTCCAAATCATAGATAAGATGAGTCAGCAACAAATCACCACCATGGCCCAACTCCTTCAAATGCAAGCCAATATGGTCCAAATGGTTAACTGTCTTTCTCTCGGGATCTGGGGTGTAATTCCCCCTCCCTTACCCAATGGACCTAATGGGGCACCTATTTCCCAACCTCCCATTCACAAAAAGGTCTTGCAAGAAATCCAACAAGAGCCTCTAGTGCCCTACATTTCTAGTATGGATATTGGAGGCATTCCCCTTCTATTTCATATGATGGATCAACCAATCCTACTTTACACATCAAGGCCTTTGAAAACCTTTATAAAGAATGGATAAAAGTCAATTCTTATGCTACCACTAAAATCTTAGCTAAGAATCTTATTGGAGATGCCTTTGGACTAGTATCACACTTTACCCCCTAACTCCATAGTGGAGCTAGAATCTCTAGTAACAACCTTAGTTAATGAGTTTATAAAAGGTAGTCATAAAAATAATTTAAAAATAAAGATGATAAAGGAATATTGAAATAAGAACAATGAAGAACAATTGGAAAAAAATATTTAGGATTTTGTTTAGAAGGTTTAATTTAGAAGAGGATGACCTATGCTTAATAAGTTAAGGATTCAAATAATAAGTGGGTTCACTAAATGATTTAACCAAAAATAAAAGTGTTAAAAAGAGGGGAAGGGAATGATTTTCTTCTACTAATAAATATGTATGATTTGTATTATTAATTGGTCATTAAAATTTAGATCCAAACATACTTATAGAGAATATAAAATATATATCAATGACAACATGTGCTAAATAGAGTAAGACATGAGAAGATGAGTGTACTTAGTTAAATGATTGGTCTGAAAGTTGATATGGGTATGAAATAAGGATTAAATGCATAGAAATGTATTTTATATGCTCTTTCTCTAATACTAGAGCTACATTGTTTACAAATACAAAATCATTCCTCTCTAACCAATTTTTTTAACAATGTTTTCTACTATACAATATGGTCTAGATAGAAAATGTCACTTTAAAACTTTCTAAACCTTTGTGATTAATTGGAATATTCTTTGTTGTGAATTATTAGGTCTAAAAATGTGCAAAATTATCTATAATGAACTAATTTTTCACAAAACGCTAACCTATGGTAAAAACCTTACAAAAAGGTTAGTGGTTAGGTTAAATTTGAGTCCTGTACACGCCTACATTGGCACTACTCCAAAGAGACCTCAAATTACATGTAGTTGTCCACATATAGCAGTGACATAATACGACACATGTGCAACTATATGTGACAAACTAATCACTTGATAATCTTTTTTAATGACTTGATTTGTTTTTTAATTAAATTTTCTTTAAGGGCTTTAAGCTTGGGAAGCTTGACTTCTTGAGCCTAGTTTCAAGTGCTTCAAACATATGTGGGGATTCTTATAATGTTTTATGTTGTAATAGGAATAATTAATAGATATTTTTATGCCTTTTTCAATGATATTTGCAATTGATTTCTAGTTGAATGTTGGGTGAGTAAATGAGTGGACTATAATTAATTATATAGGGTTTTGGATATAATTTTTCATTAATGATGATCCATAGTGAAGTTATTGACCCATAAAAATATATAAAATAAAAATATGATGGGTGGCCTTGGATTGAAATTATTCCTAGGACCAAACCATTTGCGGAGTTGGTCTAAGAAGAAGATATAAGGTTATGGAGCTATGTGCACAACAATCATATGAAGTGGACTTCTCATTACTTTATCATTGTAAGAATTTCTATAATTGTATGATTGTTACAATGAGGAGAAATACAACGAAGGGCTAAATATGGAGTATCAATTAGGCTTGAAATATGTGCACAAGCAATGGTTAAAGGGATTAATTCAATACTAAAACTATCAAGTGGAAAATTAGCAAAATTCTATGCATACAATATTCTTAGTCATTATTGTTGTTATATCCTAAAAACCTATAAGAAATGGTCATAAGTTGTTTTTAAAAATTCTAGGGTTTAGTTTTTTTCAACTCCCTCATGGCGATATGCGTGAACCTAACTCTTATTATACCCTACCATCACTCTAAATAGTTCAAAATATCTATACGGGTAATGTTGATGTATAGGTATACCTCATCATATAGTCAAAGCATACTATTGTGTCTCACTAGGTGGCCATAAATATTTTTGTAAAAATACTAAATAAATCCTAAAAAATACTTAGCAAACTTTAAATTTTTATAAAACTTACAAATACATTGTCTCTTTATATATTTAAGCAATTAAATATAATGTTTAGTCATTTTATACTTGATTGATCAAATTTTATTTGTTTGGAATATTTTTCTAGTGTGAAAAAGGAAAAAATTGAACATATGTATATGATTTGACCCAATCTACTTTAATTTTACTTTATAAAATTTAAATAAATTAAAGGTGTGTGATCGTTATTTAGATACTTCTCTTGGGAAGCAGAAAAACTAGGATAAATCAAAGGATCACAAATATTACAAGTGCAAATATGCTCATAGTAAGGGTCTTATTATTTTCTTCATAGTAGGCCGACATACCTTCATAATAACTTGCTTATCTAGAAACAATTACAAAACCTCCTTATACCCCATAATTCCATTGACACTAAATTTTAATTCCTTCATAAATATATGTAAAATTTCAAGGAAAATGGTTTGTAAGCTTTCAATTTTATTTGTCTTTTTTAAGTTCGGTTAATTTATGTTTTCACAAGGTTGTTTATATTTTAAATAGTTGTATAGTATTAAATATGTTCTAGTTTAGCAATTTTAATCTATGTTATTTCATGCACATTTTTGAAATGGGGAGAATTCATGATAATCAATATAAAACTATTAAAAATAAAATTCAAATGACTATATACCCTTGATTCTTAAAATTTTGAAAAATTACCCCACCCTTCCCCATTTTTAGCAATTTTTAGTTATAATCTTTTTAAAAACCCACCTACCCATTTCTACATTTGAAACCACATAAAAAGATAAAGGAAAAAAATCATACCTTAGAGGTATCACATCCAATGGATGGAAATATAGGATTTTGATGAAGGTTATTCAAGTTAATACTTTTGGGAAAACCATCGTCAATCACAATGGAGAAAAAAATGGTGGTGTCGACAACATCGCCTATATAAAAAGGTTTATGTAAAGAGGTGTTTACTCAAACCAATTTTAAGTATTACATGGTAGTTTGGGTGATTTTTAGTTCACTCTAACCACTATAAATTGATCCACACTAGATATGAAATTCACAATTTTGGGCACCCAAGTGAGACACAACCTGCATGCTTCATTAAAATCTTTACAATACATAATATATGCATATGTTTTATAAAAATTTCTCTAGATTAGTATAAATCATGGAAATTCATAATAAAATAAAATAAAAAATTGATGTTGGTTCTATTTACATTACCTTCGTAAATTTTTATGGCTCGTTCTTTTGGGTTTCTCTCTTTCTTTTGGGTTATCTCTTTATTCCAAATTTGTTCTCCAACAAGATAAAATACTCATGGCTATTTAATGTTATGGCTTGTAATTTATATTATAAAATATAAATATTTTAACATGTTATAAGGATTTATGCCAGATTGTAATGGAGTTGAATCATGTCTCTTGAAGCTTGAACATGGATGAAAATGAATTTGAGTGCATTAGAGCTCCTTTATGTTGGTGTGTGTTATATCCAAACTTATTATAAAGTACACCTTAGGTAATTATATTAACAAGGTGAGATTTATTATGTACATAATAGTGGTAAATATAAATTTAATTGGAAGTTGTACCTAACCCTTCTCACACATGTGAGGATAACTAGTACTTAAATGTGCATTTACCAATGTTGTGCATATAATAAATCTCACCTTGGTAATAACACTACCCAAGGTGGAATTCAAAAAGTGTGAATATGAAACACACCAAAACCCCCTTGAAGATAAACTTAGGTGATGTGGTAAAAGAGAATAATCCTTATGCTCCTAAATATGGGTCCCAATAACTAGGCCTAATGAGGTACCCATGTATGTAATGATAGATAAAATTGAAAAATGAAGTTGTTGAAGTAAATGTCTTTTGAATCTGATCAAGCCTCCAAATGAATGAATAAAAATTAGCTTCCAAACAATATCATCATGTGAATATTAGTTACTATAGACACGTGTTATGTTTTAACAAACTACATGGTGAAAACCAAAGCAAGGTTAGATTAGAAACTATTCTAAATTAAATAATGTTGGCTTCGCAAACTGTTCTAAGTTTTTAACACCAAATAAGGGTTGGCTCGATTACATATTTTGCATTGAAAATGATTTTAAAAACCCCATAAGGGTTGGCACAACAATGATCTAAGATGGAAAACCAATGTTTGCATCTTCTATGAACAAAAAAATATAATTCTCATACTTAAAGATCTAAGGAAGAATTAGTAGTAAACAAAACCCCCATAATGTTAATTAGGAGTGGATAAAACTTATCTCAACATCTCCAAATAGCTTCAATGTGGTAGGTGTTCCTAAAAAAACCACAACAATACTTTAGTGAGAGTGCCCACAATTGCCACATGATGAACTTACCAACTGATATGTGAAAAGGGGATACAAAAATTAGACACGCACGTGAAGGTAGACAAATATAAAACCCCTATAACACGTTATAAATAAGTTTGAGTATAAATACATTTGTACTTTATAAAATAGGCCATCAAACTAAAATAAATTAAAATATGATTCAACATCCCAATAAAAAAGATACTTAAAATGTAGAGAGTAAAAGAATACACTTTTAAAATCAATTACATGAAAATATGAGTTACCCGTCAAATTTATGTCCTCATAAAGGTATAAAATACATGTTTTGGTCAACAAAACATGAAAAAAAAACTACCAATTTTAAAAATATAGGTCACCAAAATGAAAAATGACATCACTATTGTGTTGATCAAGAAAAATGGGAAATTTAAAAAAATATATTCTTAGGCTTCACAAATCAAAATTTATGAGCCCTCGAAGAAATGTACTCCAAAAAAGGGCTTAGTGGTGAAAGTATTGCCCTTGGGGTTTTAAAACACCAAGTAAGTGGTTATATGGTAGGCCAAAGGGCATATCATATGTCATAGGGGATATATGGTGGTTGTATGGTCAATCAAGAGCTAAATTTTTGTAGCATTCAAAATGCGTAAGTGATGTCAAGCATGTTAAATGCACCCAAATTGTGATGAAACTTCAAATGCAAGCCACGGGTGTCTCGGTTCTCCGTTTTTTTTGAACCAACCATTTCTAGAAATATTTTGAAGAGAGGAATCTAAAAACATAGTTTAATACCATGTTTATATAAGAAAAGGTAAAAAAAAATTGATTGTCATATATGTTTCTCCTTGTTTTCCCTATAGATCTAAACTTTAAAAAAAACATGTAGAAAATCATTCATATCTCCAAAAAAAAAAAATTGTTGAAATTTTCTATTTTCTAATTATAATTCATACAAAAATATATTGGATCATACCCATATTTTTTAGATTTTCTAGAAAATGAAAAAACCCAAAAAAACCTATAAAAGTAATTTTAACACAAACAAAAATACCCATTGGGTAATTTTGAAAACCCACAATGTGGATTAGCTCAAAAATGATTAGGGGTTTGGAAATAAACATGGTAATTCTATAAAAGATGAAGTTGTAGAAATACACATCTCAAAAATCCTCCAAAAGGAATTTGAGATCCACCAAACACTTAAAAATAGAAAAAGGTTTATATCCCTTCATATGTAACCAATCATGTAATTAAATTTGAATAAAAACCATATCTAAGAAAATTGTGAGATGGAGATTGCATATCAATATTTGATACCATATCGAAATTAAGGAGTGCCCAAGAAAACTCCTCAATGCAAATGTCTACATAAATTATTCATATGAGAGAAAGAGATTCACAAAAAAAAATCACATTGTAAATTAAACTAAAGGAAACATATAATGTGATATTTTTGTGAATATCTTTCTCTCATCTAAGTAATTTATGCGGATGCTTGTATTGTGGAGTTTTCTTGGGCCCTCTTCAATTCTTATATTTTAAATTCTTCCTCTACTCAAATCTTCGTAATATACCCCCCACTTTGATACCAAAATAGAATTAGGAATTTTATTAATGATTTATGAATCTAATTACAAATATATAAGTTATATTTAACATTGATTTGTCACATATAACAATATATCAGAACAAGCAAAAAAATCTCTATAGGTGATAACAAGTGAAATAATATTGTATATTAAAATGGATTAAATATCTACCTTACTATCATTATGATGTGACTTAACTAGTGAATAATAAGTAGAAAATGTAGGGAATATAAAATAAAATCAAGGAAATCATAGAAATTGGAAAAAGGAATCGGATAGAACAACACGAAGAAGAATAAGGAATCGATAAGAAGAAGGTAAGGTCATAAATGATAAAAAAAAAAGTTAAAATTGTTAGAGACATGAAAGAATCAAGTTGAAATTCAAACAACAGAAATAAATTGCACCTATGAAATATAACATAGACCAAAGATTGATAAATACTAAAATACACTAGCACTATAGTAACAAACTAATCCTATATTAAAATTAGGTCTCTACAATAGTATTGACCTTGTATTATATTACATAGTAAGAAAATGTTTTTCAACTTTAAAAAACCATAATTTTATTGAATAAAATTGTCTCACTTTGACCAATATTGTTTCAATTTCATAGAAAATGAATTTAGTCTCCAACATTTGACTCTTATTTAAGCTATTTAATTATGATAATAATTTTTATGGGTAGTGCACTCATTTCGAACTAGATTACATAGATTGTTGTCATATTTTCTCATGCTTCAAAGGAATCATATAGTATATTTACAATTATGAGTAATCATAAAACTAACCTAGTGATCACCTTAAGCCTTAAGTAGCTACGAGTAAGGGGCTCCACATTGTTAAAGTCACCGAGGGAATGATGTTGGCCTCAACCATTTAGACTCTCGTGTCGGGTATATCCAGACCTTGTACTCATAGAATTGATCCTGGTGGGATCATTGAAATCCTAACAACATCACCTATAGACCAAGGGACCTTCAATATGATAATCATTTTATATTTTAAATCTAACAAAAGTGAGGTGATAGATAAGATGAGGAAACTATTCAAAAATAAAGATTGAATTGAATATAGGATTTGGTTACCTAGCTATGTGACTAAATAACAAAGGGAAGATTCAACTATATCATACATTTGAAGTAACCATGAAATTTAACAAATCACTATGAAGTGGAATTATTATGATTTATGTGATCCTTTCTATAAGTGGTAAAGTAAAGCAAATAGAGATCAAACCTTGAAATACAACTAAATATGGACAAAAATTAGACTTGAAATAGGTGCATAAGTCACGGCTAAGGGGAATAAGTCAATACTAACATTATCAAGTGATAAATTACCAACTTTAGGTGTCTATAACACTATCATTAGTGTTTTTATATAATAAAACCCTATAAAAATGGTAGCAATATCTCAACAAGTTTTGATAGTGATATACAGTCTTATCTCTTATTCTACCCCACCCTTACATGAAATAATTAGGAATATATGTATAGTTAATGTTGACACCTATGTAGACCTTGTCGTATGGTCAAAGTATACTATTGTGTCCCACTAGGTGGTCAAATTTATTTTTAAAACTAACCGCTAAATAAAATTTAAAAACTACTTATAAAACTTTAACGTTTTAGAAAACTTATGGATATATTATCATTTGTATATTTAAGCTGCTAAAAATAATGTTTATTCATATTATATGTGTTTGGTCAAAATTTTTATATATGGACTATTTTCTTGTGTTAAAAATGGGTAAAAGTGAAACATAGTTGACCAAATTTACTTCTAATTATACTTGATAACATTTTAATAGAGTAAATAGGTGTGATCATTATTTGGATACTATTCTTGGGAAGCTATAAATCTAATAAATCAAAGGAGCATAAACATTACAAGTGCATATATGCACATAATAAACAAGGGTATTAGTTTTTGCTTTGTAAGTAGGAAAGCACACCCTCCTAATATATTATTTATCTAGAAACAAACCCTAATAACCTCCTTATACCCCAAAATTCCACTAACACTAAATTTCAACTCCATAAATCTATATAATGTTGCGAGTTTAAATGGGATGACAATTTTCAAGTTTGTATTGTGTAAGTTTGGTTAATTTATGTTTTCACGGTGTTGTTGGTATTACAAATAGTTGTATGTTGTTAAATGGTATCTATTTTAGCAATTTCAATATGTGTTTTTCATGTAGGTTGTTGAAACTATGATATTATTCTCATGAGGATCACTCCAATGGAAACGAGCAAGCTGTAAGTAATCAACAAGTATAAAATCAAACAACAAGAATTGTGCATGAAAAAATAGGTCTACTCATTCTCATAGATCAAAAAGAGGGTACATATGGGAGTGTTGTGTAACTCTTATGCCTGGAAAATCATTCCTCCGTGAGGGAAAGACAAGCTATGATTAGAAATATGGAATGTAACTCCTATGATGTCAAAGCCATGTATGAAAATGAAATATTCTATGACAGAATATGTCATACATCATATAAATCACAAATACCTATGATCTCACCTAAGTGAGATGAATCATCAAGTGAGGCTGAAAATTCCCCAAGATAATAAGGAAAACAACTCACACCAACACACCCTTTATCAAAGTTGAGGTTGAAGTCATGGTAAGTTAGAAAATAAAGATAAATCCCCTAGACAACTAAGAAAGATGTGTCATATGGGTCCCAAAAATAAAGGCTTGATGAGGTACCCATATACAAACTACATCTTTCTAGAAAAAATAAATAGGATAAGAGGACTAGAAATATCGAAGAAGATGAGAAAGCTCAGAGACGACCTCACCCCAAGAAGAGAGTACAAGTGAAGGAACTTGGCTTTAATGAAGGGCTTGGTGAATATATCTATAACCTGATCAAAAGTATGAAAATACTGCAAGTCAATGATGTCTTCATGTATCAACTCTCGTATGAAATGCATGTGGATCTCAATATGTTTCATCTATCGATAATGAACCAGATTTTAGAAAATCAAGTTGTTTATCATGTTGTCATAGTAAATGATAGTAGGCCACAAATTGAATGCCAAACTCTGTTAGAATTACGTGTAACCAAAAACTTCCATGGCAAAAGTGTTGAGTACTCTATATTTTCCTATTTAGAATATATCGCAATCATATTTTGTTTCTTTCTCAACCAACTGACATGACCTAAACCAAGAGAGAAACTATAGCCTGAGGTAGAATTTTGATGATCCAAATCACCAGCCCAATTAGAGTCTATAAATCCAACCAAATCGGTTAATTTCCCTGTTTTCCAAAATAACTCCCCTAGTTATTTTGACAACTTACATTCCCATTCTAGCTCTAAAAATTAATGTTGCAAGTTGAGCACACTCTATGTGTTTACTTGGAACATTTTTCTTGGTTGCACTTCTTCCACATGCCCCATGCCCATCCTTCTTCATTCCTCTATTTCCTTCCATTTTCCTCACACACACTCCTTGTGCATCCACCTTCTTCCCAAAAAGTGGTTCACGCACCTTGTGCGCACACTCTCTAACTTACCTTCCAGATATAGCTAAGTACCTCATGCATTTCCTATACCTCTTCCTTTATTTCTTTTGTGCATTCCTTAATTGAATTCTCGCACCCCACTTGCATATTTTTCTCTTACAAATATGCACCCTTTCCCTCCACGTGCATCACCTTTTGCACGATTTTCTTTTACTTTTCCCTTCTTTCACCCCTTTCTCTCATGTGTGTACCTTGCACATCCTTCCTCACTAGTCACTATGCCACGTGGAAACCTTTTTCCAGACTTGAGTGTTCTACACGCAAGCTATCAAATCATGCTAATAAGGTGTCGAATCCTTACAACAAAGTAATGTGTGAAATATGGCGTAGAAACAAAAAAAGGATGAACAGTTGGCCAATCCTTTAGCCAAGCATAATGTGTCACATGTCATTACATGTCCAGATTACATGCGATCCTTCATATCATCATAAATTTTGTTGTAGAGCTCAAATTAATGCACGGTTAGTCTTGTTGGAAATTTTTCGACATGTGCTATACTCCGATCATTCAAATTCATCTTTTGATAGGATTTGGTAGGTTATATATAGGGAAATGTGTCTTATTCCAAAGTAGTGCATAGTTTGAGTTAGCTCAACCACCCAAATTTGATTAGATCTTTCCTCTTCCTTCTTCTACAAGCCAAAGCAGAGACAAGGAGGTGCATCGATAACCTTTAATGGATGTACAGGAATTCAATGTTTTTATTGGTGGTTGCATTTCAAATTCAATTTCCCCTCTTCTTTCTCTCCTTCTTCTTTCCTCTTTTTATAAATGTAAGAGCCGTGATCATTGCAAAGGTTGTTGTTGGACCCTTTAGTTTGTTAATATCTTTCCTCCTTAGTATGTTAAGTTGCAGACCTTCAGATATGGCTCTCTACATGTGGATATCGACCTCATATGCTGATGTAATCAATTATTATTTTTGGAAGCAATAGAATATTTTTTGTGGCTATTCTCTACCTTGGCTCTTTTATTTCTTTTCCTTTCCTTTCTTTTGCATTACCTATTTGTTTTGATTTATCACATCCCTATAGGTTCCTTTTCTGAGTGTGTCCCATGAAAATGAGTATGTGGGTGTGTTTCATACTACAATATGTGTGTCTAACCCCTTTGTATGAATTGTTATTTATTTTCACTTAAAGATAACCATGTTTGTTCCCCCTCTTTCGGTTCTCTCACCTCCTTAGATTAGTTTTTGTTTCTGCACATCCTTCTAACTATAGTCCTTTGGAATGATTATTTTAGGATTTGATTTCAGTATTAGGAGTAGTTTTAGTAGTATAAATAGGTAGAGGAACTGACCTTATTTGGAGGTCTATCTCAAGCGCTTGCAAGGTCCAAAACTTGGAGACACCCCATGTTTCCTCAACAACATAGTTCATCCTAATCTAGGACAGGTGCAAGTTTGAGCTCCAATAGTTTTTGGCATGCTGTGTGAGACTGGAACTAAAAGATTAAATTTCATCATTGCTAAGTTTTGGTGCGTGACTTAGTTATTTATAACCTTTGGAGGCTTGTTTCAACACATCCGGTGACTCTCAACTCTCATATCTACTTTTTCGAGTAGTTCATGCACCTTTCATGGGAAGAATACATACAAGACAAAGCGCGAAGCTAAAAATTCCTTTGAGTACCTCCACCTCTCTCTAAGAAGAACACACAGTAAAGAAACTATGTGTGCATCTCCATCTCTAGCGTACTCAATCAATTTCAACACCACCTCTTATAATGTCTTCATTACAGTTTACTAGAACTCTTAGGTCTATCATCATGGCAAAGACAATGAGAATCAAGAAAAGCATGGATTTGTGAATTTCATTGGCAGTAGTCCACAAGCTCTTAATGCTCAAAATCCTATTCCAGCATCTACACTTAAAATTATCCCTTTCTTCATTGGGGAAAACCATACTACTCCAGCTGACCACATACAAGACATTTCCAACGTTTGTGTCATCCACCAAATCATTGAACAAGATGTGGTTGTTAGACTATTAGCTTCTTCATTTAAAGGGAGATATTTACAATGGTTTAGGATTTTGGTAGTAGGGTCAATTAAAAATTGGAATTAGTTAGGGGAATCTCTTTGTAATCAATTTGGAGAGAAGGAAAACAATCTCTCATTGCTTGAACAATTTTCAATCATCAACCATGAGCCCAATGAGCTCATGGAAGACTTCAACTTTAGATTTCATAAAACATGGGAGAGGATTCCAACCCTGGTAAGACCAACTCTAGAAGGCATTTTCCTTTACTTTTAAGGGGTTTAAATTTTGATATTTTTCATGATCCAATCCATGGGGGGTGTAATACTTCTTGGGGCCTATGCATTAGCTATTAGGGCTGAGAACTATCTAATTCAGGTAGGAAAGTTATCTCCTAGACCGCTCATGCCCTTGTTTCTAAAACTACCTCAAGTGCACCAGCCTTCCATTGACCCTACTCTCGAGAAGAGCACACGGCCCGATGTATCCACATCTTATTCTCCAACATAGTAGAAGGAGGATGAAGAAATGAAGGCCCTAATTAAAAACTTTTCCAATAAAGTTATATCTTTGGAAAGGCAGTAGGCGCAAACCTTTAGGAATAATTCTAATAAAGGGTATAACCAAGACCATTAACCCTTTAGAAAACAATATCTAAATAACAGATATGGGTAGAACCAAAAAAATGGCAGATGACATGTTAATTCACATGTCCCTCTTTAGATCATTGCCCCCATGTAACATCTTCTTGCATCCAACTCAATTCAAGCACTTATTCCAATTCGTAACAATATGGCACAAGATTTATAATGGTGTTTTCCTTGTAATATGCCCCATGTCTAGTATAACTACGATAATTCCTTGCACACACAAGCTTACATTATTCAAGCTACTTCAAACTATGAACCTTCCACTAATGCATGCGAGCCTAAAAATCAAGAAATGTCAGAAGTTGTTCTGAGGCCAACCTTATGTTCTTTGGTTCTGAATATTTATATGTAATCAATCAAGCCCTAGATATCACAAGTAGTACACACACCAGTTGCTAATAACACAAGATACAAGAAGAGAATGCTTAAATCTAGTGCAAAACATTCAACTCTTATAATTCAAAGTTGATTCTCAAAAGCAAAGAGATGTAGCAAATCGGACCAAAAATTTTGGTGCACATGTTTCTACGTGTAAGGTTCTATATAATTCTCTAATAGAAGTGGCACATCCCTCACCTTTGGCAGGTCAAGCATCCGTGTAAGCTAAGCCCCTACCTCTACACCTAAATAAACAAGAAAAGATGTTTTTGTTCCTAAATTACACAAGTCCATGGGCCTTTCATTTCAAATTCAGAGACCATATGAAGAATAAAAATGTAATTTTTATAATATGGGATGCCCTGGTCATCCCATCTCGGTGCAAGTTGTTGCATGAAGCTCCGGTGCAAATCCCACACGTTGATCCAATTATCAAAAATATCATGGTGTCGTAATTATCTATTAAGAAGAGGAGAAGCAAGTAAGGTTGTTAAAAATCCATCCTTTTATATGTCCTTGATAATAGGCAAACACCTTGTCCACAATTGTATGATTTACTTAGGCGCTAGCACTTCTGTTATGCCAAAGAAAATTGTTGATGTCCTAGGCCTAGACTACAACCCTATGTCCAAAGGGGTCTTACAACTTGATGGCTCAATAGTTACTACTCTAGGATTCATCAAGGATCTTTATTTAACCCTGCATACATATGTAATCCTCATAATAACTCAAGATGTGTCAATCATTGACCTACCTCTATTTGCCTTTTGTCTATCAAGATATTTCAATGCTAAAGTGGTGGTTACTTATCTTCTGATTGGTCCCATATGTTACTAAGAACAAGGTATGGTACTAGGTTTACCATACAAGATAAGCCAATATTTTCGTATCATGTTGATTTGTATGACCGATCCCTCTCCAAGCTAATTTCCTAATCCAAGAAAGCCAAGAACAAGTCATGGTTTCGAGAAGAACAACTTATTCCCCTTTCTTTTCCTAATATGTTGCTAGATGAATGGGATGAGAGAAATCACAAATTTGATCCATATGTTGAATAACTTTAAGCCTTTAAAACTAGATTTGGTACTTATTGCATCATTGAAGAAGAAGTTGTGTTATCACATACACTCAATAAAAATGAATAAAACCATGGTCTTTGGAGGTTATACTTTGATGGCTTGAAGCATAAATGACATAAGAATAGGTTTTTTCTCATTTATCCCAAGGATGAGAAATTATTCTTTATGCAAAGATGTAATTTACATGCTCTAACAACATGGCGTAATAAAAATCGGGTTGGTGGACGGTATTCTTATTGTTGAAAATAGAAAGTTCAAGGAGTTGTATATCTTTGATGATATTGATTCGGTTATCCATCAGTCACAAAAAGTGTGCAACAAATAATAAGCTTCAAATATTATAAACACAGATTTTGGGACCTCCTGAGGGATTTGATGCTCGAATCTACAAGTGGTACCAAGGAAGATGAAAAATGAATCAAATTAGATGACCGAGCTTGGTTCATAGTTCTCACTTGCTGAAGATTTTGTCAAAGGATATGTGCAATATGTTAAGATGGTGATCAGCCATCTATTCTACAAAATTAAACCATCTAGCAAGTATTTGATAATGACATGAAAATTGTCCAGTTCATTCATAACGAGCTTGAGTTATCTTCTAGAATACAAGATGGCTTACATAACAGCTATGGTGACCAAGTAATTCAATGTAAGTCAAAAAAAAATCCTAAAGGTTTGGTCATCTTAGAGAAAATATTCAGCCCGATGATGAGGTCAAGGGTGAAGAGAAGTATATGTGTGCGTGCATAAGAATACTATACTTCGGAGTCACTATTCATGTGCATGTTAAGTAAAGGAGTTGCCATCGCTCAATAAATAAATAGCACATGTATGATTAAAAGAAGGCCTTCATCTCTCTATGTTAGAAATACAATGACATATTCTCATGAGAGTGTGAATAATTACGAGTATTTCTCAACACTCCATAGACCTTGATCCTAATAAGCAAGCCCATTAGACAAAAGCAGATACCATTCAATCTAAGAATAAATCCCCTCATGAGGAAAGAGTTGTGTAAAATCATTGAGGAAAAGATAATATTCCCCATCAAATACTCTACTTGGATTGCAAATTTTTCTCAAGTGCACAAAAATAATGGTGAAATTAGACTTTGCATCAATTTTTTATATTTAAATAAGGCATCTTTGAAGGATCATTATCCTTTTCCTTCTATGGGGATAATTTTACAAAAAGTGTCTTATGTACAGATATTCTCCATATTGGATGGGTATTCCAGTTTCAATAAGATCATGGTCAAAGAAGAGGATCAATTCAAAATAGAATTTACAACCAAATGGAGGACATATGCATATCGAAGATTCCTTTTTTGTCAAATGCATGTGCAACATTCTAGTGAGCCATGCATATTACCTTCAAAGGATATATTAATGAGTTCATCCTAGTTTACTTGGATGACATAACTGTCTTCTCAAAGCAGGGCGTGGATCATATGGCACATCTAGGAAAATTCTTTGATAGATGCAGAGAATATGGGTTATCTCTTAACCTTAATAAGTACAACTTTTTGTGGCACAGGAAAGCTTTTGGGCCATATGGTATCAAAGGATGGCATTTTCATTGACCTTGTGCATGTTTTAGCCATAATTTCCCTCTCCCTATCAACGCATAAGAAAGCCTTGCAGTATTTTCTTGGCAAAACCAATTTTTTAGGAGGTTTATTCTTAAATTTTTCAGTATTGGTTAGGCCCATCACCATGATGCTCTCAAGAAATATATAACCTTCAACTGGAAAAATAAAGGAAAATAAAGATTCGACAAAATCAAGCAAGAAATTTCTTGTGTGCCAACAATCATCAATCATTTATTCCAAGGATTCCATCCTTTATTTTTATGGAGCTAATGCAACTATTTTTATTGTCTTAACATAAGAAAATGAACAAGTACTATAGTATTTAGTGGCTTTCTTCAGTCAAAAACTGAAGGATTATGATGTGAAATAAATTCACATGGAGAAATAGGTCTTCACCATCATACATGCACTAAAGAAGTTCAAAAGTATGCTCTCCACAAATCATATCAAGGTGTTAGTTTCACACTCAAGTGTGAGAGAATTCATCATGGGAGTAGAAATCAGTGAGAAAAGAGCAAGATAGGTGACAAAAATCATGGATTATGATGTGACTATAGAATCCACTAAACTTGTCGCCGGAGGCATCATGCTCTGTAAATAGCTTATAGAGGATGCATAGTTTGAACATGATATTTCATTGTTTATAGATGAAGAGCTCCCCGTGCTTAATCGAGAAGAATAACAATCCTAGAGCACACACCTAGATGAAGGACATGATCACATTCCTTTTTCAATGGTGAATAACCTCCTAGTTTGAAAAAATAAAAGAGAATACATATAAGGCTATAGTCTATTTCATATGTGTTGATTGATGGTGTTCTCTTCAAAAGAAATATTAATAGCATGTTGCTAAGATATATTGACAAAGACACAAGTCGAAAAATTGTTAGCTGAACTTCACGATGGATTCTCGGAGGACACTTCTCTTCTAATGAAATAATGACAAATATCATCAAGGTAGGATAATTTTAGCTTTCCTGCTCATGGATGTGCACAAGTGGAGTCATGAAATATAAACAATGTACTTTCTTCAGGAAAGAATAAATTGGCAGTGTTTCCCCATCGATCAATCCAAGTGGATAATCCTTTTATGCAATGGGGTCTTGACTTTATAGGCATGATCAATCCTCCTTTGAGCATGAGCCAAAAATGGGTTCTAACAACTCTGATTACTTCACTAGATGGAGAGAAGCTATCACGCTCAAGGAATCAACTGAATCAGTCATCCTTAAATTTCTTGAAGGAATTGTAACAAGGTTTGCATTCTGAAACCATTAACTATGATAATGCAAAAACCTTTCTTGGTACTAAGATTTCTAATTGGGCTCTAAGCCTTAGAATTTGCTTGAAGACTTATTCTAACTATTACCCCCGGGTAATGGCTTAAATTTGAGTCTACCAACAAAACCTAATCGAGAATCATGAAAAAATATATATATTAACCAAAGATAGTGTCACACAAAGGTCTTACATGCACTCTAGGCATTAATCACGGTGAAGAAGGAAATAGACACTTTGTCTTATAAGTTGGTTTATGGTAAAGAAGCCAAAATTCCTTTATCTCTTGAGTTGCCTTCATTAGATCTTTCCCAATAGTTAGAGTTTTAGGGAACAAATTAGAGAGAAATTAGAATGACATATGTGGTTGAACTTGAATAATTGAGAGAATCTACCATGATCAAGCTAGAACAACATCAATAATTGACAAAGAAATGGTTTGACAGAAAGGCTAGACATCAAGCTTTCAATGTTGGTGACTTAGTATTAAAATGGGATGCTGACAGAGCCAAACCAAGGTGTCATTAAAATTTTGATACAATTTGGAGTGACCCATACACTATCGGTTCGTAAAGGGGCTAACTCTTTTGAGTTGTCTCACCTTGATGAAAGTGCACTACCAATCCTAGTTATTGGGATTTATCTCAAGCACTTCCATTAAGTCTTCAGATTATCATTGTATGAGTACCTACAAGTATGATTTATGCATAGTGTTTGTTTGTACATAATTTTTCCTTTTGTGTTCCCTAGAGCATGCTCTTTTATTGCCTCCACGATGCATTAGCTGGGTTCAAAAATATTCTAGTAGTCTTCAACAGATTATATAGAGTTCGATAAAGGTCTCAGGGTGACTCTAGGGAATTTCTTCAAGTTCATATTAGTATTTAATGCTCTCATGCAGAATCCATGCCCAATGGATACTTCTAAGGCTACTGATCACTTTGATTTAGTAGGAAGATCTCCTAAAATTTTCCAAACTATTGTCCAAGATTACTCTCATAGTTATTTTGACACCTTACATTCCCATTATGTCTTTGAAAA
Source organism: Taxus wallichiana var. yunnanensis (assembly GCA_018340775.1). NCBI lineage: Eukaryota > Viridiplantae > Streptophyta > Pinopsida > Cupressales > Taxaceae > Taxus > Taxus wallichiana. Next base: position 126,062,616 of record CM031241.1, read on the forward strand.
TTAGTGTTGCAAAGTTACACACAATCTAGGTGTTTACTTGGTACATTTGTCTTGGTTATAGTTCTTCCACACACCCCACACCTATCCTTCTTCATTCCTCTTTTTCCTTCCATTTTTCTCACGCACACTCCTTGTGTGTCCGCCTTCTTCACAATAGTTTTTGCACCTTGCATGCACTCTCTAACTCACATTACGGATTAGCTAAGTCCCTCACACATTTTCCGCACCTCTTCCTTTCTTGTTTCCATTCATTCTTTAATTGAATACTCACACCTCGATTTTATATTTGTCTCTTACAGATATGCACCCTTTCCTTCCATGTGCATCACCTCTAGGCACTTGTCTTTTTCTTTTCCCTTCTTGTACCCCTTGCTATCACGCACGTACCTTGGGCATCCTTCCACAATGGTCCTTATGCCACATGACAACCTATCATACTTGAGTTTTCTAAACACAACCTATCAAAGCATGCCAAAGATGGCACCGAATCCTCATGAACAAACCAATTCATGACACATGGTAGAAATGACAAAATAGATGAACAATGATTGGTGATCTTTCCACCAATCAAAGCACTCCATGTGTCATTACATGCCCAAATTACACCGAAAACCTTCATATCATCATTAATGTTTCTACAGAGCTCAGTTTAAGGTGTATTTTTTCTTACTGGTGTAGTCATTAAATCACGCACTTTGAGTCATTATTTAGTCCCAATTTCATACTACTATTCATATGGCTCTTGAGTGAAGAGAGTAATAATTAACCCACGTCTTTGGCCATTTTTGCATTGCTTGTATTTTTTATCTTACATCTTCAATTTCCCAGTCTTTGTTTTCATTATGTATTTTTCTTATTTGATTGGGGTTCCTAGAAACCTAAGACTGGGCGCCCAAGTGCCCCGGTCCCCTCTAGGTCACCCTGATCCTCTTTGCACTTTACTCTCACCTTTTGGGCACTTTCTATCCATTTGAGATTTCTAGATTTTTGGTGGTTAGCCTTTTTGAGGCTTATTACGAAATTAAAACAAGAGAAACCTATAAATATAAAGTTATGTGACCATAATGAGGGACCAAGAAATAATTATCTACTATCACCATCTAGATTTGCATCCATCTAGCTCCATCAAAAGGCACACAAGGTTGGTTCATCTACATCACACTTCATAGGAGGGGATTCTATTGTTTCCATGCACACATTTACTACATTCTACATCTATTTATTTTCTCACTACTTCACAAAGTGCGACTGGCACAAGAGCAACCTAGGGAATGATTTACACACACACACACACACACACTAGAACTACATTGGGTCCGAGATGCAATTGTAACACTCATTTAGTAATTCTACCACTATGGCCACCGAGGACAGTCGACCCCTTCATATGTATCTTTCTTTTTAGGGTTTTGATGCTTTTTCTAGGGTTTTGTAGGTGATTCTTTATTGCAGGTCTTACAACAACATTCGGCGTAGTTTAGTGACATACACATGAATAAAGGTGAACACAAGTGAATACCTAGTGACACCTCAGAGGAGATTTTTAGGCCATTTACGTAGGCTAGGGCACCCAAATCTCGGACTGGCAGCCCACACGGCACCTTTGATCTGTCAAATAGCTTATATTTATACTTTTTTAGGCTTTTGTGTGGTCTTTTCCTCCTCTTGTTTACCTAATTCACACTATGACACAATCATGCACCTTCATCAAATTAGCTAAGGAATTATTAACCATATCTTGCACATTAGGGTTTCACATTTTTTATTTTTAAGTTTCTTGGGTCATTTCCTTTATTTATTTAGTTGTTATTTACTACTTTTCATAACATCGAGATAAGGCTAAAATATTCCTATTTTAGTTAATCATTTTGGTGAACCTCGTTCTCAATCCTCACGCTTATAGGATCCTCATTCTTTGCTTGTCCCCTTAGAGTCTAGTCATCATGAGTATTTCACTTAATGATTACTTTTTGAGCATCCTGATTTAATGCATAGATTCCAACATCTTCTTGCTACTTCTCGCATTCGTATGCACCCTGACTTGCTATATCAAGCATTTGATGATGCATTTTCTCATCCTATAGCATTTGCATCTAATGATAATGACCCATCCTTGTATATCATGAATAGTATCATAAATATGGGTGTCAAGTGTACTTTAGTTGACAATGGATCCGGCTCAACTTATGTCCCATGTCATTCATTGAGAACCTAGGAATTTCGCTCACCATGTTAGTCCATCTTGTCTTTCACTATGTGCGTACGATGGTTCAATTCATCCATGCATTAGTCACATTACATTACCCATTACTATAGGGCCAAAAATGTTAACACCACATTCTTCTTCATAGATTTCCTAGTACCTTATAACTGTTTACTTGGTAGGCCATGGCTTTACACCATGCAAGATGTTGTACATCATTGTCTAAAATTCCTACATGAAGGCATTGAATATATTATTTTTCGTGACCTCGATCCATTCCAATATTGTGACCAAGCTCTTAATACTAGTCTTCCTATTCCATGCATTGATACTATAGATGATCCTCAACCTATGGACGAACCACCTCATTTTCCATTGCTTAAAGATGTTACTTGTAGGATAGGTGTAATTTCTTCCACTCCATTACCTCCACCCGCAACTACTATTGCTATGATTCTTTATCAAGGGTGTGTCTAGTCTGGACGTCGCTCTATCCTCTAGACCTTCACATGTACCACACTCATCAGCATGCCCATCTCTTACATGCACACTTTTTATGAATGATTCATATTGGGAACATATTCCATTTCAACCTACTTGCAGACCGACATTGTATGATGCATGAATGAGGGCTTGACTCATCTAGCTTTTTCTTTTGAGGACCTTTCTCCTTCACCACATTCTTCTCATCTTTATCATGGATTCATTTACTTTATTTCCACATATGGTGTATGAGTATTTCATCTCTAGGTATTCCTTGCATGACATTCTCATTCTTATCCACTTACATTGGGATAATCTTGTCTCGATTAGATTGGGGGTACACTTGACCCTGACCATATTGATATATCATTTCCCATTCCCTTTGTTCGTTTATTCATTTACAATAGTTATTTTCTTGGATATGCATAGAATCTTACTTGATTGTATGCACATGGGTGTCCCTTACCACCCTTTATTGATGAGGAATATTCTATGGGTATGTATAACTTACGCCTTAATGGTTCATTACGTGACCAACCCGACACTATCGCTTACCAGGTATTGGATGCTTGTTCATTCAGTTTTAACCATGACAATGATGACCTCCTAAATGATATTACATTATTCACTTCTACATCTCACACGCTTAGGGGGCATAGCATCCACACATCCCCCACCCTAGCATCAACACATGTTTCATACCACACATCAACCTTCTAGCATACACATTTTCATCTACACTCTAAACATCGATCACTACCCGATGACACACTCTTGTGCTTTGGTTCACACTTGACTATTGAGGTAATTCTATATACATTAAACCCACACACTGCACAATAATTACTACAAATTAAGCACCAAATATCATCACATGATCCTACATCATCTACACATTGTACACCACATTACAGCTATAGACATTGTGTGTCTTCATACATTCTACACTTTGCATCCTACATCTTGTCTTACATACATCATACACATACTACACATAACTCACACGCTACACCATAGCTATCACATGTTGCGTGTTTATCACACATCATACACATCATATTACATTCCATTTTAGACGTCATCATACATGTCATTTTACATCTTCTATGTTATACATCTTAGGGAATGGACACATCATACATTACATCCTATTCTATCACATACATTACACATTTTACATATTCACCTCTACGCACTACACTCATTACTCGATGACGCATTCTCATCTCGCAGTCCATACTAGATTATTGAGGGTTTATAACACAAATGGACCAAATCAAACTCTCACATTCACCATGTGATCTTTCTCTCATGGGACATTCCTAGGGTTAATGATATATGCCTTAAGCTATAGGGTCAATTCTCCTAGCATCATCTCATGATACGGTATATCATTATTTTCACTTACATTGTTTAGTGCTATACACTTTAGGATAAATATCCAATCCTTTCTACTCAACTTTGTCGTGATATAAACTTAGGATATAGGGTCATGCACAACGTCATCACTATGTCACATTTCATCACTACACACTCATCACAATATGCTACACACCACACACGGTTTGATCATTTCTTGATGACGCACTCTCATTTATGGTTCATTCTTGACTATTGAGGGGGCATACTAAATGACCCTCACCGCATACAATTCCATTCACTCAAGGACATGTGTCTCCTATCATCCACTTTGTATTTCATTCCATCCATCCACATCATATGAAATTTAATGGTTTACATTTACTCTTGTTTGTACTTGTCTTTACATGTTCACTTTACTACACATGTTAGATAAATATCTTGTATGTCATTATCTTTACCATACACACATGTGTGTTCATTTCCTTTTCTAGTTGTGATCGCAGATACAAAGCTTCTACATGTAACACCGATGTTTGACACACTACGGGTGTTGTTGTTTCATTTTGTACTTAGCACTTTCCATTATCAGGTTATACATGCTTTGACATACTTGTTATCTTTCTAACATGCTAACGGGTGCTTCATGTGCAACATTTTTATGCAGGGATATTTTCTTCCATACTTGTTTGTTTGTTTTCTATTTCTTGTTATTATTTGTAGGATTTTTTCTCTTATTGTGTGCACATTTTTTTGTTTGTGGCCATGATGACCTTGATTTTATTGTGACACAGTGAGTGTTGTCCCATGTTTACAACCCACTTTATGCAGCCTACATTATCTTATTGGGTGTTTGTATTGTTTGCTAATGTTCTAGCTTATACATTGTTTTTTTGGCTTATACTTGTTCTCTACATGCATGATTATTTACACTAACACTTTTTTCCTATCCATTTTTTTGTGTGTTCCTTAGTCTTTACCAAGAACATTCACTTCCCCATGCAGGAATAGATTCAACATACATAGTCAATCCTCTTTTGGGACCGCATTCTCTTATATGTGACATCACATGCACCCCTAAAGAGGGGGGACATCATTTGGGGTTTACACATGGTACCAAATGATCCATACTGATACACAATTAGATCTACAGATTCATTTTCAGTTTTTGTCCATGATGACACAAAGGGGTTATACACCGAGTGGGTTCAGACTAGTCTATGAACTCTAATACACAATGGATTTTACAAGATAATTTTTCCTCGGTAGTCTAGAGATTAATTACGGGTTGGAGAATACAATGGAATTTCTTCCCTACACTACTTAGACCCAAGTGGCATCAGATCATCCAAAAACCAAACCATACAAAGATCTCTTTTCTAATCTTAGGGAAACCATTATAACTGGAGAATAACATAACTTTCTCCTTACACTTCTTCAGCCACAGTGACATGAGATTGCCCAAAAACGGACACTTCACTAACACTTATAAGATATCCTTTCCACACCCTTTTATCTCATCACGGATCAAGTGCACATATTCATTTTTCATTTTCATACTTTCATTTATAGTATTTTTACCATATACATGCATTTTTACACATATACATGCATATTTGACTACTTGATCGTCTTCTCTTTTGCAGGTTCATCCATATGGGAGGAAATAAGTCAACAACAACACACACACGATGAGTACATCACACACATTATACTAACCATGTAGGTACAATAAACACATTGGAATCTACACATGTGCTTCCGCCCTAGGTTCATTCTCATCACTTTTTACACTTTTACATATTTAGTCTCCACGCTCCATATTTTGTCACTCCACACTTTGTCTAGTCCTTTGACATGTTTTCTACGTCACTCTACAAGACTATCAGGTATGCATCTCTATGTAATTTATGTTACTTGAGCTTTCCACTCACCAATATAAAGTGGGGGAAAATGTTGTCACTAAATCACGCACTTTGAGTCATTATTCGACGCAGTTTCATATTACTATTCATATGGTTCTTGAGTGAAGAGAGTAACAACTAACCCATGTCTTTTGTCATTTTTCCATTTCTTATTGTCATATTTTCGATCTTATACCTACACTTTCCCGATCTGTATTGTCATTCGGTGTATTTCCTATTTCTAACTGGGGTGCACAACCAATACCGGGACTCTCTAGGCACCACCGGTCCTCCGGAGCACCCCGATCCTCTTTGCACTTTACTCTCGCCTTTTGGGGAATTTCTAGTTGTTTCTCTTTCTATATTTTTGGTGATCGGCCTTTTTGGGGTTTATTACGAAATTAAAGAAAGATAACTCTATTAACATAAAGTTATGTGACCATAATGAGGGACCAAGAAATAAGCATCTACTATCACCATCTAGAGTTGCATCCATCAAAGGCACCTAAAGATACATTTGCATCCATCTAGCTCCATCACAAGGCACACAAGGCTGGTTCATCTACATCACACTTCATAGGAGGGGATTATATTGTTTCCATGCACACATTTACTACATTATACATCTAGTTATTTTCTCACTACTTCACAAAGTGTGACTAGCACAAGAGCAACCTAGGCGCGATTTGCACACACACACACACACCTAGAACTACATTGGGTCTAAGATTTAGTGTAGTGCTTAGTTAATAAGTCAACCATATATGTCTCATTGAGGATAGTCTGAACCGTTTGTATGCATCTTTCTTTTTTTATGGTTTTAATGCTTTGTTTGGGGTTTGCTGAGATGATTCTTTATTACAAGTCTTATAGGGACATCCAACACATTTCAATGAGATACACATGACTAAAGGAAAACATGGGAAAATACCTAAGCAACACCTCGATGAGGTTTTAGGCCATTTCCGTAGACCATGGTGCCCATATCTTAGACCAAGGTTCCCTTGGGAACCCTTGTTCCATTCTAGGCACCCTAGTCTAGTCGAGATATCGTATTTGTACTTTTCTAGGATTTTGTGTTGTTTTTTCCTCCTGTTTACTCGGTTTACACCGTGACATAGTCTCACACCTTTTTCAAATCAGCTAAGGACTTCTTAACCCTATCTTACACATTAGGGTTTCACATTTCTATTTACTTATTTACTTGGGTCATTTCCTTTATTTATTTAGTTGTTATTTACTACTTTACATAACATCAGATTAGGCTATAATATCACATTTTATTTTAATCATTTTGAAATCATTGACGTGTCTTACACTCTAGATCATTCAAATTCATATGTTGTTGGGGTTTGGTAGGTGAGAAACGGTAAAATGCATCTCAAGTCATTAATGCATAGTTTGAGTTGCCCAACCACCTAGTTTTTATTGGATCTTTCCTCTTCCTTCTTCTACAAGCCAAACAGACATGGGTAGGTGCATCGATACCTTTACGGGTGGATTTATAGGAATTAAGTGCATTTTGTTGGTGGTGAAATTTCAAATTCAAGTATCCCTCTTCTTTCTCACCTTCTTCTTTCCTCCTTTTATAAATGTAAGAGCCATGCTCATTGTAAAGGTTGTTGTTGGACCCTTTAGTTTGCTAAGAGCTATGCTCCTTAGCATTTTAAGTTATAGACCTTCACATTTGTCTCTCTACATGTGTATATCGGCATCATATGCCATTGTAATTGATTGTTATTTTCTAGAAGCAATATAAGCTTTGTTTTGAGGTTATTATCTATCTTGGCTCTTTTATTGTTTTTCATTACATTTGTTTTGTATTTCCTATATATTGTGCTTTATCATGTCCTTGAAGGTTCCTTTTCTGAGTGTGTCCCATGAAAATGAGTATGTGGGTGAGTTTTGATTGTGATACATGTGTCTATATCTTTGTATGAATTGTTATTCATTTTTCTTAAAGATAACCGTGTTCATTCCCACCTCTTTCTAGTGATATCTCCTTCCTTAGATTAGGTTTCCATCTCTACACATCCTTCTAACTCTAGTCCATTGGCATGATTATTTTATGATTTGATTTTAGCATTAGGAATCGCTTTTAGTAGTATAAATAGGTAGAGGAACTAGTAGACCTTCTCTTGAGGTATGTCTCAAGCGTGCAAAGCCCTATAACTTGGAGACAATCCTATGTTTCTTCAACACCCCAATTCATCCCGATCTAGGACAAGTACAGTTTGAGATCCAACAAATTCCCTCCTAAATAGTGAATGTCATTGGTATGAGTGCCACAAACATAGTGAAGGATCCCCTTCACTTCTCTCTAATGTAACTCATGTGGATCCTACATAAATATGGACACGGTCCCAACAACATAAGATATATAAAAGTGTGAGTTAGATAAATCAAGATCCCTCAAATTTACAATAAAGGGTACCATCATCCATAGGAGTGGAGAAATCACCAACTAAATTAACCATGCAAAGTAAGAGAGTAGGATAAAGCGTAAAATAAAACATGTGCAATCTTGCTAACAAATCAAGGGAGTACTTAGGATGTGCAATCACAATTCCCAAGTTAGATTGGGAAATCAATCCCAAGAAAGTAATGAATAAAACCAAAGTCAAACAGAGAGAACCTATTAACTAAGGAAATATTCATAGAATCAATTATCAAGGATGATCTTCCCGTGATTAACAAGTCATTGACATACATAACAAGGATGGGCATGGATTCATCCTCTTTGTAGAATGTAAAAATTAGGGTCACAATGACACCTAATGAACCCCTGATGTAAGGAGAAAGGAGACCATTTTGGCATACTAATCCCAAGGGGATTATTTAAGGTCAGTAGAGAGTGTTTCACCCGATTCTTAGATCATTTCTTTGAAGCATTGACGAAACAAATACGGTAACAGGCGTAGGAGGAATACTTGTTCAAATGTTGGTTGATGGATTGTTGTGTACGTATGACTTCCGCAAATCCACAACTGATCGTGAGAGCTTCCTTTTGGCTAGGAGGAACTACCTGTAATGAAAAGCAAGACCACCAGAAGGAATTAAACAATATGGGTAGTGAACTACCTAGCGTATGCTAGATCCGGGAAGTGTGATACTTCCTAGATGGCTATCAATCCACTATTTTAAACAATTTAATGTTGTAAACAAATTAAATCCTATTTTAGTTTGAAATTATTTAGGTATCTCACTTAAAAACATAATAAGAAATAGATCTAATCTAACAAGCTAAGCTAGAATAGAATCCAAAGGTCAAATGATTGGTTTTGGGTTCCAGTAAGTTTGATAGAGGTCACAGATAGATCATAGGTGAATGAGGGTAAGATGAAATTTGGTGGGTAGGTATTTGTTCTAGGCTATGTGGGCAAAATACAGAGACCGGTGTCAGTCAGGGGTGACCGATGTGGTTAGGTGTAACCGGTGCCAGTTACTGTGAGATCTGGAAATATCACAAAATAAGCTATGGTCTCCTTTGTGATTACACAAAGGACTTTGGTGGGTCGAGATGAGGTATTGGGTGACTAGAGTAGGATTTGGCAAGGTTTTAATGGGTATATGGAGGTGAAAATGTTGGAGAAGTTCAATAGGGGAAAAGTAAACAATAGATGATAAAATGATGATAAAATGAAATAAACCAAGAAAGTATGATGTTATACTTACTTGGATTCCATTTGAATGCCTGTGTGTGAGGGATGGGGGTGTTGATGAGGGGTTTGAAGGTTGCAAGTGATCACCAACTGAAAGAAAGCTTCTACATGGGCTGCATGTACACTCCTCTTTTCTTGGATGGATCAGATCATGGCTGGGATGGCTGTGCAGGAGAAGATGCTCAATCTCCTTCCTTGCATGCGGGTTTTCACTGGAATTTTCTCTCTGAAGATGTGTTATCTCTCTGAGATGTGTTCTTGCTTGTCAACCTTCTCCCAATGTTTTCCAACCTTGAGAATAAGGTATTTTTGGTTTAAAATGGGTAACCGACAGTGGTCTAGCTTAACCGGCGACGGTTAGGGGTAACCGACGTTGGTCAAGGTGGGATTTCCTAGGTTTACTAAACTAGGGAGATCCTCTTGATTTCCTTGGATCTCGTGTCATTATCCCATGGATTAGATTGGGAGATTCTTGTGAGCATGTGGGGATGTGGTTAGAGGGAATGTAGGCATTGATTTTTAGGGTTTGGGTAAGTCTTAGTTAGTTATGGCAACTTACTAAGAATAAGTCTTAGGTTGAGTTGGCTTGGTGAGGTGTCTAAGTGAACTATATGTGTGGATATTATTTAAATAATATATTTAAATAATAAATATAGTGAGGATAATGAATTAATTTAATTAGATTAATTAAATTAATATTAGTGGGGTGAAGGGGGTCATGGCTAGGTAAATGTAATAAAGGGTGCTTATTGGTCGAGGGACGAAAGGGGAGTGTGACCTGATTTTAGTGTCTACATTTTGCCCCTTTTTGTTGCGTAGCTTGTATTGGTAAGTGACACTAACAAAAATAAGATGTGGTTTCCCATGTGTGGGTAAAATTTAACCCCCTCAAACCAAGGCGACGAGGTGAAGCAGGTCAAGCACCGAGTGGTTTGATAAAAGGTAAATGTGGGGAAAAGGTAAGTGGGTACAGGGAAAAGGGTGAAAGGTCTACTCGGGCAATCTATGGTATAGGCTAGGGTCAAAGGTAGCAACAGTCAAACACACACACACGTATAAATTGAAGCACGCTACCGGGTTCAAGAGCAGAAAACTCTACATCCTCTAAGGTCGATAGCTTTATCTGAACAAGATTGAAGTGAATTTGGTATCCAAGGTATAGGATATGGTTAGGAAACACAACATAGGATAGGTGCGGTGAACGTTTAGGTATGTTCCGGTACACCAAAGGTATTCGGGATAAATGGCCTTGGCAATAGGCTAGGTAAGGTCATTAGGTCAATCAACATGGTAATAGTACCACAAGGTATAGCGAACACATGAGGTTAAAGGTCACTAAGCGATGGTCCAGGTTTAAATGTCTAGGTCACGGCATGGGTAAGGCCAAGGTATCGGTAAAATAAAGAGTCCCCAAAGGAGGACAAAAAGAGGACAAGAGTAAAGGCGGGTAAAGGCTGATGGGGTAAAGGAGGAGGTTTGGAAAGGTAAGGTAATGGGTTTAGGCATGGATCAAGTAGGTTTTTTAGTTATGGATCGAGTCAGGTTTTAGTTAGGCATGGTCGAGTTGAAAGTAGGTTTAGTTATGATTCATTATTTTGGTGATGAATGATACTATGGGTCATATGTGAGATGTGGTATAATCTATGCATAGTGATGATAGAGAGATGGTAGGTGTAATAAATGTATGTTGTGGTAAGCAACTTGTTATGTATGTGGCTTAATTTCCAATTTTGTTATAAAAGGGGAACTAAGTGAAATGTGATGTAAATGGTGAGTTAGGCATGGTTGATGAATTGTTTTAGGGTAGAAAATGGCCGAGCTAACCTCCAAGGGCCCCATGCCTCAGAGTTTTGCCTACATAGTCCCAGTGAAAAGGGACCTCAGGTCGATGTAGTTCTCCCATGAGCTAGGGAAGAATATGAAAATGAGTTGGTAGGTTTTTGGGCATGTTGTGGGTTTAGGTTTAATAGGTGTAGGTAGATTATAGGTAAAATGATGTAGGTGAAGGTGATTATGGTGAAAGGGGAGGATTACCTAAAAGGTAAGCATCGAGGACCAAGTCTTGTATAAGGTAATCAAAACGTAAACAAAGATGGTTAAAAGATAAGAGGAAATAAAGCCACCTGATTGGGTAGGATCATACCGAGTAGATCATACCATGGAGGGGGTGATGAACATAAGACCCTAAAGACATTGCACGATTAACTGTTCTACGATGAAAGTAGTCACAAGATCACCAAATGTCTAAATTCCAAGATGTCCCTTGAGGCAATTGAGACAATGAGAGTGGAAGTTGTAAGGAGGGTGAAAGGTAGTTAATTTTATATGTTTTGAGTAGTAGGGCCTTTGGGCAAGGGGTCCTAGGTCATAATGGGCAAGTCCATGACTAAAAAGTTTTTTGTTTTGATAGACTGATCGATGTGGGAAGTCTATATGGGATAAATAATATGGTACTCCTTGAGGTCTTCGTGAAGCTGATCGATGCGGGAAGCTTTGGTTTCTCTCATTTTTTTGTTTTTTTAGAAGCTTCACATAGTTGTCCTTCGAGGGAGCAGTCTATTTATAGCAGCAATTTTGTTGAGAGGAAGATGTCCTTTTGAGGGAATCATCTTTTATTAGAAGTTTGACTCAAGGATTTTGGTCCCATGTGAGGTCTTTGAAATCATGGACAAGACCAAGGTGGAGGATAGGACTCTTGTTCAAAAGGCAAGGTAGAACGACCATGGGATCTCATCTAAAGGTAGACAAAAAGTATCCATGAGAATCATGCTATGTGCAGTGCCATGGTACACATATTTAAGAGAAGATAACAAGTGATGAAAGTACTCAAATGATTCTTGTTTAATCGTTGGGGAGGTGTATGGAGTGGGTAGTGCTCAAGGGATAAACTAAGAGAGGGTGAGGTAGGATGACGAGTCAATGATAGAATGGTCGAAAATGCAATGCGTTAAGGGGCTCAGGTTTAGGTTTACCATCAAGTGAGGATAAATGATAGACACTTGATCCATATTTATGAGTTACGATGTATGGTCCAAGCCAATTAGGAGTGAATTTTCCCCATTTTCTTTTTTCTACTTTAGTTACGTGTTGATTTTCTTTCAAGACAAGGTCACCAACTTGGAAGGTTCGTTCATGAACATGTTTGTCATAAGCACGTTTGATACATTGTTGGTAAACTTGAAGGTGATCTAAAGTGTTAAGACGACGTCATCTCGATAAATCTAGTTGTACTAAGTGCTCTTGATGAAATTCATCATCGTAAGCATGTCATGGAGAGAAATGTGGAGTAAGGGGATCTTGACTTTGAGAGGATAGACAACCTCTATACGTATACCGAGAAAAGGGTGTGGCCACAAAGTGGAAATGTGAATACTAGTGTGGTATGCCCATAGGTCAAAAGGAATGTGCGTATGCCAATCCTTCCCAGTATCGTCAACCACTTTCATGAGAATTTTGTTGAGGGTTTTGTTAGTGGATTTGGCTTGGCCATTGGTTTGTGGGTAATAAGGTGATGAGAAACTAAGTTGAATGTCGAAGGCGTCGCAAATTTTTTGCAATGTTTTGTTTTGAATTGTTTTCCATTGTTAGTGATGAGGCGATGAGGGACACCAAAGCGGCAAATGATGTGATGGTTAATGAACTCACATATTTTCTCAACTTTCATGGAGATGATTGGTATGGCTTCCACCCATTTTGTGTAGTATTCAGTAGCTTGATAGTTATGATCCATTGATGGCGTTGGGAAGAATGGGGATTGATTTCTTTGACAAGATCCAAACCCCATTGAGAGAAGGGCCAAAGGTCACGAGTGACTTGTAAGGCATGACTGGGTGTATGATGAAGGTTAGAATTTTGTTGGCATTTTACACAACATTTGACATAGTCGCAACAATCATGGTTAAGGGTCAGCCAGTAATAGCCTAGGTGAAGAATACGCTTAGCAACAACAAGGCCACTAAAGTGACCTCCACATATGCCATCATGAACTTCCTTAATGGTATAAGGAATTTCAAAACTTGTGAGGCATCGTAAGAGAATACCATCAAGAGAGAGGAGTCCCCCAGAATGATGAAATGAGATACCTTTTTAAGGAAGGCGTGTTGTTCGTTACGGGTGAGATCAGAAGGTAAGATGGAGAAAGAAAGGTAGTCAGAGTATTGTTTATACCAAAGGTCACTCGGGTCAGGGGTGTCGGTTCTGATTGAGTAAACATTGTGAGGTAAATAAGAAGGTGAATGGAGGTGTTATAAGTGACAAAGATTTGGAATCGGTTGGGGAAATGGGTATTTGGGAAGCTAAGTAGGCCATGGTATCTATAATTTGTTGGTTGAACGTGGGATGGTTTGAAGGGTGTAACGATCAAAGGTGGTCAAAAGTATGTCTACATGATGTTTATACTTTTGAAGTATCTCATTACGACATTGGTACATACCATTGACTTATTTTACGACCAATTGTGAATCACCAAAGATGTTGATTGATTTGACATCTAGGCATATATGTGGCTTGGGAGACCTAGTACAAGTGCTTTGTACTTGGCCATATTGTTGGTGCATTCAAAGTCTAGTTTGAAAGACAAAGGCATGGGTTCTTCATCTAGAGGAATGAGGATAATACCAGCCCTACCCCCACACCGAAACTTGGAATATCAAAGAAAAGTGTCATTTGGTAGGGGGTTCGTCCAGGAAATAGTAGAAATTGACTCATCGGGAAAGTCAAAATTAGAGGGTTGATCCCCAGAAATAGGTGCATCGGCCAATTGGTCGCTGATAGCTTGCCCTTGATGGACTTTTGATGAATGAATTTGAGGTTAAGATCAGCTAAAAGCATAATCCATTGTGCATGACACAATGATTTTGATAAGGTTTGGCATACATGAAGTGTAAGGGATCGGTGTTGGTCATGACATAGGTTTTGTGGTTGAGTAGGTAATGGCAGAGTTTGGTGGCAATGAAAACTAAGGCTAAGAAAATTTTTTCTGGATGGTTGTATTAGGTTTCATAGTCCAAAAGAGTATGATTATGTAATAAACTACTGCTCCCTATGTTGTTCATCGCGATGAGTGAGCATGGCTCCTAAGGAATGATTAGTAGCGGATATGTATAGGTAAAAAGGTTGATCATCTTTAGGTGGAATGAGTATAGGTGGTTGGAGAAGGTATTGTTTTAGGGCCTCAAAAGCTTTGTGACAATCATCATCCCATTTAAAGGAGACATCCTTCCTAAGAAGATGATGAAATGGTTGACACCGATTAGATAATTGTGAAATGAAATGGTGAATGGACTACAATTTACCTTGCAGATATGGAGTTGGCAAAGGTTAGTAGGTGGAGGCATTTTGAGGATGTCCTTGACTTTAGCAGGGTCAACTTCTATACCATGGAGGGAAATAATAAATCCCAGGAGCTTTCCTGAGAGAACCATGAAGACACACTTTTTAGGCTGAAGGCGGATGCAATATTTAATGAGGCGGTCAAAGATGGTGTTGAGGATGGCGAGGTGCTCGAGAGTGACATTTAGATTTGGCCAAGAGATCATCCACATAATCTTCCAATATGCGATGCATGATATCATGGAAGATGTAAGTCATAGCACGTTGATATGTGGCACCAGTGTTTTTAAGGCAAAAATCATGACTCGATAGCAAAAGGTTCCCAAGGGGTGATGAATGCAGTCTTGTGTTGATCTTCTAGGGAAAGAAAAATTTGGTTATAACCCAAGAAGCCATCCATGAGTGAGAGCATCTCATGACCAGCGGTGAGGTCAACCAATTGATCAATACCGGGCAAGGGAAAGTCATCTTTCTGGGCAGGCTAGGTTGAGGTCACGGAAGTCGTGTAAATGCGGAGTCCCCTGTTGCTTTAGTAATAAGGACAATGTTAGAAATCCAACGAGGATAATCAATGGGTAAGATGAAGGAAATGGAAAGAAGGCATTGAAGTTCTTCTTTGATGAGAAGAACAATACGATGGTGCATTTTCCTCAACTTTTGTTTGATAGGTTTGGTATCTGGGAATGGTTACGATATTGTGGACCACTATGGTGGGGTCAATACCAGGCATGTCTATGTAAGACCAAGCGAAAGCATGGTTATGATCTCAGAGAAAAGTAATGATGACTTCTTGTTCAAGAGTATCTAAAGATTGTCTAATATTTAGGATGTGCGGGTCGTCCTGAGTATGAATGTTGATCTCGATAGTCAATTCATTCAACATGGTTTGCATCTCGGAGGGTAACCGATGAATATATGAGTCTGCACCAAGGTAGGTGAGTATGGATTCATCATCCCGACATTAAACACGTTAATTGTAGGTGTGTCATCATCGATCATCTCAGGATATACGAATGGAAGAGTGGAAGGGGCCTCGCCTTCGTGTTGATAAGTCAAAGGCCCCAAGGAAATGGTGTTTATGAAAAAAAGTTAGGAGGGATAGATTTAGGATCCATCAACTCACGGTGGTGAGGGTGGTGATGAAGATGAAGGTGGTGGAGAAGGGCCAAGGTCCTCAATGAGTTCAATGCAAGCTTGTTTGGTAGGAGGTTCAAGGAAGTCGATACCACTACTCTCGTTATGTTTACGGGTGGTACATGGAATAACTGTATGACGGCCTTGCTTATAAAAGCCAAAACCAAAACCCTTCCATGCACAATGGTGTAGGAAGGTGTGGGAAAAATGGTGATTGGTAAGTGATTGGAAGTCAACGGAAAATGGGTGGGTTTATGATGGTGGTTCAGGTGTGTAGGTGGTAGTATCAAGTCCCCCATAGGTGAGACTAGTACGAAGATGAGGAGGACCATAAAGGAGGTGTTCTCCTATATAGTGATCATAGCGAGGGTGTTGGTGAAGGATTCCATACTCCTGCAGAGTAAGGAATGTGTTGACACTATATAGGTAGTACTCCCCCAGAGTGAGGCATTGAAAAACACCTTCTAAGGGATCATTGGTTGGTATATAGGTAGCTGGAATGGATGATGTGTCGGAGGTCGATGCAGAGGTGGAGTTAATGGATTAGGAAGCTGATGGGTAAGCCGTGGAGGTTACATTAGCGGTAGGAATGGAGGAGGTATGTGCGGTGAAAGCAGTAACGGCTATCTTGGTAGGTGGAGGTGTAGGTGAAGTGGTAGTGGTTATGGAGGTAGATGGCTTGATATGTATGAGCACATCATTAGGTCGGTAAAGCATGTTACATGTTTTGAAAGGTGATGGGTCAGCTGGAATGGTATAAGTGTGTCCTTCATGTTCAAACTTTACACAACGATGCAAAGTGGAAGGAACGCAACCCATGACACGGATCCAAGGTCTACCAAGCAACAAGTTATATTGGAATTCCCACTCCAAAACGTAAAAAAATATAGAATAGTATGAGGGCCCACGCGAATGTGAAGGATGGAAGTGCCTAGTGTGGAGGTGATATCGCTCGTTGAATGAACCTAACATGACCGGATGTTTATGCATGTAATTGTCGGTGTATGCGCATTTGAGTAAATGTTTGGGATGAAATGATGTTAATGATAGTGCCTCCATCAATCATCACACAAAGACATACCCGTATGTCATCAATGTGGATGGAGATGAAGAGGGATAGCTTTGGGTCATCGTTTTGGTGTGGTACGATCTCCTCCTCGAGAAGCTAAGGGAGGCCACTTGGTAAATAAGATGGGGTGAAGATGAAGGTGGTAATTTGGTGAGAGAGGCTACATGATGGGGTGTGATAATGGATGCTATGGGTGTAGGTTCATTGGGTAAAACCTAAATAGATTGAACCTAAATATATTGAAGAACCTCCATGAGAGCTTGACGATGGGATTCGAGGTTTGGATGAGGTTGTATAAGGACATTTTGAGGGGGATTGGTGTAATTGTTTGAGCATGGTGCGATGTGTAACGCCATTAGAGATGGGGTATGTGGGGCCATGGATAGTTGTTTTAGGTATGGGTGCGAGATGGTATGTTGGGTATAGGATTGGTTGGTAAGCCGGTTGCATTTTCTTTTCCCTTATGTGCACGTGTAGTGACGTGTATCATGTTTATTTTAGGGGAGTTGGCAAATGGTGGTGTAGGATGAGTGGTGTAATGACATGAAGGGAAAAAACCTACTGGAGGAGAAAAGCCTTGTGACGTGAGATGGACACAACGACATTGGGGTGGTGGCGTGGTAAGCTCTACGATGCAAACCATGTTAATTTCAAATCTTGAGGGTGACTTCAGGAGTGGTGAGGGTGGATATTGTGGTTATTGAGTGGGCGGTGTGGGAATGGGTGTCAATGAAATAGGATCCTCATCAAGAAGGTCGTCCTCATCAAAGTTGGTTTCTCGTGGAAATAATTGGATAAGGATGGTTTTCAAGTTCTTATAGTTCTCCACATCATGCCCGGCACATGATGGTGTGCACAAAGTTTTAGTATTGCCAAACCATTTTGGCTCTGGGTTTGATGGGTTCGTAAGGTCGAGTGGCGGTAATGTGATAATAGAAGTCTCGAGGAGGTTGGTTAAAATTTTGGCATAGGATCCGCTAGTGGATCGCAATGGGAAGTGAACGTGAGTTTGGGTGTAGGTGTGGTTTATTACCGATGAACTTTTTGGAAGAGGAGGAACGGGTCGAGCTATGGTTTTAGGTGCCGAGTGTGGTTTTAGGTATCGATCGTGTTTGTTTGGGTAGGGATACAATAGATGAATGGGTATGAGGGTGTGTGGTTGTTTGACTACCTTATTATGGGGTAGTAGGGTTTTTTTTGGGTTACACTTCTTGGGTAAAGGTGATGTGGGTGTATTAGGTCTAGAAGGAAAAGTAGATGGCGGAAGAGGGTGAGTTACCCACAGGGGATAATGGGGGTCTTGTGAAGGTAGATGACACGGGTCATGCTTGGGGTGTGAGGGACAATGACTGAAGTGTAGTGGGTGGTGAAGAAATAGCTGAGGGTATTGGAGGTATTGGTGGTAAAGAGACTGCAGGTGCGGGTGTAAGTCATGTTGTGTGCATGGGTAGGTTAGAGGTTTGTGAGGAAGGAATGGGTTATTGTGTTTTTGGTTTATGGATGGGTGAAGGTTTCTTGACCATGTTGGGAAGCTGAGGTCTTAAGAAAGATGGGACAAGTGCGGGTGTGATTGGTGTGGTCGGGGTATGAGGTTGATGAGTTTGTTTCTTTGGTTTGCATGTCAAATTAGGTGTGGTATTGACGTTGGAGGATGTAGCTAAATCCAGTTTTATAGGTGGATGAGTGAGGTGGTGGTCGAGGTGACCCCTAAAGTTGTAATAGGTTTAGTTGAGGCAAATGTTGTAGGTGTGGGTTTGGGTTTAGATGTAGGTTGGGTTATGGGTAAGGGTGTGGTTTGAGTGCTAATAGGTATCGTGGAAGGGGTTATGACAGAGAGGTGGTTATATTTGGTTTGATTGGTCGAAATGTGTTTGGGTAGATAGTGGAGGTATCAGTGAGGGATCTCTGCATCTGTGTTGAGACGGGAGTAAGAGGCACCCCCATAGTAAAGCCCTATCCACATAATCTAAATGATCAACCAAACGTGAGAACGGAACATCTGTAGGTGGAGTTGGTGAGGACCTAATGGAAATTCCCATAAAATGTGTCTTAGAGATAGGGAATTGGCTAGCTTCAACTTCCATGGGTAAGAGAGCCAAAAGTAGGTCTGTGGGATTCTGGGTAGCTGATGGAGAATGCTCACCAAGAGGCAAAGATATCTCAACTGGGTCTATGATAGGTGGAGGAGATGATGGGAGCTCCTCTATAAGTGGAGGAACATATGGGTGCTCCTCTGTGGGTGGAGGAGATAATGGGTGCTCCTCTATGGGTGGAGGAGGTACTGGGTGCTCCTCTATGGGTGGAGGAGGTACTGGGTGCTCCTCTATGGGTGGAGGAGGTATTGTAGGTAAAGGTTCTCTAAGTGGTAAAGCCAGGGGTGAGATGGTCTCAACATTAGCGGAAGACCCCTCCATAGGTGATGAAGGAGATGAAAGGTGGTCCTCTGTTGGTAAAGGAATAGGGGAGGTTGGTTCCAATGTGGAAGGAGGATTTCGGGTTAGGATCTCCTCTATGGAAGGAATATGGGGTAATTGGGAGGTGACAGGTACCTCATTAAAGATAGCGTGAACCTCGTGGGTATGGGTATCGTGAGTTGATGTCTCACCGATTTGATTGGATGAAGGGGCATGGTTGGGAAATGGTTTTTGAAGATTTGTAGATTTTGGTTGGGGGTGGCATTGGGATTATCCACAGTTAACTCACCTTTCTTGAGCATTTCTTGGACAATATTTTTAAAAGTGATGTAGTTGTCGTCACTATGACCCTTTACTCTATGATAGTTACAAAAATCATGTTCTTTATACCATGCAGGCATGGGGTGAGTAGGGTCAAAACCAAGTGTATGGTTTTATAGGTGGAAGGGTGATGGCTCTGGCTTTGATAAGTCTTTCTAAGATAGAAGAGTAAGGTTACCCAATTGGGGTATATTTTTTGCTCTCTTCTAAATTGAAATGTCTAGACAGGTGAGCCATTAGATGAGGGTGTAGCCTGATTTGTGGATGAGTGGGCAGCCTTGAGTACCACTACGTTAGCGGTGCCCTTAGATTTTGAATAATTGGTTTGTGGTTTGGAAGAAGAAGAGGTATCATTCGACTTGAATGTCGAATTATTATTATGTAACTAGATTTTCTTCTCTTCGATGGCCCGAATCTCTAACTTTCATGCCATAGTGAATGCCTCATCAAATGTTCGGAAGGTTTGGACCTGCAAGGTTAGGGGAGATATGTCTAGCACAAGCCGTGTGAAGATCTCGATGAGTTCTGTTTGTGGCAGTTGGAAGGTAAGTTGATTGATTAGGTTGTGCCAACAAGTGACGAAATCTGCGATAGATTCGTCCTCATCGACCCGCGTCCTGGAATATAGATCGATCATGGTAACCTTCTTAACAATATTGATAGAGAAATGATCCAAGAAGGCTTGGGCTACCTGATTGAATGAGAATATAGAGTGTTTAGGTAACCTGCTATACCAATCTAATGTAGGTCCAGTGAGGGACATGGGAAAGGTTCTCAAAAGCAAGGCATCATCATGAGTGATCAGATAACACCCGTGTTTGAACGACCACAAATGTTGTTGTGGGTCTTCTTTGTTATTAAAATGATTGAATTTAGGCATTTTCCAGTGCACATGGTATGAAATGATAGGAATGGATGGGTGAATAGGCTCGTTGCAAATCTCATCGTAGGTGAGAGTGTTGCAGGAGCCAGAAACCGATGCCTCCAATGTCTGCATCTTGTCTAACATCATTTTAATTAGGTCATTGGTGGGTTGTGATGATTGGATGCCTCCTGTAGTGTGAGAGGGTTGGTTTTGGGCATATAATGGGGGTGGTACCCGAGTGTATGAGGCTGCCATGTAGGGTGGTGGAGAAGAAGGTAGTTACTGTGGGGTGCGATGCCAGGAATGTATAATGGATGAAATGGGAGGTTGTTGATAGTATGTATATGGGGGTGGAAGGGTCGTGGTAACCCTAGTGGCAATAAGGGCTAATGATTGTGGAATAGAAAGAACCACGTTCTAAAATGGGGTAGGGTCACTGACACTGGAGGTGGTAATGTAACTACAGGTATGTGTGAGACATTAGGGGTGGATGAGGTTGTGTTTGGGGTAGTTGTCGAGGGTACGGTGGATGTAACAGGTGCCATAGAGGTAGCAGATGGATGTAGCAGTCATAGTGGGTATAGGACCTAACTATGAAATGACTGGGGGTAAGGTGGATGCAGGCAGCACAGAGCTAGATGGGGCCAATGCGGGAGTGGGTATGAGAGTCGGGGGGATAGATACAGGCATGCCATATATCAACTGACCCAAGGTGTCTCGAGTGGACGAGTGGGAAAGGTAAAAGCGCAAGGTGGCGGTGGTTTTGGTCAAGGAGTCGTGTAAAATCCTCATCTCTAGGAATGATAGTAATAGGCTAGATGGGATCCATGTTACTGGTGATAAAATGGAAGGTGGTGAAGGACTACGTAGGAGTAGTTGACAACTAACGTGAAATACTAGTGTGCTTGCTTGTCTTTGGGTCAACACCATATGAACCAAGATCGATCAGGTAGGGTCGCTTCTCTGTAAATGACACAAAGAACAACAAAAATAGGTGAATCTGGTGACAAAAAGTGGATTAATTATAAAATGGTGGCTGGAATCTAAAATAGGCTAACCGATGCCGATTAGGGACAACCGACGCAATGGGTCGGGGGTAACCGCATCGGTTACTATAGAAAATGACAGTGAGTAAACAAAGTGAGGTAGAAGGTAAAATCTGACAGGTATGCCAAATCTGAAGATGTTTGAAATACCAATGGGAATAATGACAGTGATAGGGACTGTGAAAAGTGGAAGAAAGTGAAGTAAAATGTCCTTTTGAGTAGGTTAGCAAAAGGACCTAGAACCGACGTCGGTTGGATATAACCGATGGTGGTCAGAGGTAACCGACGATGGTTACTGTGAAATTGAAACAGTGATGAAAGAAAGTGGTTGTGAATTAAAATCTGATGTAGAATCAGACCCATAATTCTAAGAATGATGATGATATGGCCTAGGAACACTCAGTTGAAGCCGAAATACACTAGTTGTGATGAGGAGCGTGCAAGGATGAAAAAAAAGTGACGAATGTGATCTCTCACCTCAAAACGCAAGCCAAGCAAAAACACTAAGAAAATGTGATCCTAGGAGTGCCTTTTCTATTATGTTTGTTTAGCTTATGCTATTTAGGACTGACACATGAATTGTGAAATAGATTTTTTGGTGAGGATGGCTTCCTACAAATAAGGAGATCTAAAAGGTGAGGTTTCGGGTATGTTATGGTGGGGCGGGCTTCACTTTGAAGTATGACTCGGACAGAGCAGCGAACTAGGTGCCCACTATCTTTGTGATCATGTGATCACCTACGGCTTCTTCCCAGGTAGGACATTGTTTAAGAATGTATGTATTTTGAATTTTTGTGTGGTTTGGTAAGACTCAGAGAAAGAGAAAAGGATAGAAGTGCTTTTCTATGATTTGTTTGTCAACCATCAGCTGGGCATGACTTCCAGCGTATAGGTTTCCCTCAATTAATGTGAGCTAATGCAATAAATCAGAATGGAATGCACTTATTTTTAAACCCAAATTGAAAATGTGAAATTAGATGACATAATAAGATGAAGAGGAAGAGGGATGCTCTTTCACTACAATGCAGAAAACATGAAGAAATGGTTCTTTTTAATTACACCAAAAGAAAAGTTTCCTTTAGAGTAAATAGAAAGAAGAGGTGGGTTACCAAGGAAGAAAATTAGTGTGTACGCTTTTCAGAAGGGAAACAAACACACAATATTTTTCTAGGAATGAATGAAATGCAAGGAACCCCGGATGGGTCCCACCGGGCATGCCAAATTGTTTCACATGATTCTTATATCATTTCTCTACGAAGCGTTGATGAAATAGATAGGATAACGGGCATAGGAGGAATACTGTTCAAATTTTGGTTGATGGTTTGTTGCTCATGTATGACCTCCAAATCCATAGTTGATCGTGAGAGATTCCTTTTCATTTGGGAGGAAATACCTGTAATGCAAAAGCAAGACCACTAGAAGGAATTAAACAATATGGGTAGTGAACTGCCTAGCGTATGCTAGATCCGAGAAGTGTGATACTTCCTAGATGGCTGTTAGTCCACTATTTTAAACAATTTAATGTCTGTAAACAAAGTAAATCCTATTGTAGTTTGAAATGATTTAGGTATCTCACTTAAAAACACAATAAGAAATAGATCTAATCTAATATGCTAAGCTAGAATAGAATCCAAAGGTCAAATGATTGCTTCGGGTTCTACTGAGTTTTGACAGAGGTCATAGATAGATCACAGGTGAATGAGGGTAAGATGAAATTTGGTGGGTAGGTCTCTATTCTAGGCTATGTGGGAAAATACGGAAGAGAACAAGTTGTGGTCTCCTTTGTGATTGCACAAAGGACTTTGGTGGGTCGAGATGAGGTATTGGGTGACTAGAGTAGGCTTTGGTGAGGTTTTAATGGGTATATGGAGGTGAAAACATTGGATAAGGTCAATAGGGGGAAAAGTAAACAATAGATGATAAAATGAAATAAACCAAGAAAGTATGATGTTATACTTACTTGGATTCTGTTCCTAAATGCCTGTGTGTGAGGGATGGGGGTGTTGATGAGGGGTTTGAAGGTTGTAAGTGATCACCAACTGAAAGAAAGCTTCTACATGGGCTGCATGTACACTCCTCTTTTCTTGGATGGATTAGATCATGGTTGGGATGGTTGTGCAGGAGAAGATGCTCAATCTCCTTCCTTGCATGCGGGTTTTTCACTGGAATTTGCTCTCTGAAGATGCATTATCTCTCTGAGATGTGTTCTTGCTCATCAACCTTCTCCCAATGTTTTCCAACCTTGAGAATAAGGTAGTTTAGGGGTTAAAAGGGGTAATCGAGCGGTGGTCCGACTTAACCGACGATGGTTAGGGTAGCGACGTTGGTTAAGGTGAGATTTCCTAGGTTTACTAAACTAAAGAGATCCTCCGATTTCCTTGGATTTTGTGCCATTATCACATGGATTAGATTGGGAGCTTCTTTTTATCATGCGGGGTTGTGGTTAGAGGGAATGTAGGCATTGATTTTTGGGGTTTGGGTAAGTCTTAGTTAGTTATGGCGCTTACTAAGAATAAGTCTTAGGTTGAGTTGGCTTGGTGAGGTGTCTAAGTGAACTCGTATGTGTGGATATTATTTAAATAATAAATATGGTGAGGATAATGAATTAATTTAATTAGATTAATTAAATTAATATTAGTGGGGTGAAGGGGTCATGGCTAGGTAAATGTAATAAAAGGTGCTTATTGGTCGATGTATGAAAGGGAGTGTGACCTAATTTTAGTGTCTACAGAGAGACTTATTTAACTTTCAAATGAGGGAGAGATCATGGACATAACTCATAGGTTATTCCATGTAGATCTCTTCCGATAGGTCTCCATAAATGAATACAATCTTAATGTCCATTTTATGGAATTCCCATATTTTGGTGGTACTTGACGGTGAGGGTCGATTGTATAGAAGTCATCTTTGTAATGGGATAAAAAAATCTAAATAATCAACCACAACTACATAGGAGAAATCCTTAGCTAAAAATCACGGTTTATATTTCTCGATGGCACCATACTTTATTCGGTATGCCCAATTACACCAAATGATTTTTCTTCCTTTCAAAAGAGGGGTGAGGTCCTAAATATAATTCTTCATGAGTGAAGAGTACTACTCATCCATGGAAAAAATCCACTCAGATTCCCGAAGCCTCCCAAAAAGACCGAGGTTTGGAAGTGGAGGCATAAATGGAGTGGGGTTCAATAAACTTTGAGCGAGTCAAGATCTTGTCCGAAAGATCCCCATCTATTATTCCAACAAAGTTTTCCTATTCTAACAAGTACTAAAGAGGTGAGTCGGGCTCATGATTTGTAGATTCTTCACTTAAGTGAGATGGGACATAGTCATCATTATCACTACTTTTAGAATCATAATATTTTTAAGCGTGACAAGAAGGAGTACGAGGATAAGGAGGATCAAGTGGAGGAAGAGGCTCAACAAATCCATCATTAGAAGAATCAAAATCAAAATCAGATATGGGCATAAGGACTTCCTTTGAATGGAGAATTAGAAGTCAAAGATGAATCATCAAACTTCACACTTCTATCAATGTAAATATGATGTGTAGTAGGGTTCAAAAATCTATATCTCTTCACGCGCTCATGATACCCTAAAAATATTCAAGGTCAATACTTTGGTTCCAAATCCTTGTGTCTCTTTTTAGGAATATAATCCATAAGAGTTGAATTCAAGAGGGTAAATTTATCGAAATTAGTTTTTCATGAAAACTAGGATTCAAAGGTGTCATATCTCTTATGGAATTGAGTGGAACACATTTATAAATATAGAAAGCACGAGTTCATGGCTTCATCCCAATACTGTGGAGGAAGAGATTTCAAGTGAGCCATACAAGTGGCCATCTCCTTAAGCATTTGGTTATTTTATTCTGAAACTTAATTTTGTGAAGGGTTCTCAGAAACTATAGGCTGTAAAGAAATCCCTTTGGAGGTACATAATTTTTCAAACATGTTGCTCACATATTGACCTCCATTTTTAGTTCAAAGAACCTTAATATATCTTTTAGCTTGTTTCTCAACAAGAGCCTTAAAGTCTTAAAAGTGCTCAAAGACTTCAAATTTTTGTTTGAGAAAATACACCCAAGTGAAATGTAAAAATAATCAATGAAGGTAATAATGTAGAGAGATCTAGTAAATGAAGGAGATGGGAATGGTCCAGAAATGTCATTATGAAAAAGATCCAAGTGATGAGAAGATCTCCAGGATTTTACTTTTCCAAAATTTTCTTTGGGATACTTTCCGAGGGCACAACCCTCACAAATATCCTTATAAAATTTGACATGGGGTAACCCATTGGCCATCTCATTTGGCTAAATACTTAAGGTAACGATAGTTAAGATGACCAAAACACTCGTGTCATAGATTTCTAACCTCATCCGCATAAGTGAGCAAGGTAGTGAGTGTCGAATCGTAAGAAGTAAAGTGGGAGAAGGTGTATAACTATGACTAGTGATCTATCTTTCCCTCATCTAGTAATGCAGTGTCATTGTGAATCTCATGAAAAATAACCAATTTAGGATTAAATTTTAATTGAATTACTTCACCAAGATGAGTTCTTAAGTAAACTGATACAAAATTGGTAGAGATATCAGGAACACTCAACACTTATTTAAATGTTCCACCGTCCATCTCTATCGATCCATTG
Source organism: Taxus wallichiana var. yunnanensis (assembly GCA_018340775.1). Lineage (NCBI taxonomy): Eukaryota > Viridiplantae > Streptophyta > Pinopsida > Cupressales > Taxaceae > Taxus > Taxus wallichiana. The sequence continues at coordinate 126,089,054 of CM031241.1, forward strand.
CTAGAAACTGACATTGTAATATCATCTCCCAATGTGATTTGGGTCATTCCACATGACTCAATGTTTTAAAAATCAACATGCAAAGATCCCATGTGGTGTGAGGCACTACAATCAATGATCCACATTGATGAAGGAGATATTATAGCTATAAGGGAATTTCATTTATTCTTCTCAAATTTAGAATCCTTTTCTTTGGAAGACTCAACCTTCGGAGCATTTTATTTGATCAAATCATAAAAAATGATTTTATTTTTATCAATTAAATGAGATAGGTGATCTATTTGTTTTCTCATACACTCATGCTCCTCATGACTAGTCTTCTGCAATAGAACACTTAACCTTTTCCTTATTTGCTTCTTGGCTCGATTGAAGAAACATTCGTGTTAGGTTTGGTTTGTCCTTTTTCTATTTCTTCTTTTCCTATTTATTTTCCTTTCCATTTCCAATAATTTTTATAAGGGCATGTGATTTGGATTTGAGTTTCCCATTTGAATCGACTTATCATTCTCAAATGAGTTGGGATAAAAGTTGTCAAATGAGGGAATTTTTATGCAAGAGCATCAACTTTGGCATGTGTATAAGGATGGAAGCATTCAAATTTTGGATTTCAAGTGTGGTTATAGGTCATAAGAGTCAATTGAATTCATTTAGAGGTGTTAGTTGGTGTTTAGGTTCTTCAAAATTCAAATGGAGCATTTCCCTCCAAAATGTAAGATTTTAATGTGACGTCCATTTTGGCACGTCATTGTTGTTTTCATGAATTCTTGAAGCTTCTAACCTTCTAAAAGGATAAAAATATTTATAAATGTGTGTCTTAGGTCCTCTCAGGGACTAGAAATCACAATATGAGTTGGGAAGTCAAGAACTTGGTCTCTAGGCTAAGAAATTTAGTGTTAAGACTAAAATCACTCATGTGACCAAAGGGTATAGGTGTCTTATTTGGTTAGAATTAGATGGAAAGAGATATAAATTGTAAAGTGTAACTGAATTATTCATTCTCATTCAAATGAGAATCATGAAGAGAGCTCGAGAAGGAAGTTGTGTGAACTTTTTGTAAATACATTCTTATTATATGATTCTATGTTTTCCTTGGTGTTGTTAAGGAATAATAACTTTGTATGAGCATTGTGAGATTAACTAGGAATGATTCATAGATATAATTCTATATATTTAAAAGGAGAGAGTGATTATATTTCTTGAGAATGGGGGAGTTTAATGTTTTCCAAGTTTGGGCCGGTTGTGACAAGGTGGTTAAAAGCTTGTTGTAAGTAAATTGGTGGTCAAAGATTGATAAACCATATATATGCAAAGTGAAGGAGTAAACAACTAGTAAGGATTCATTATTTGGTATTATTCATGTTTCTAAAGACTATACAACGTGTGACAGAGATGTGTATCTCCTAGTAAAGCAATATTTGGTGCATATTGAGTCACTGTAACAATGTGACATTGTATTAGCAAGTTGATCTTCATTCATTTAAATATCATGTTTCTAATTTTGGATAATATGAATTTCATGAGGTACATATTGGTGTGCATGCATATTTGGAGTAAGTATTTGTGTGTTTGAGTGATTGTATTTCTTGAGAGAGTGAGATTTTGTCTCAACAAGACAGTGCTAACTGAGACAAGGTATTCGAAACCTTGTACATGCAAGTTTGTGGTATGAATGAGAAAGATTTGTATTAAAGAAATAAACTTTGATAAATAATAGATAAGTAATAATTTTTATACCTATAACCATCCATGAGAGAGCTTACACCTATAGAAGAAGACTGGTATATTGGAAGGATGAATGCAAAGTAAGAAAGTTGGTTATTGCGAGCAGAGTAGTGAATTTTGAGAGAATTCATGAGGTTTTAAGTTATCCTAGGAGCTACTTGGTAAGATAATCATGAATAATATTCCATGAAAGATCTATGGTATAAACTTTATCCTTTGAATGGAATTCTAGCACAAGTTATTGTATTTCTTTCTTATTCGGGTTTGTAGGAGCACCCAATTAGGGTTTGGTAAGGGTTTTGGGTATGAAGGCTCAAACGATGGATTTAAGAGATGAAACCTAGAACTAATGATATTTAAACCTTAATTTGGGATATTTTAATGGTTTAAAAGTTGCATTTATCTTAGAACTCCTATAGTTTATGACATTTGGTCTCATGGTGTTAGCACATTTATAGGTGATCTAATTCAAGACTGAGATTAGTGAGTTTAGAGTGATTTTGTGAAGGAATTCCCTGATATTTTTGGCATATGATGATAATACCTTAATTTTTTCTAGGAATGAATCTTACTTTTTTGACAAGTGAGTAAAATATATGTTATAGGGGATAATCCACCCACTGTGAGGATAGAAGAGACCTAAGAGTAGTCAAGAAGGACTTATACTAAAAAGTGTAATTTCTCAAGGAATTAGATAAATAAATTTGGTACACACCATTAATGAATTAAAGGGATATTGAATGTGATTTTGGTTTTCATTAAGGAATCTTATATAAATCCAATCATGAATGGAGCAAAGGGCTTTTTGTAGATTGAAAAAGGGGTGGTTTTAATCAAAAAGGATAAAAATGAGACTTGTGACTAAATTTGGTCAATTTAATGGTGTTTGTAGTTTGATTATAGGTAAAATGTCTTGAATAATCATAATAATGTCATGAACCTAGAGTCACATTGGATTTGAAGGTTTTCATTTAAGAGAAAATGAAATTGGTTGAAGCATAAGGAAAATTAGAGCTAATTTGAGTGGTTATGAGTTTTGGATTGTGATAGGAGAAACAAGTAAAGGATAAGACCTTAAATTCAATAATTATAATACAAGGTATGTGGTAGTGTTTGAATTCCATGCTTGAGAAGAGAAAATTTATGTATCCTAATCACCTCGGTTCCTTTAAAACAACAAAGAGCAGTCTTCATGAAAGGTAAGCATACTTACTCTTACTAAAAATCATTTGACTGATGTTCAATCTCACATATGAGGTATCTATCCAAGATTTATTGGTTTTGCATGGTGAGTGTAAGATGAAGAACTAGTTTTTTTATTAATTAAGTATGTTATAAATGATGGTTTAGGTGCTCTAGAGGTATATTAGAGTTTTTATAGCCAAAATTATATTGAATGCATGAAATTGATATAATATCTACATAATTTGGTATCAAAGTGGAGAAAATGGAGTGAAGAAGTTGAGAAAAGAGAGATACGGTGAAGAAGAAGAAAGATAAGAGATTATTAAGAAGATGGGTGAAAGGAAGAGCTAAGAGAAGTTCTTCAATCTAGTCATAGACCATGGGTATAGGATGCCACGATGGATGAAGAAATAAGTAATAGAGAGTGAAAATATCAAGTCAAAGTAAATTCATGAGAGGATAAGAGAACAAGAACAACAAAGAAAATTTAAAAAAATGATGAAACTAAGGAAAGCATGCAAAGAGACACAATGGAGGGCTATTAGGCCTTGTCAATCAGATTTAGTAGATGCTAATGATGAAGTAGAAACAACAACAACAATAGATAGATAATATTTTGTAAGAGAATTGTGGAAATTGATAAGTCATGAGAAAAGAAAACAAGAAGAGATAGATAGGAAAATAAAATAAGAAAAGATGAAGCAGCTTAGTCGAGAGAGAGTTGATGGTGTAAAAATAGGTACAAGATTGAAGAGAGATGTGGAAAATTTGGTAGAGATGATGGAAAATATGAGAGAAGTAGAGTAACAAGTGGGAATAGTGGTCAAGAAGATAGTTAAGTTGCCAATAGAGCTACTTGTGAAGAAGAAAAGAGAGAGAGCGGTGAGAAAAGAGCTAAGGAAGAGAGAAAGCTAAATCAAGAAGATAATATGATGAGAAAGAAAGAGGAAGAAGTTAACAAGGAAATAGTGTATGAATAAACTCATATTTTGAATGAGGAAGAGGTGATTGCAATATTTTTATCTTGTCTTGGAAAAGAGGAAGAAAGTGATGAAGTGGAGCAGCGAGAATGAAGTTGAGGAGAGCTCATTGATGGAGCATCCTATGAGGCTAAAAGACCTCCTTATTTTATTTATAATTTTTCCTTTGATTGTTTGAATGAAATTGATGAAGATGAAAATTTAGAGATGAAGAAAATTTCCAAAGAAGAGGATGAAGAAACTGAAAATGAAGAAATAAATGAAAGTGAAGAAGAGTTAATAGTTGATAAAGAACTTGTGTGGCAGAAAATCATGCAAGAACCTGAGAGTTTAGACTTGTTTTAGGATGAGGAAGACTACAAAAGAGAATATAAAGAACTTATAAATATACTAAATGAAGTAAAGGATGATAAAATCCATGAAGAATCAAATGAACTCAAAATTGAATAGCATCTCGTATAAGTCCAAGAGGAAGATATGAATATTGAAGAGGAGAATGGAGAAGAAGAAGCTTATGTAGTAGCTCTATTAGAAACATACCTCATTTATAAAGACATATTTCAAAATGAGAACTAAGTAAAAACATGAATGAATAATTAAAGTATGAGCAAGATGAAGAAGAGAAGATCAGAGTAAAGGTGAAGAAGCAAATAAATTTGAAGAAGAAAACAAAACAAAGCCATACAATTCAATATTTTCCTACCCCTAGAGTATGATACAGGAGCATCAACTATGGCATGTGTATAATGATGGAAACATCAAAATATTTTCTTGGTGTGTGGTTATAGCTCCTAAGGGTCAATCGAATTCATTTAGAGGTGTTAGTTGGTGTCTAGGTTCTTTAAAATTCAAATGGAGCATTTCCCTTTAAAATGTAAGATTTGAATGTGAAGGCCATTTTTGTCTTGTTATTGTTTTTTCATGAATTATTGAAGATTTTAACCTTGTAAAAGGATGAAAATAGGTATAAATATGCGTCTCAGTCCTCTAGAGACTAGAAATCACCATATGAGTTGGGAAGTAAAGAACTTGGTCAATAGGTCAAGAAATTGTGTGTTAAGACTAAAATCACTCACGTGACCAAAGGGTATAGGTGTCTTCCTCAGTTATAAATGGATTGTAAAATGTAACTGAATTCTTCATTCCCATTTGAATGAGAATCATGAAGAGATCTTAGAAGGAAGTTGTGTGAAGTTTCTTGTGGATACATTCTTATTGTAATAGTTGTATGCTTTTCTTGGTGTTGTTAAGGAATATTAAATTTGTATGAGCATTGTGAGATTAAATAGGAATGATTAAAAGAGATAAATCTATGTATTTAAAGGAGAGAGTGATTATTTTTCTTAACATGTGATGGATTTTAATGTTTGTCAAGTTTGGGCAAGTTGTGACGGGTTGGTTGGAAGCTTCATATAAGTAAGTTAGTGGTGAATGATTGATAAAACCATGTGCATGAAAAGTGAAGGAGTTTACAAGTGGTACGGATTCATTATTTTTTATTATTCATGTTTATGAATACTATACAACATGTGACAGTGGATGTGTATATCTTAGGAAAGCAACATTTAGTGCATCTTGAGTCATTGAATGATGCTGTGACATCTTATTAGCAAAGTTTATCTTCATTCATTTGAATATCATGTTTCTAATTGTGGATAATATGAATTCCATGATGTACATAGTGGTGTTACTATAGAGTTGGAGTAATTATTTTTTTGTTTCATTGAGTGCCTTGTTTGAGAGAGTGAGACTTGTGTCTCAACGAGACAAAGATCTTCGAGACAAGGTATTAGAAACCTTGTAGATGCAAATTTTTTGGTATGAATGAGAAAGATTTATCTCAAAAAATAAACATTAAAAAATAATAAATTATTAATCATTTTATAGACCTGTAACCATCCATGAGAGAGCTTATGCCTATAGAGGAAGACCGGTAGATTGGAAGGACGAATACACTGATAAGTAAGCTCATTATTTACGGCGAGTATCAACTTTTGAGATAAGTCACAAGGTTGGAAGCTATCACATGAGCTATTGGTAAGAGAATCATGAATAATATACCATGACATATCTATGGTATTATTTTTATCCTTTTAATCAAATTCTAGCACAAGTTATTGTATTTTGTTCTTACCTGTGCTTGTAGAAGTACCCATTAGGGTTTAGTAAGGGTTTTGGGTATGAAGGGTCAAACGATGGATTTAAGAGATGAAACTTGGAAGTAATGATCTTTGAACCTTCCTTTGGGATATTTTAATGGTTTCATAGTTACTTTTGTCTCATAACTCCTATAGGTTATGGCGGTTGGTCTCATGGTGTTAGCAAAACCAGTCGAGTGACCTAAATCAAGACTAAGATTAGTGAGTTTAGAGTGATTTTTGAAGGAATCCCTTGATATTTTTGGAATGTAATGAGAATACCTTTATTAGTTTCAATAATTAATCTTACTTTGTTCGATGAGTGAGTAAAATTAAATTTATGGGGAATCCACCGGTCAGTGGCTAGAAAATACCAAGAGCGAAACAAGAAGGACTTATACTAAAAAGTGCACTTTCTCAAGGAATTAGATATATAAATTTGGTACACATCATATTTAATGTTATTTGGTTTCACATGAATTACTCCTATATCAATCCAATCATGAATGGAGCAAAGGGCTTGTTCTTGTACATTGAAAAGGGTCAATTTTAGTCATGAATGATGAAATTGAGACTTGTGACTAACTTTGGTCAATTTAATGGTGGTTGTAGTTTTATTAGAGGTACAAGGTCTATAATCAATGATTGAATAATTCTAATGAGGTCATGAGCCCATAATTGCATTCTTTTTAAGGTTGTAATCTTAGAGAAAATGAAATTGGTTGAAGTCTAAGGATATTTGGAGCTAACTGCGAGTGGTTATGAGTTTTGGATTGTGATAGGATCAATAAGTCAAGGAAAATACCTCAAGTTCAAGAATTATAAGGCAGCATATGTGGTAGTGTTTGAAGGCCATTCTTGAGAAGATTAAATTTATGTATCCTAAGCACCTTGGTTTCTTTAAAGCAACATAGAGAAGTCTTCATGAATGGTAAGCATACTTACTCTTACTAATGATCATTTGAATGATTTTAAATCTAAAATATAAGGTATCTAACCAAGAATTATTGGCTTACATGGTGATTATAAGCTGAAAAACTATTTTTGTGTAATCAATCTTTTTATAGATGATGATTTAGGTGCTTTAGAGGTAGAGTTGAGTTTGTTTATATCCAAGAGAGTATTGAATGCATGAAAGTGATATAATCTCTACATCGATTTTCCAATAATTCCCTAGAACTTATTTCATGGCAAGGAAGATATAAATGAAGATGAAGTATTTAGGGCCAAGTTTAGAAAGAATCGACAAGATCAAATGGGCATATTTTTTCTAAACTCCACATTCCCTTAACAAAAATCTAGTGTGGAAAAACTTTGAGAAGAAATCATGTATATGATCAAGCGTTACCATGAGTTAATCAAAGCGGTTAATTTTCCAAGTCGTACACTCTCATGTCATATTTTTTTCCAAACATATCGTCAAGATTTTTCCAGGCTCCATTGGGTGTTGTGGAAGACTTGATGTGGAAGAGAAAGTCGGGAGAGATGGACATATAAAGAATACCTAAGGCTTTGTCACATTGGTTAAACCATTTAGATTTCTAGGGTTCATCATCAAGATAAGTCTCAACTCCCATGGTGATGTGAAATAACCCTTTAACCCTTAGTTTCATTAAAATTTAGCTTTCCATTTAAAGAAATTAAACGATGTGAGAAAATGAATAGAAAGATCATCCATTGTGATGATAGAGAAAGATAGAATTCAAAAAGAAAAGAAGCACACACACAACCCAGAACAATAATTTCACACCCTTTTGTGGCACTTTATAGTTTAGTGTGTTGATTAAAATCAGATTTGAATTTGTATCGTGAAATAGTCGACCAATCACCTTGAAATTGGTATAAAAATGCACAAGTTTGGAGACCATAATCAATTTTAGGTGATCGCAACAATTCAATATCATAAGCAAGCACAAAACAAGGTGGAGAATAAGAAGAGGGGAGAGAAATATAGTCCTTTGTGAGAAACAATTTCTCACGTTGTAAGATAAGTCTCTTGCCATAAGGATATGGTGGATGTTCTCACTATCCCACAAGTAATAACAAGAGTAATTACAAGAAAAAAATGACTCAAAATGAGTCAAAAATCCTCCGAGAAGCACGGAAGGGCCTCCGAAAAGTACTACACGCTACACACCTCCAAAAAGTTGTCAACAAAAAAATGTCAAGTAATGATAAATTTATAATTAATTTTCCCAATTAATTTAATTATTAAAAATAATTGAAAATCAAAAGAGATCAAGTACATTCTAAAATTTTATGAGGTTGCTTCAACAAGAGATCAACTTTGATAAAAGTTCAATTTTCTTTTTCAACACTCCTTTGGAAAGACATAATAGAATTTACTTCCCACTACTTATTGCGGCTCCCCTTGGTTCTAAAAAGTCTCAATCAAAGTCTAGAATGATTTACTAGAAATATTCTAAAAGAAAATGGCTGGATGAAAAGGGGCCAATCTTTCCAAAGGTCTTTGGTAAATGTCCGCTTATCAAAAGCACTCTTCAAAATATACATAGCTACAAAGATGTCTCTCTATAACATTCCTTCTACCTTCAGAGAAAAAAATTGAAATGATTCGAAACACTTTTTATGGCGGGGAATGGAGGAAAAATTCAAATATCACCTGGTTTCACGGGATCAAGTGTGCACTCCTAAAAGGATTGGGGATTGTGCATAAAAGATATAAGAAAAATGAATATGGCCTTAATTACAAAAATGGGTTGGAGAATGCTCTCAGAGGAAAAACCATGGATTGATCTCATTAAGGCAAAATATCTTGAACAACAAAAACTTTCTCTTTCCTTCATGATGAACAAATTCCCCATGATTCCATTTTTGGAACAACTTGATTCTTGTCGGGAATTTTATCAAGCAAGGTTGTAGATGGAAAGTGGGAAATGGTAGAGACATCAATTTTTGGGGAAATAATTGGTCTAATTTCAGCCTCAATGATAGATTTGGTGCAAAGAAAGGATAGTCTTAAACATAAATATGGTACTAAGGTCATTGATTACATGGAAATTGATGGAAATAAGAAGAGATGGAAACAACTCTCAAAGTGGATAGAATTGAATTGAACTCCATGTTTTCCTCTCTTCAGAGAAATCTGGACCTTGTCCCCTTGAATCGGTTGGAAGCCAAGGATGAAATTATCGGCACAAATCTAGAGATGGGGATTATACGGTTAAATTTGGATATAATTTTTACTTTGAGAATATCTAGAGTGAGTTTATAGAATTCTCACTAATGACAACTTTGATGAAGAAAGGATTCATTATGCCTAATAGGTGTCACCTTTACAAAAATATTCTCGAGGATATTAAGCACCTTTTTGTCCACTGTGAGTATGCTTCAATGATCTAGAGTTATGCCTTTTCCAAGTTCAATGTTTTCTGGACTGTGCCTAAGGATTTCATTTAGTTTTGGATCCAATGGAATCCTCCTTTTAAGCACTGTGTTGTGAGAAGACTTTGGAAACTGGTCATGCCCTATATTATCTAGAGGATTTGGAAAGATAGGAATGATATCATTTTCAAAAACAATAAATAGCATTGCAAGCTTAGCTTTGTTAATATTGGTCATGCTATTAAAGATAATATTGGGAGATTCAAACCTCCCAAAAATAAGAAATATCCTGAGAATGAAGAATATATTCTTTCCAACTAGAAGATAGGAGTTGTAAATTTGCAGATTAGGAATACCTCAAACATTGATAGGTCTCTGATTCATTAGATCCCTCCCGAGATTAAGCGGCATAAAATAAACTTTGATGGTGCCCGCCTCCGAGGGTAATCCTAGTTTTTTTGTTGGGGGAGGTGTAATCCAAGATCGTAAAGGTTGTTTAGTTGTTGTTTATGCTAGTAAAATGGGGATTCAAACAAATCATTATGTAGAATCCCTAGCTGCTCTATGGGGGCTAAGGGTTGCCAAAGATTATAATATACAGAACTTAATTTTGGAAGGATATTCACTAAACATCATCAATCACCTAAATCAAATTTCTCCTCCTAGCTAGACTGTCAAGGACTTTATTATGGAATCCATAAGTATTTGTCAAAATTTCAAGAATATCATCATTAGGCATACTTATAGGGAGGGGAATAAGGTTGCAGATACCTTGGCCAATGTTGGCATCAATAATAATCTAACCATATGGGATAATGAAAATTACATCCCTAAGGAGGTACATAATAGCATTAATGCGGATAAATATGGGCATTCAAACGTGGAGTAGAAATAATAATGGTATGGAGTGGGCTTTAGCGGAGGTGAAAGATCACACATGTGAGAATTATCATCCTAACTACGGCCATATTAACGCCCATGAACCTCGCACAGGTGGATGGGTTCTTAAAAACCGAGACAGACATAAGGAAGAAAAAGATTCAAACGAGGGTTTTGAGCAGAAAATTTGTAGGAATAGTAGGGAGAAGAAGAAAATGGGAGGTGCCTCATGCCAATTGGAGCCCTGCAGTGATCCATCTGGAAGAAAAATGAGGAGCTATGGAACCTCTTACACAAGGGTGGCATTTCCAATTTTATAGAACACATTCAGGGCCATGATCAGAATATTTCGGTTCATTTCGCAATGGACTGGAAGGATAGAAAGGTGAAATATGGTGGCCACCATGTTACTATTAATGAAGAGTTGATTGTTGAGGCTACAGGCCTCGAGTTGGAGGGTTATCATTTTTTCAACAAAAGGATTGACAGGGTCACCGAGGCTAAGAAATTATCTGATGAGGGAGAGGAGCTCAAATTTGTTTCTGCGGGCATTAGGGTAAGTTCTATTCCCAAGCCATTTGATGAAGTAACAAATATGATGGTTAGGTATATTTCTCTGGAAGGGCGATACAAAACTATCCCTATTAAACACTGGTCTTTCTAAATCATTTTAGAAGGAAATTTATGGTCTGCTTCCCGCACTACCTGTTAAATTCCCTTCAGTGCTCCATTTTGGACTTTCAGAAGCACTCTCGTGCTATCCCTCTCAACAGGGCCTCATCTTCTTGCTCCATAAGCTTTGTGTCTCCAAATTCTGACTTCCGACCACTCCCAAGCCAATCCACATGTCACTACCTCTCTGCTCCCACTCCCATACTGGACACCTCTTCCAAACCCAAGACCAAGAACCCTAAGCTTCCAAAAATGACACCCCTCACTCTACCAGTGGTTTTCGAAGCACCAAAGCACTAGAAGTTGAGAAAAATTTGTTGCATATCAAAGCAATGTTGGCCTAGATATGGCCCCCCCGCATCGAGGGGAATAATCTCCCTCATAGATTGGATTCTCTGGAGAAAGAGATGAAGTAGCTTAAGAAGGACCTACAGTGCATGGACAAGCAGAAAGGTAAAAGAAAAATTGATGATGATAATGACATTAGGAAGGATCAGATTGTTGACATTTATAAGAAGCTGAACTCTCTAGATAGTAGATTAGGGAGAGAAAAAGATAGGCATGATCACAACATGGCTATCTTCAATGCCATTAGTGAATTCTTAGAGAAGCATGTTTAAAGCATTACCATACTTAGCAGGATCCTTGGCACTATTTGGGGGAATGAAAAAGAGAGAGACCAGACCATCTCGCAACTGAACGCATCTGACCCAACGCACATCACCACATTGGCGTTGTTCACCTCACTACAAACTATCTAGTCTAGAATCTATAGAGCATCCAAGAAGTAAACTCACTTAGGGCCGGCTGGCATCATTTTGGTCACTGCTCTTTTTTGGTCTTTTTGTTGTTTCTATGTTGCTTTTGTGTTGTATTGTTGCAGTTTATGTTCTGTTTTGTTTCTTGCTTGTAACTATCTTTTGGTTACTGCTAGACATAGTGTTTTATCTAGATTTTGATCCTCTTTTGTTGTTCCTTTATATCTATATTTGGTTTTGAGCCCTTTTTGTAATAGGGTATAGTCCCTTTAAAACTATTTACCAATAATTTTTAAAAAAAAAAAAAAAAAGAGAGAATTTTAATCGACAAAAAAACTTATCTCTTAATTTTAAATAAATAAAAAAGAGACCTCCATTAAAAAAATAATGACCTACTTACAAATATATTTCCTTCCTTTAAAAGTAAGAAATCCCTATTCAAATATTAAAAGTTATTATAACCTAAGTTGTTTTAAAATATACTAAGATTTTTAAAATAATATGGTCGATATTTAATTTTACTTAAATCTAGTTATAATCAACAAAGACTAGATTAAAAGGCAAGGTAAGTAGCAAGTGGGAGGATAAGGAAGGGGCTTGAGGAGGCTGGCAAGTGATTCGATCAATGAATAATAGAACTCGACCGAGTAAGAGAAAATAACCCGATGACTCACCCTAACACATGTTACATGAATCATTGAATGGAAAGTGAGACAAGCGAAACATTCGCGAGCCAACACAAGGTCAACCAAGAAAGACGGTGAGCTTTCACGGTGTACATGAGAAATCCCGAGCACACCCGAGAGTCGAGCACAAGCTTAACACCAAAGAGGATCTTGGGAAATGTAGGAGTTGAGCACAGGCTTGACACAAAGAACAAGCCCAAATTTAACCCAAACATAGATCCAAAGAACCAATCAAGTGAAATAAGGAGAGACATAACTAGGGTGAAAAATGACAAAGATAAAATGAGAGATACATACCCCTCAAAGGAAAAGGTTGAGCCAAAGAAACCCAGATCATGACAGAACCGAGCACAAAAAATGCCAAGATGCAAACATAGGACATAATGAGTTAGGATCACAAGCCGAGACAATGAAGATTTGACGAAGACACTAAGGCAAATGAAAATACGATCTGAGAAAGATAAAAGTGATCCAAGGCAACTTAGTGAAGATACCAACTTCGCCCAATCGAGCTATGAAGGAGGAGCTCGTTGTAATGTCCCTGAATTAGGGCAGTTCAATATTCACCCAAATTCAATGAAACCCTTATGTAAATTATCCTGAAGTGTTCCAATGTCTACTATTCCTAACCCAAAGTGGGGTTAGAAACTAGTGGAAGTAAGTGGAATAAATCAAAAATGGCAAGGGCACACTAAAATTAGCACCAATCTGATTATAAACACTGAAAATAATTAAATAACCAAACCCCAGACTGCTGCAAACTTCTAAAATTAATTCCCGCTCAACCAACCATGCAAATCACTTCAAACTTCGGATATTGGGGTTATAAAATATGAAGTTTATTAGTGTAAAATCATAATTAACCCAGATTTTACCAAAATTGCATAAATGGCCCTCCTAGTATTTTGCCTAACAGAATTAGGGATGATTATGCATGCAAAAACACCCCAAGGGAGTTCGTTCCTCTTGGAAACCCTTATGCTTGCACAAGATAACTCAAATATGATATTTATCACTCACAAACATGCAAATCTGATTTTTTAATTAGATGTAGACAAGCTGAAAATTAGAAATTCAATAACTCTATCAAAACTCAGTATTTTCCAGCGAACCAAAGCACAACTTCATCAATAAATTATCAGCTATCAAAAGAGCAAGGAGTTACAATTTTTGAATGGCCAAATCACCACCCAAACAACACTCCAAAGTAAAAAACCAGTCGCTGCCCTAGGGAGGGAAAAACAACAAAGTACAAAAGTGAAATCCTTCAACAAATGAAGTCTTCAAACAACAATGCAAATATCTCTAATCAGCAACACGGAAAAATATTTTAACATCAATGTAAAATGTCTTTAGACAACAACAAACCATTAGGCATGCATCCATTTATTTAAGCATGAAGATATATCAATTTATCACATTCGCATTCCCATAACGGAGGACTTAATTTTTATTTATAGACCTCTTTCTAAATGGAGCGAATCACTTTAGGAGGAAAACTTAATTCAAAATCAATTTAAAAACCTTTTTGGTGCATTTTCTTTTCCCTCTTTTTGACTTTATTTATTAACACTTTATTATTAAGTTAAATTGAAGTTTAGCTTTAGTAACAATAATTACTCCTAGGCAAATAACATAATAATAATTATTTTATCCTCTTATTATAATAATTAATAATATTACCCTCTAATTTCAAATGATAAAAACCACTCTCAAGGTAATAAAATTAACTATTATTTTTATTGACAAGGGGACATTACAGTCCACCCATCCCAAATTTTATTTCCCTCAAGCAAATGCAAGCTCATATGTCCAAGTGCTATATCCAAGAGAGTAGGCATGATGTAATGCTCCCAAAGCCTTGATCGGTGCCGAGTCAAATGAGAGAAATCTTGCCAACATAAGCTCCGGATTCTACTATATTTTGGCCAAATCAAAATTTCGGCAACCTTCTTTCTTGTTTTTGATCCTGCACATGAAGCAAACATGTTAGAAAAAACATGAGTTTTTAGCAACACTTTTGTCTCTCCTTCATCATGCCTTGAAGATATGATCATATTGTGAATCCCACTCCTCATATGATACCAAGCAGATTGTGGGTGGGATGGAAATAATTCATAACAACCATACAACCCTCCATGAAGGGACCTTTCAATTGAACCCTTCCTCCATCTATTTCCATCAATATTCCCCCTTTACTTGGTGTCACTTTTTTTGTTGTTCACAACTGATAACAACAGCCTTAAACATATCATTTTTATGGCAACCAACATGAAAGTGATACATCCAGTACCAACCCAACATCTCCTTGCAACATTCAACAAGTTGACCAATGAAAACAACCATGCAAGGAGTGAAAATACCATGTTAGCAACCCCAAACCAAAAAGAATTATTTTTCATGATTGAAGGTACCTATGAGCCCACTTGTATGAGAGAAAAAGAAGTCATGAGGTGGTTGGAAATGGGGATGACAGTAGTATAAAAACCCAAATTTATTGTTGTCCCCATGCTTTTGCCTCTATCTTTTGATGGTAGGAAACTTCCAACTTTTGTTTTTGGTGTTCCCCACCAAAGGATTCCTCCCAGTGACATTTTAGACCAATGAGACATCCTCAAACTTTCCAAATTAATTCTGTCCAAAATAAACATTAGTATTGCAACATGTGAAATAGAGAGTGTCATTGTGTCATGGCTTTAACAATGTATGATATTATGCAAACTTATGATATTAGTGGCTGGAAATCCACTTTCACTTGCACAAAACACCTCCCATTTGATAAGGGGTGGAAAGAACATCTCCCAAGTGCCAAAATACAACCATGGAGGTGTTAAGTAAAGGAGGATCAAACTGAAAATGTATAGAATAACAATCCACCAAGTTATGTTATCCCCCCATGCAAAATTATTTCATGTCATCATATGGAATTAGTAACAAAATCATACCTTGGCTATAGTGTGTTATTTTGGTACTTATTTTGAGGTTCATGATGGTTTATAACTCACTAAAAATTTTCCCAAATAACATGAAAATGCTAAGAGGTGGAAGATGCAACTTCCCCTTGTCAATATTTTCCCTTGTGACTGCAACTAGTGAACAACACAAACTGGGAATGCAAAAAACAACAGTCAAGTAATGACAAACAATCCATATAGAGTCCTTGGGACCATGTCCTATTCCCCCATTTTCCTCTCCAAAATAATGCAAGCTATCTTCTTTGGAAAAGAGTGTAAAACTGACTGTGAGAGGGTTGTATCATGACTGTAACATTCACCAGACAACAAATACTTTGCATCCGATGTTCTTGCATAATGAATCCTTTCATGCCAAACATTATGCAAAATCTTTCCCTTACTTCCCATGCTATTATATTGAACTTTTGGACATAAAAATTGAGTTTTAAGGGTTGTAATTGACTTAGAAATATATGTACATACCTTTTTCAGAACCATGTGATTGGAAAAAACATTGTACTTGTTATGGCCACCAACACAGGTCAAAAACCATGGTTATTCTGAATTATCTTCATACATCCACCCAAAATGTGAGAAACAATGGAATCTATGATGTGATACATTTCCCAAACTTTGTATGTGTCAATCATATAACAAGGAGTAGCAGAATATGAATTACAAATCAGCCTCTTCTTTCTCCATACCAAGCATACCTCTATTAGTCCAAACAACAATGCATGCAGGAGAATGCAAAATCATACATGTAAGGAATCCTTTTGCCCCTTGAATGATAATTTGATCCTAACCTTTAAGCCACAATCTCGAGAGCATGTCAAAACAAGCCATACTAAGTAGTAAAGAAAAATAATCATGCACTTCATGATGCTTACTAAAGTCTATAATACTAGGCTAGCTCTCTTCTCCATGTTGTGCAATCATCTTGTAATTCCTTTTCATGCACCCCTCTTTTTCCCAAACAAAATCTTTATCCCTATATCTCATATGTCATTTTCCGTATGCTAACCCACAAATCATATGCGAGTGGAATATGTCTATCCTATCATGCACATTGTCTAGCCACCAACCTTTTACCCATGTAACCTCAATCTTTTCCTCACATGTATTAGCCCAAGTAATGTTATCAAAACTGAATTGAGTGAAAATAAAACTAAGTAGCTTACCCTTAGTGGATGTCATAGAGAGTCCATCAAGAATAAATTTTTCATTAGTACCTTGGAAGGTACTTTTGTCTCTTGCACCTAGATCTCCTAAGGTCAAATCATGTTTACCACTACTCATGTTCACCACAAATAATTTTTAAATTTCACTTATTCTCATGAAATCAGTCATAAATATCACAAAATCATAATTTATAACCTTTCTAGAATGTGGAAAAGTACATGGATCCCATACCTTAGAGTGCCCATGCAAGTGATTTTGAACCAAAGAGTCTTCTTGCCTCACTTTGCAGCCCATAATCCTCATTTTATCTCCGTCTCTCATATGTTCCTCATGAGGAAAATAAATCTGAAATGGAAAAGTATGCAACCATAAACCAACCTCTTCATACCTTGAAATGTCATCATGTGATCTACCCCATTGGTTGAATCAAAAAATTCGATATAGCGCTAACAACCTTTTCATGCTCCTTTTGAATGTCTATCCTAGAAAGGATAGTAAGTTGAGTATCAACATCCATATTAAGAATTGGTGCTTCAACCACCAAACTCCCTTCCTTAATTTGAAGATCTGAATTTTCTTCCTCTTTTGGTGTAGACTCCATGATTTCCCCTCTTGTCACTTCACTAACATGCATGCAATCATTATAAGGAAAAGAAACATTTTCAATTAATGATGGATTTTCACCTTGCTCATCCTTGCAATCGGCACATCGAACCTTTCGAGGAACCTTTGGGTGAAATATTCAAAGGAGAAAATGAATTTGACCCCTTGGGTCTCTAACAAATGATGCCACCACTTATGTGACATTTCATTCAAGTATATAGAGATTAGCATGAGGGCATCATCCCGACACATAATATTCTCTCAAAAATATGTTTTAAATTTCTATAATCAATATCTAGAATAAATATTATTAGTGCCATAAAAAATGAAAATTGGGTTTTCATCCTCCTAGCTATTACTAGATCTCGCAACACAAAACCTCACATGTTTGAAAAATGATGCTCGATACCACTTAATGTCCCCAAATTAGGGTAGTTCAATATTTACCCAAATTCAATAAAACCTTTATTAAAATTATCTTGAAGTATTCCAATGTCTACTATTCTTAACCCGAGTTGAGTTAGAAACTAGTGGAGGTGAGTGGAATAAATCGGAAATGGAAAGGGCACACTAAAATTAGCAACAATCTGATTATAAACATTTGAAAATAATTAAATAAACAAACCCTAGTGCTGTAAAATTCTAAAATCAATTCCCACTCAACCAACATGCAAATCACTTCAAACTTCAAATATTGGGGTTATATATGAAGTTTATGAATGTAAAATCAGAATTAACCTAGTTTATACCTAAAGTGTAGAAATGTCCCTCCTAGTATTTCACCCATTGCAATTAGGGTTGATTATGCATGTAAAAACACCCCAAGGGAGTTCACTCCACTTGGAAACCCTTACATTTGCACAAGATAACTCAAATATGATATTTATCGACACAAATATGTATATTTGATTTTTAATTAGATGTAGACAACTGAAAATTAGAAATTCAATAACTCTATCAGAACTCAGTATTTTCCCACAAACCAAAGCACAACTTCATCAATAAATCATCACTATCAAGAGAGCAAGGAGTTAGAATATTTTAAATAGACAATTCACTACCCAAATAACACTCAAAAGTACAAAACTAGTCATTGCCCTAGGGAGGGAGAAATAATGAAGTACAAAAGTGAAATCCTTCAACAAATGAAGTCTTCAAACAAAAATACAAATATCTCCAATCAGCAACACGGAAAATTCTTCTAACAACAACACAAAAGGTCTTCAGACAACAACGAACCATTGGGCATACATCCCTTTCTTCAAGCATGAAGAAATATCAATTTATCAAATCAGCATGCCCATAATGGAGGACTTAATTTGTATTTATAGTCCTCTCTCCAAATGGAGCGAATCACTTTAGGAGGGAAACTTAATTCAAAAATCACTTAAAACACCTTTTTGGTACCTTTTCTTTTTCCCTCTTGCCGACCTTATTTATTACCACTTTATTATTAAATTAAATGCCAAAGTTTATCTTTAGTAATAATAGTTATTTTCTCCTCTTATTATAATAATTAATAATATTACCCTCTAATTTCAAATGATAAAAATCAATCTCAAGGTAGTAAAATTAATTGTTATTATTATTATTGAAAATGGGACATTACACTCATCGAGCCAAGAGGGGCTCGGTTGAAATGGGGAACAGGATTGGGTGGAGCAGGCAACATGGAGGAGGAAGACAAGAGTAGGAAATAGGAAAATAATTCCAAAAAATAAAATTTTAAAATATTACCAATAAAACCTAAAACCATAAATACCTCCAAAAAAAAAAAGATATGTTAATCCGGATACAACATGATCCAAACATTATTAAAAATTGCATGAGAAGCGATAAAAAAATTAGAAGTATTCAACAACAATGAATGTGAGTACACATTTATCGAATCACATCTCTAATACCATGTGAGATTATTCTGCGGACCAAACAGAAACCCGTTCACATCAACAAACTTGCACATCAATGGAAACCAACAAGCTCCAAGTAATCAAAAAGTGTAAAATCAAACAATGAGAATCATGCGAGGAAAAAATGTCTACTCATTTTCATAGATAAAAAAGAGGGTACATGTGGGAGTTTTTGTAACTCCCATGCCTTTACAATCATTTCCTCCATAAGGGAAAGAGGAATTACAATTCCCAAGATGGAATGTGGCTCCTATGACACCAATGACGCATATGAAAATGAAAGATTCTATGATGGAATATGTCATATGTCATATAACTCCTAAAGACCTATGATCTCACCTAAGTGAGATGACTCACCAAGTGAGGTGGGAAATTCCTCAAGATGACAAGGAAAATACCTCACACCAATAGAAATAGGGAGCATTCAAGATAATCAATATATAAATTATGATTTAAAATACACTTAAAATGAATATATATCATTCAATTTTAAAAATGAAAATTCTACCTCCCCCACCCTTCCCCATTTTTAGAATTTTTTAATTAAATTATTAAAAAATACACCTACCCATTTCTACATTTAAAAACACATAAAAACCTAAGGGAAAAATTAAAAAAATATTACCTTAGAGGTGGAAGCATCCAATGTATGGAAACACACGATCTTGGTGAAGGTTGTTTGAGTTGAGGCTATTCAAGTAAACCACTATTAATCGTCACCAAGAAAAAAATATCATTTTTGACAACACAACATATATATATATATATATATATATATATATATATAGAACTAGGTCGAGTGAAGGGAATATTTACCCGACCCATTTTTAAGGCTTACATGGCGATTCATTGATATGGGGTTTGCTCTAACCCTTGTAAAGTGATCCACATGAGAGATTAAAAATTATGATTTTGGCCACCAAATGAAACACAACTTCATGCTTCATTAAGAACTTTACAAAACATAATATATGTATATATTTTCCAAAACATTTCCTAGATTATTTAAAGGAAGAAACTTTCTAACAAAATGAGAAAAACTTGATGTTGGTTGTATTGGCATCACCTTGTATGACTTCGATGGCTTGTTCTTGTGGGTTGCTCTTTTTCTTTTGGGTTACCTCTCTATTCTAAATCGAGTCTCCAAAGTATATAAAATACTCATAGATATTTAATATTGGTTGTATTTTGTCTAATGTAATAGAAATATATTTAAATGTTAGAATGATTTTACGCCAAATTGCAATAGAGTTGAAGTATGTCACTTAAATCTTGAATGTATGGATGAAAACGGATTTGAGTGCATTGGAGGAACTCACATGATCTTGACCTAATACTTGTAAACATGTAGGGGCTTGCAAAAAGAGAGATATCTCTATCTAAACATAAGATATTAACCCTAGACTCATTCCTCTTTATCAACATCTATGAGCTTCATGTTACTCTTCTTGAGGGACATGTCGAGAATAGTACTAGTACAGACTATTACCGGTACCGAGCATCGGTTCCAAAGGGTGCCCTTTCCTAAAGGGCCTACTAGTACCAGCCAAAAACCTATGGCCAACTCTATAATCGGGATGGGCCAATACTAGTACCATGCACTCAACCCAAATCTATGGCCGGCTCTACAATTGGATTGGGCTAGGATTATAAGGCCCAAGTCAAGGGGGACCTTCGAGCAAGAAGGAGGGGGCTGCCCCAAAGGCGTAATGCCACTCCCACATTCCGAGGAGACCCCCAATATGGAGAGCCCGGTATAATCTATATAATATAGGAGAGGGAGGGGAATGTCTTTGAGGTTAGAGGGGACGGGTCTCCCTTTCGGGTTTGTTATCGGGGGGGGGTAGTCTTTGGCCTTTCGGGGATATAGAGAAGAGAATTTCATCCTGATAAATAGAATTTCGTCCCTTTAGGTCTTTGTCCTATCTATTGTAGGTGAAACTATAACTAGATTTTTTTGAACTTATAGATCAATATAGAGGACCTCGCCGCCCAAAGTGTATATATTCCTAGTTCAACTATCCTAAACAAGTTTAGGATCGTCAGAATCAATAAATTGATTCCCTACTCCCCTTTTTTTGCAATTAAATCTAACGGATATTTCCTCTATGTCATTTGCATCAATATCTAATAGCCCCAACTCTCCCTATGATGGGGGTTCGGAACTGACTAAGACGAATTAAAAAGGATTGAGCCTGGGAGGTAGGTATTTTGATCTGTTGGCAACCAGAATAGAATTTCTAGAGAGGTGGACATTGCTAGCCTACCCCGTAATTAATGGGCATGGTAATGTGAAAGAGGGTTTAAAACCCGCAACCGAGGATCACAAGAGGATGATGTGCACATCAACGAACGTGTGAACAACAAAGTGTGAAGAGATCTTGGGAGGAGCAACCATCAACCGAATGTGCATGCAAAGATTTGAAACACAGTCGAACTTGGTTAAGCCATAAAACTCTCCTCTATCTCATATATCAAAAGAGGTGTAATATAGGAGGTGCTAAGTAACCCCAAAGGTCCGTAATCATGACAACTCAAGTAGAGAGGGGGAGTTACATTCCTAGAATAGAAGTGTAACTCCCAATGATGCATATGCTGAAACACTAACACATAAGAGAATCTCATAATGACCCCTAAATGACACATGAACCTACGATCTCACCTAAGTGAGATGACTCACCTAATGATGTGGAAAATAACACACACCAACACCCCCCCTTCATCATAACTTAGGATGAGGCGGCAAGTCAAAAACAAGAAATGGGTCCCGACACAAAGCCTGATGAGGTACCCATGTACAAGAAAAAGGTCCCAAGCAATGAAGGAAAACCAAGTGGGAAAAATATCCACCACAAGAGAACAAAACACTCTCTAATCTAAGAAAGATGCCAAAAATGGGTCCGACCATAGACGATCCTAAAAGGGTACCCATGTACAAAGAGGCAATCTCTTGGAAAGAAGAAGAAGAGAGAAGAAGAGGGAGACGAGAGGAATGTAGAAGATGCCATGGACGGATCTAAACTCTACAGCTCTAGGATGTCTCCCAGAATAATGTCGAGGACGAGATCCACTACCTCTGGACTGAAGAAGAGCCACCCATAACAAATTGTGTACCTGCCCTTAGGAAGGATAGAAATGACGTGCTAAAAGTCTGCCCACTCCACAAAGGAAATTGAAGGCAAAGCAACACGAAGAACTTTGAGTCTGGTGCATGGAAGTGTGACATAGGTCTAGTGAGTGAGTGCCAAGGAACCGAAGGTAATGCCATGTGCGTAGAACTATCATAGTGAAGAGGAACACCACGGAAAGGATGTACAAGTGATGTGAAGGGAACAAAACATCCTCCATAATAGAAAAGTGATCCACAACTGAGGGTGCATCAATGAAGGTCTCTAGAAATGTGGAAGTGACATGATTCTCGGAAGGGGCACTCCCAACAACAGAGATGATGAACTCCTCTGAAACACCTGTAGATGGATGAGGGACTTGTAGTGCATCACAAGTAGACTCTGCGAAAAGATGACTAAGGTCAAACAGATACTCATCCCAATGAGGGGGCTCAACAAACATAAGAGCGATGTCAGATAGGTATGAGTCATCCAATGAAGGTAGAGGAGTGAAGTGGGCCTCGCACACTAGAAGTGGAAAGGAGGCTGGTGTAATGATGGTGTGAGACTAAGTATGAGACTGCTCGATATCTGATGAGATGTGGGATGTGTCAACACTCTTTGGAATAGTGAGAGAAAGAGGAGAAGAGTCCTCTATAGTACTCTCAACATCAGAACTAGGTGCACAATCCTTGTCATCAAAAGTAGAACCAAACGAGTCTATGTCAGTGGAACTGCCATCACACGAAGAAATGGAGGAGACAACTGAATCAGCATCAGCAACAAAGGCGGCAGTATGTGAAGGGTCTCCATAGAAGGACTGAAGAATGCTCCAGACACGGTGAGGTGGATCTCGAATCGCCACGTGAAACTAGAGATAACGAGAGACATGCATCATCATGTGACCAAATATGGTCACAAGTGTCGAGGAAGTCCTTTAGATGACGATGATCGGTTGGTTCAGAACTGGACCAAGTAAGAAGGGTGAAAGACCCTCGTGAGCGAAGTAATGTTCCATGGAAGCACTCCAAGTTGAATAGTTCCCTCTCCCAGTGAGAAGTGGTGGAGGTCATAAGCGATCCTACGATGCTCAAGTCTAGAAAGAGTACTCTCCATGATGAAAAATACAAGATGCACAAAAGCAAGACGTCGGACTCGGCCAATAATGCATCTGCGTGTGTAAGCCCAATAGTACAGTCAACCCCCTAGAATGCGGCACTTTATAAAGTAGTGAATTTACAAAACTGACAATTTCATCATGTAATGTGCGAAAAATCATGCAACTTTGACTAAAGAAGTGCTCAAAAATGAGTAGCGAGTCAAAAGTTATGGCATTAAAACGATTCCCACAACTGATGGAAAATGCCACTAAATGCTACAAACACATTAAAAAAGTGCACGAAATGGGTGCAAAGGGTATCATGTGGGTACCCGTTGGAAATGGTATGAAATTTTAGGTAGGGTTTGTTTTGATCATGCGAGGGGGTTAGCCTCCGCCAACCCCCTGACCTTGCCCTCCGTCTTCGACAAGCGTAGGAAGGGTAAGTAATACAAGCCAAAACAGCCTTAAAATATTAATTACATGCCATTACAATGTTTTAATCCTTAAAACATTAAATACTAAATTTTTAACCTGTAAACAATTTATAAAAGGGAGTCAAGGGCCCATGTGGACCGATCTGTAGTCCAGCCACGTGTCAGAGGTGGTTCCACGTGTTGTGTGAACAGCCGAAAGTGCAGGTGAAACTGTCAAACACGTTGATGCCTCACAGGTCTGCACAGTAGTGAAACGGTTGGAGAAACCGTCAGACAGAGCTCAGGGCAGAGACGTGATGAAGCAAATCCACGTGTTGGCTAGGAGCCAAGCTGCAACCGTTGAGCTAGGTTGAAACGACCCAGAAGAGCTATGTGCCGGAGTGGATCTGACAGGAAGGCTTGAACCAACAAATTGACACTTGCGGGAAAAAGGAGAGCCATTACAAAAGTCCCACCAGTCTCCACGGCAATGAAACCATCGACGCAACAGACCAGTGCAAATTCCACGTGCCCACTACAGAGTCCACGTGCCAGAAGAAACAGGTAATGGTGGGCCAGTAGAGCAGAGGTTGAGGGAGCCATTGGAGGGGTTGTGTCAAGAGCTATGTTGGAGAGGTGTTGTGCTAGTGAATCACATGAATCAACTGAGCTGCAATGGTGAAACCAAGTCAAACCAGGCCAAGCAGGGCCGAAACAAACTTGTACAGTGAAGCAGAGCGAGGCAGGAGGTCAGAGGACAATGCAAAATGCCTGTGCAATAAGAGAAAAACGTGCTGAGTGAAGCAACAAGAGCCCAAAAAACCAACGCACAAGTCAGTAGATCAATGCACGAGTCGGATGTTGGGCGGCAATAGCAAGTGTTTAACGAGGTACGAGCTAGTGAGTCGAAGACCAATGTAAACCACGTTTAAACAAGGAATAGCAAAGGAAAAACCCAAGTCTGCACCTTGAAATGCAATACACTTCATGAAAACACCTCCAAAGTCACATGCAAACCAAGAGAATCGAGTGGTCAAAGACACTAAACCCGAAAAACACCAGAAACTCAAACAACAACCCAACAAACCATGATCAAGCCCAAACAGAGGTATAAACGCTCGAAATCGGTCAAGCAAGTAGTACATAAAAAATTTCCATTACGATACATGCATGAGAATCAATATCATGCCGAAAGCTGGAAAAAGTGCACATGTAAACGCCGATGAGTGCACGGATCCACAAGATCCACTCTGATACCATGAAAGAGGGTTTAAAACCCACAAGCGAGGATCACGAGGGATGATGTGCACATCAACAAACATGCAAACGGTAGTGTGAAGAGATCTCGGGAGGAGCGAGCATCAACCAAATGTGCATTTGAAACACGGGAAGAACTTGGTTAAGCCATAAAACTCTCCTCTATCTCATAGATCAAAATGGGTGTACATATAAGAGGTGTTGAGTAACCCCTAGTGCTGCAATCATGACAACTCGAGTAGAGAGGGGGAGTTACATTCCCAGAATACAAGTGTAACTCCCAATGATGCACTAACGCACTTAGACGTAAGAGAATATCATAATGACCCCTAAATGACACATGAACCTATGATCTCACCTAAGTGATATGACTCACCTAATGATGTGGAAAATAACACACACCAACACCCCCTTCATCGAAACTTAGGATGAGGCAAAAGCAAGTCAAAAACAAGAAATAGGTCCAGCACAAAGCCCGATGAGGTACCCATGTACAAGAAAAAGGTCCCAAGAAACGAAGGAAAACCCAGTGTAAAAAACATCCACCACAAGAGAACAAAACACTCTCTAATCTAAGAAAGTTGCCAAAATGGGTCCCGGCCATAGATGAGCCTGAAAGGGTACCCATGTACAAAGAGGAAATATCTCAAAAAGAAGAAGAAGAGAGAAGAAGAGGGAGACAAGAGGAATGAAGAAAATTCCATGGACAGATCTAAACTCTACAACTCTAGGAGGTCTCCCAGAAGAATGTCGATGATGAGATCCTCTGCCTCTGGACTGAAGAAGAGCCACCCGCAATGAACTGTGTGCTTGCCCTTAGGAAGGATAGAAATGACATGCTAGAAGTCCACCCACTCCACAAAGGAAACTAAAGGCAACAACACGAAGAACTCTGAGTCTGGTGCACGGAAGTGTGACATAGGTCTAGCAAGTGAGTGCCAAGGAACCAAAGGTAATGCCACATGCGTAGAACTGTCAGAGTGAAGAGGAACACCCACAGAAAGGATGTCCAAGTGATGTGAAGGGAACAAAACATCCTCCACAACAAGAAAAGGGATCCACAACTAAGGGTGGATCAATGAAGGTCTCTAGAAATGTGGAAGTGACATGATTCCCGGAAGGGGAACTCCCAACAACAAAGATGATGAACTCCTCTGAAACACCTGTAGATGGATGAGGGACCTGTAGTGCATCACAAGTAGACTCTGTGAAAAGATGACTAAGGTCAGGCAGATACTCGTCCCAATGAGGGGGCTCAACAAATAGAAGAGCGATGTCAGATAGGTATGAGTCATCCAATGAAGGTAGAGGAGTGAAGTGGGCCTCGCACACTGGAAGTGGAAAGGAGGCTGGTGTAATGACAATGTGAGACTGAGTATGAGACTGCTCGATATCTGATGAGATGTGGGATGTGTCAACACTCTCTAGAATAGTGAGAGAAAGAGGAGAAGAGTCCTCTGTAGTACTCTCAACATTAGAACTAGGTGCACAATCCTCATCAGAAGTAGAACCAAACGAGTCTATGTCAACGGAACTACCATCACACAAAGAAATGGAGGAGACAATTGAATCAGCATCAGCAACAAAGGTAGTAATATGTGAAGGGTCTCCATAGAAGGACTGAAGAATGCTCCAGACATGGTGAGGTGGATCTGAGTCGCCACGTGAAACCAAAGAGAACGAGAGACATGCATCATCATGTGACCAAATATGTGGTCGCAAGTGTCGAGGAAGTCCTCTAGATGACGATGATCAGCGGGTGCAGGAACTGGCCCAAGTAAGAAGGGTGAAAGACCCTCGTGAGCGAAGTAACGTTCCATGGAAGCACGCCAAGCTAAATAGTTCCCTCTCCCGGTGAGAAGTGGCGGAGGTTGTAAAGCGATCCTACGATGCTCAAGTCTGGAAAGAGCACTCTCCATGATAAAAAAGGAAAAATCACAAATGCAAGATGTCAAACTCGGCCGATAATGCGTCTGTGTGTGAAAGCCCAATAGTACAGTCAACCCCCCCAGAATGTGGCACTTTATAAAGTAGTGCATTTACAAAACTGACAATTTCATCACATAGTGTGTGAGAAATCATGCAACTTTGACTAAAGAAGCGCTCAAAAACGAGCAGCGAGTCAAAAGTTATGGCATTAAAATGATTCCCGCAACTAATGGAAAATGCCACTAAACACTGCAAACGCATTAAAAAAGTGCACGAAATGGGTGCAAAGGGTATCATGTGGGTACCCATTGGAAACGGCATGAAATTTTAGTTAGGGTTTGTTTTGACCTGCGAGGAGGGGTTAGCCTCTACCAACCCCATACCTCGCCTCCGTGTTCGACAAGCATAGGAAGGGTAAGTACTACAAGCCAAAACAGCCTTAAAATATTAATTACATGCCATTACAATTTTTAATCCTTAAAACATTAAAGACTAAATTGTTTTAACCTCCAAACAATTTGTAAAAGGGAGTCAAAGGCCCATGTGGACCGATCGTAGTCCAACCATGTGTCGAGGTGGTTCCACGTGGCTTTGTGTGAATAGTGAAAGTGCGGTGTGAAACCGTTAAATGCATGTGATGGTCTACACAGAGTGAAACGGTTGGAGAAACCGTTAGACAGTGAGCTCAGGGTAGAGACATGATGAAGAAAATCCACATGTTGGCTAGGAGCCAAGTAAAGAATCATTGAGCTAGGTTGAAACGACCCAAAAGAGCTATGTGTTGGAGTGGATCTAACAGAAGACATGAACCAACAAATTGACACTTATGGGAAAAAGGAGAGCCGTTACAATATCATCACCGGTCTCCACAAAGAATGAAACCTGCCGATGCAAAGATCAATGCAAAGTCCACATGCCCACTACAAAGTCCATGTGCCGAGAAGAAACATGTAACGATGGGCCAATAGAGTAGAGGTTGAGGGAGCCATGGAGGGTCGTGCTAGAGCTACGTTGGAGAGGTGTTACGCTGGTGAATCACGTGAATAGGCTAGGCGCAATGGTGAAACCGAGTCAAACCAGCCGAGCAAGGCCGAAACAAACACAAAGGAAGCAGAAGTAGAGAGGCAGGAGGTCGAGGACAATGTAAAATGCCCGCAAGCAAAGAAGAAAAATGTGTTGAGTGAAGCAACAAGAGCCCAAAAACCAACGCACAAGTCAAGAGATCAATGCACGAAAGTCGGATGTTAGGCGGTAATAGCAATGTTTAACAAGGTATGAGCTAGTGAGTCGAAGACCAATGTAAACCACGTTTAAACAAGGAATAACAAAGGAAAAACCCACTCGCACCTTTAAACTCAATACACTTCATGAAAACACTTCCAAAGTCATATACGAAACCCAGAGAATCGAGCGGTCAAAGACACTAAACATGAAAAACACCAGAAACTCAAACAACAACCCAACAAACCACAATCAAGCCCAAACAGAGGTATAAATGCCCTGAAATCAATGTAAGTAGAGCACGGTCGAAATTTCCATTACGACACATGCACGAGAATCTGGATATCACGCTGGAAGCCAGAAAACACGCACGTAAATGTCGATGAGTTTACGGATCCACAAGATCCGCTCTAATACCATGAAAGAGGGTTTAAAACCCACAAGTGAGGATCATGAGGGATGACGTGCACATCAACAGACGTGCGAACGGCAGCGTGAAGATATCTCGGGAGGAGTGAGCATCAACCGAATGTGCATGTAAAGATTTGAAACACGGGCATAACCTGGTTAAGCCATAAAAATCTCCTCTATCTCATAGATCAAAAGGGGTGTACATATAGGAGGTGCTAAGTAACCCCCAGTGCTTTATGCAATCATGACAACTCGAGTAGAGAGGGGGAGTTACATTCCCATAATAGAAGTGTAACTCCCAATAACGCACTAACACACTAATGTGTGAGAATCTCTTAATGACCCCTAAATCACATATGAACCTATGATCTCACCTAAGTGAGATGACTCACCTAATGATGTGGAAAATAACACACACCAATGTAATGGCCCCTATAGAGAGATATGGCACTCCTATCTTCGAATTCCCCATCACTACTAACTAGATCTCCCATCTCCCATCTTTGGATTTCCCAATAGCTCACAACTAACTAGATCTCCCTCTATATCTCTCTCCGAACCCACAACCCATCCCATCCATTCGACATCGTAACTATCAACTCTTTAAAAGGACATCGGGCATATATAGAGAATTTATTTCCATATAAATTCTAGATAGGGGCCCTCCAAAACTATATATAAGGGATTTCTAGATCGCTGAGTAGATTACTCCTACTATATTGGGGGGAGCAGAAGATATTGGAGACACTTAAGACACTCACCGTATATGGTAGACACTCACCGGAATATCACTAGATTTTATAGGGCGGAATCAATGGTATATATTCTCTATGTGATACTGATGGGAGACACTCGCATTGGTACTTGATCATCCGGACAGATAGTGGTTGAGTAAAGTGGGCAGTCGGTGCTCTCCCGGCCGCCCCTCCCAAGGCAAGGGCCTTTTCAATAGGTAGGTGTAGGTAGGTCGCAGAAAGCCCCTATTGATACGATAGTTAGAGTGCACGACCCCACCCCATATATAGATAGGATAGGGTGCATGCCCTAAAGCCAGTGGATACGCTACTGGAGAGCTAGTCGGTGTGGCTTACTTACGATCAAGACCTCGAAAAGCGCCGAACCATCTGTGGATTAACCGGCCGCCAAGGGGAGGGGGACTAACCGACCACTCTTGCCCCTCCCCTATCTCCCCCCCCCCTCCCCTTGGCTTCAACAAGTAGTAGTGAGGATTATTCCATATAGAGAATAAGGTTGGGGTAGGCCATATCTATAGTTCACACCTCGACATTCTAGATGGCACTCTATGATTTGTCCCTATCTATAAGTCGAGCGGAAAGGTGGTCCCCTGGTCCTCGGGGTGCTTCATTGTCCTATATATCTATGGGATCGGGGGATATCTATCTCGTTAGAGTTGGGGTTCGGGATAGACCGTAGAATATATCTATATCTATGGGTATGAATGATCCATCAAGTCTATCACCTATTGATTCGTCAATACGAGAAGCTTAATAGCTTGAGTTGGGGGAGATGGCACACCCCTCTCTATTATATCTTATCTCAACTCAGCCTCGGCTCTATATCCGGGTTATATAGAGTTTGAGTCTCCCCGACGACCCCAGATAGAGAGATTATAGAGAAATGGTCGGGGGAGGAGGGGGAACCCCTCCCCTATATAGAGAGCTGATAGCTGATAGGAATAGTAAGCTACCGGAGTCCTCGAGTCCCTATATATAGATAGTAACCCGATAGGCTTCCGTCCAGTCTAGAGAAACCTTCCATCTAGTTGACCCTATAACAAAAAATTGTATGATTCGTAGTGGACCGGGGACAAACAAACTTATGAATTGTATCGTAAGTCGAGTGGCCCCCTCTCTCAGATGGGTGCCCTATCTATATATGGGGTGCCTCCCTCTCCTAGCTATATAGAGTAGGTCGTTGGGAGAGGGTCGGAGTGCTCATGAGAGTGTCATATATAGATAGGGGGTTGGGTGGGGACTACGGTTCATGTATATAGGTTAGGGGTCTCTATCTCTATATAGAGTTGGAACTGGAGATGTGATACAATTATATCATGATGTCTCATAACACATTCCAAACTATTGTTTACGCTTCAAAAAGATGGGCTTCGAGTTCGAATAATGTAGTACCATTAGTAGATGGGTATCACGGTCATCCCTATCTATGGGTGGGCGAGCCTTGTCCCCCTCGCATTCTCGAAACGGAAGGGGAGGAGGGCACCATATCTAGAATCTATCATGCCGACAGTCAGTTGCATGCCCTATATAGATTTCTCACCAACCAATCAACCAACCAATGACCCCCTCCCCGAACTATCCGGCGGCGTTGCTTGAATCATTGTTGGTATCCAACAACATCATATCCTTCATGGTCCATTGCTCCACTTACTATCTCTCGTTGGCCTTATATGAGGGGGCTAATATAACCCCCCCTTGATACTAAAATAGAATCAAGAATTTGATTAATGATTTATGAATCTAATTATAAATATATGAGTTATATTTAATAATAATTGTGTGATAAAATAATATGTTATATATCAAGTTATCAACTTTTATTATAAGATGATAGAAACCTAATAACAAACAAAATAATATATAACCTATTAATATGGATTAAATATCTACCTTACTATCATTATGATGTACTAACTAGTTAATAATAAGCAATAAAGGTAGGAGGAAATTATAGAAATAAAAGAAATCGTATAGGGATAATATGAAGAAGAATACGAATAGATAAAAAGAACGTGAGGTTGTAAATAATCAGCACAAAATTTAAAATATCATAAACATAAAAGAAACAAATCAAAAATCAAACGACACAAAAACTCAATACCTATAAAAATTAACTTCTATTAATAATTAATAAATACATAATTACACTAGTACTATAACAACTAACTAATCATATATCAAAAATAGATATTATTAACTATATATTACATAATTAATTAAAAATAATTTACAACTTTTATAACTAAAAAGTTGCTTGAATAAAAGTGTCCCACTTTGACTAAATATTGTTTAAATCTAGTAGAAAATGAACACAGTTGACTCCTCTTTAAGTTATTCAATTAAGAGTTGACTCCTCTTTAAGCCATTCAATTATGATCATAACTTTACATTTAGATAAGATAAGAGCATAATCGAATAACAAAAGTGAAGTGATAGATAAGATG